>AP027102.1:24865502-25465502 GCA_028142955.1 Pinctada fucata | reverse complement strand
AAACAAATCGAAACGAAACGAAAAGAAACGAAACAAATCGAAACGAAACGAAACAGATCGAAACGAAACGAAACACAACATAAATCTTAAAGAACTGGAGAAAAATTGATGTAAATGCAGAGAACTAGCACGGTTATCAATATCTGCCTTCAACCATTAGTTCTTATGACTGGGGTTTTTTTTAAGGGGTCAAAGTTGACGATTAAAACATAATATATACGGTATCTAGCACAATTGCATTTTAAAGGATTAAAGAAGAGTGAACGGGATGAATAACCTCGTCATAGGCGGAAAAAATATCATTAGCAGGGAGGAGTCTTTTACAGAGGAAATGGAACTGTTCCGTTATGTGTATTTGAAAACTTTATCAGAAAAATTAGAACAAATACTGGGGGGGCACATTTCGTTTGAAAAAAGATCAGATTTTTTTCCCTGAAATGTGCCCCCCCCCCCCCCAGTTTTATGATTTCATTACAGTGTCATAGCGTGGTTTTCTATCCCCTCCCCTCTATTCCTCTTAAGTACATGAATGGCATTTGACATTTTCCTTTTTTTAATTGTCAACTTTGACTCTTTCAAGAAACTCTCTCGGCACTAGTTACAGATGTAGAACTCTTGGATTAAGGCAAAATTACATGCTGATCTTGTCTTTAAATATTCGTTCTCGGTGATTTTTTCCTCTTTTTCTCATATTCTTTAAGTTTCATGTTTTGTTTCGTTTCGTTTCGATTCGTTTTGTTTCGTTTTGTTTCGATCTGTTTCGTTTCGTTTCGTTTCGATTTGTTTCGTTTCGTTTAGATTTGTTTGGTTTCGTTTCGATTTGTTTCCTTTCGTTTCGTTTTTGTTTCGTTTCGCACTTTACAGGCACCCAACAATAAGTGTGTGATACAGGGAACCCAATGCATTCAAAATTCCTAATGACATTTCCGGATTCTTGGATCCATTGCATCAAAGAAATGTTAGGATACTTAGAGGGTGCCAGTGGGCTATCATAAAAGTTTCTTACCTTCAAGCCGACTGTTTCGTTGAGGATATACCATCTTGTTTGTATATTTTCTTATCAAAGAAAATTGATTAATGTAACAAAGAAATTAATGAGCGATTAAAATACCGAGAAGACTGTGCGTAGTCACAAAATTTAATAGGAACTTTTTAGAAGTTTCCCCTAATTTCCCCTAATTTCCACAAATTCTTTATTCGGAACTCTCCGCTTTCCCGCGATTACTAAACAGAAAGACGTTTGATTAGTCAAGATATAATTTGTGTTATAATGGAATTTTCCTACGGGTCAAGCTATTTATGAAAGACTGTGACTTTAGTCATCTAGTAGTGTACCTATTTTCACACTTTTCAGAATGGTAAACAAATTGTGCATGTTGTGTATCCAGTTTTTAGCTCTTCTGGTCTCAGGCGAGTCGAGATTATGCGATACACCGTCGTCCGTCTGTCCGTCCGTCCGTAAACAATTCTTGTGGTTCCATCACCTCTGAAACCATTGGAGATGGCAAGTTAATTCTTTTTGCATCCTACATGGTATGTGGTCTAGTTGTGCACCTGACATTTACTTTGAGCCCCTGACCCCCAGGGTCTTAGAAATGGGCGTGGTTATGAAATTCTATGAAATCTTGTGCTCGCAACTCCTCTGACATACTATAAATTATGGAGACTTCATTATTTTTGCAATATGATTGGTCTGTGGTCTAGTTGTGAAACTGATATTTTGTATAAGCCCCTGACTCCCAGGGTCGTAGAAAATTGATGTAGTCATTTTCTCTTATGTAATCCTTTGTAATCTTGTGCTCGCAACTTCATTGACACTATATATGATTTAGACCTAATTCTTTTTGCAATGTGATAGGTCTGTAGTCTTGTTGTGCACCTGATATTTTGTTTGAGCCCCTGACCCCCAGGGTATTAGAAAATGGATGTGGTTATTTTCTCCTATATAATTTTTTGTAGTCTTATTCTCGCAACTGCGATGACATTATAAATGATGCAGACTTTATTCTTTTTGCAATATGATTGGTCTGTTTAGTTGTACACCTGATATTTTGTTTGAGCTCCTGACCCACGGGGTCTTAGAAAATGGGTATGGTCATTTTCTCCTCTATAACTTTATGTAATTTTGTGCTCGCAAATCTTTGACACTATAAAAATGGAGACTTCATTCTTTTTGTAATATGATTGGTCTGTGGTTTAGTTGTTCACCTGTTATTTTGTTTGAGCCCCCGACCCCCAGGGTGTTAGAAAATTTGTGTGGTTATTTTTCCTATATAATTGTTCTCTCAACTCTTCTAAAGCTGTAAGTGATGGATACTTAATTTTTCATGCAATATAATAGATCTGTAGTCATGTGTAATTGATAGTTCATTTGAGTTAGCAGTCCCTGGCCTATACGATCTTCGAAAATGGGTGTGGTATGCTGTTTTAAATGCTATATCTCTGATATTATGCATTATATGAGTGATATTCTAGTTGCAGTTTAATGGATTTGTTGTTTTGTTGTGCTACTTATAATTAGAGTTAGAGCGCCTGCTCCCTATGGTCTTTGGTGAAACAAAGGAAATTGATATTCATGTGTTAGTATCTTATTCACTTGTCAATCAGTGAATAAAGCAAAGCAACAAGAAGAGCTACAGTCTCATCAGACACTTCTGGGGGTTTTTGTGCGAATTTCATGCATAGCTTTACTAATACTACTCTTTACTCTTTATTCTAATGTAAAACAGTTAAACTATTCGAAGGAAAAAAAATGTCGCGAGATTAAATAAACGTTGGTACATGTATCTATTGATCCTCAATCCAACCAATAAAATATGACCATGGAATGTGAATGTAATGTCCAAAAGTACCTTCAAGACGTAGCAAAATGGTTGGGATATGATGCTACATGACCCACCTTAACTATGCTACTGATTCGACCCTACACAAAATTTGGAGCCGCGCAAAGTAAATGCACAAATTTGAGTTCAAAAACAAAACTAGAGGGCGCTAATGATTCAGAAAATCACTTCGACGTTAAAATAAGTACCACTGATGAGGATTGACGACTAATATCCGAAATACGTGTCTGGTGCATTTATATTGGTTTGGAATTTTCATCAAGAAGGTAAAGAGTTGGAACACTTCCGTAATTTTATTATTCTACCATCTGTTCCTGCGTCCTCGTTTGTTTTTGAATAATACAGCGATGTCCAAAGTGCGACCCTTTTGTTTTGGGTCCCACTTAATTGTACTATTGCTTGCATTGTACATCTGACATGGTTCTTGTGAAATTGAATAAAAATGTTTAAACTAATAATTTATAAAGCAGCGCATGATTTTAATTGCGCCATCTACGATAAATTCCGTGTTTACGCGGGGCAATGTTCATTACAAAGTGTCCTTTACGTGTCTATGATGCTGTATTGCTGTCTCTGTCTGTTTGTCTATAGTTTAACATGACGAAGAAATGATATATTTATGTCCCCTATTCGAAGAACAGGGATATATTGCTTTGCCGCTGTAGGTCGGTTGGTCCTCCACAACAGTTTCCGCTCATTATCTATGGAATGGATTCACATATTGGAATGAAATTTAGTATACAGATACATCAATAAAAATCTCATATTTGGATCCGAAATATGATATTGAAATGAAATTTTTTATACAGATATATCAAATAAAAATCTAGGTCAGGTTCATATATGGGTCCGATCGAAACATTTTTGACAGAGTTATGTTCCTTGCACTAAGAAAAATACCAACCAAAATTTAAGTGTTTCTGTTCAATATCCCTAGAATGGATTCACATATTGAACTGAATTTTTTTATACAGATACATTAAATGAAAATTTTTTGGACAGAGCTATGCCCCTTAGACTTAGAAAAACAACAAAGTGTTTCGTTCAATATCTCTAGAATGAATTCTCATATTGAAATGACATTTTATATACAGATCAATATCAACTACTGACATCAAATGAAAATCTAAGTCAAATTCATATCTGGATATTATCGAAAATTCTTTGACAGAGTTATGCCCCTTAAACTTAGAAAAACAACAAAGTGTTTCCGTTCAATATCTCAAGAATGAATTCATATATTGAAATGAAATTTAACAGATATATCAAACTGAAAATCTAAAACAACTTCATATTTGGGTCCGATAAAAAAACAAAGACAGAGTTATGCCCCTTAGACTTAGAACATTACAAAAATTTAAGTGTTTCCGTTCAATATCTGTGGAATGGATTCACATTTTGAAATGGTATTTTGAATAAAGATACAACAAATGAAGTTATGCCTTTTGAACTTAAAAAAAGATATAAGACTTTATTTGTTTCCATTCATTATCTCTACAGTGGATTCACCTTTTACATTGAGAGTTATACCCCTTCGACTTAGAAAAAAGTCCCCAAAATTAAAAGTTTCCATTCATTATTTCTGTGATAGATGCATATATTAAAATGAAATTTGGTATACAGATATAACATAAGAAAATCTAGGCCAAAACCATGGTAGATTCATTAATCCAAATACAAAAAGAAAACTGTTGCTGCTTTTATAATCAAAAAATGGAGAAGGAGGACATTGATGTTTCACAAACATGACTTTTAAGAATTTGTATGTCTGTTGATTGTGTGTTTTGGATTGTGATTTTGGGTATTGTGTTTGACTTACATTAATTGGTCGGTAACGAGGACAGGAATGATGTTGCTTTTTACTTATTTCTTCATTTATTACCGTCAAATGAATTTAGATTCTGAGAAGTTCATCCCTACAAGGCCATACGCATCTTTATAATTTCCAAATTACTTTATCTAAATATTAATTTTAATATTCTTCAAAGGTCATTTTCCATCTCTTAAACTTAACGTAGAATATTTCATTAGTTCTTTATGTAACATTTGTATGTAGCTTGGAGTTAATGGATTCATTGGCTTGGAGAGGGACTTCAGCTACTGGCCATGGCTCCGCTGGACGGATGAGAACAGTAAAATCATTGCTCCTTTCTGGACAGATCTGGATACAGCACAATACGGAAGTGTATATCACCAAACATGGGAAAAGAAGTATGCAAAATTTCTTCGTGGTCAATTTTATGACTCTCTCTCTCTCTCTTTAATATTCATTGGCATAAATGTGTTTTGGATGAATAAAAGCATAGTAATTATGGAAAGACATACAGTAATAAGGAAACTTAAATATAACTCAAATATGTCTGATATTGAAAAAAATCTTACAATTTAGTCGAAGCATTATCTGCGTTGTAGCTACCTTAGTTTTTTGGTCACTCTCTTACTAGTATATGTATGCACATATATGTATATATTTCACAGAGGAAAAAATATGAAAAAGAATACAGATCTGGAGAAGGCAGTGTTGAATTCTGCTACCCAAAAAGTCAGAACAGCCATGAATAAAAACAGTTTTACTGCTAGATGGGTATTCGTTTCTACTTGGCACAACGTGGTACTCTATGGAAGGAATGAGGTGTGAACAATTTTAGTTCATTAGATCATGCTTGAAATTTTATGTCCTAATGAACAAGTGAATGACACATCACATAAACTAGGTTCCTTTACTTGAGTCTTGTTTTTGCCAATCCATCAAATACGATTGCCGTAAATGGATCTGTTTGATTAACGACCTCGCTTAGAATAACTATTCCAGTCTTTCTGTGCCCCTGATCACATTTTGTTATCATGTTTTAGCACACCTAAGCGAAGCTAAGTATGTTTTCTTTGTGCAGATTTGTCAACAATTATAGCCACCCATTGCTCTGATTAGTTGACGAGTTTTCGTCATCACCTCTACAACTGCTGCACAGAAGTTCACGAAACCTACTCGAAGTCTTCTGCCAAGATTGTTTTTTTCGCGGCGAACGGTCGACAAAAATAGCCGCCTAGGGCTTTGATCGGTTAATTCATTTTCGACATCTTCTCTGCAGCCACTGCATAGAATTTCACGAAAACCAAGACAAAGATGACCTACAAACAATGAAAGTCTAACATTTTTGCAAGATGAGAAAATATACATAGACTCTTTTACGAGAACGTTCTGTTGAGTTTTTATAAGTTATTATGTATATGCGTACATATTTCTCATCTTGCAAAGCACAGACTGTCTCATCATTTATAATTCTTTTGATATTCCTTTGCGGAGATTAAGTACATCTGTCCTTATGTTTTTTCGACTCCTTGTTTTGATTGTTATTTCCCCTTTCAATGTCATAAGATCTAACATCTATGCGTCGTTGAAGACCTCTTTGTACCCCGTAAGTGGAAAGGTTGTGCGCGCGTAACAAGATAAAGACATGATTTCCTTTAGATACAGTAAATAGCTGTCCCGAGTCGTTTGCGAGTGCACATTAGTCTGGGATGTATCACTGGGTTGGGTGCACCCCCCCCTTGATCCTCCAAAACCGGCCTAACTTTGTAGCATTTTTTGCGCTCTTTCAGATAAAAATTTGTCTCATGGAAATTTCCATTGCAAAAGTGGTGTTTTTTGGGAAAAACATGTTTTTTTAGTCAAAAATCGCTGAAAATAGGAAAAAAATTATAACTTTTATATGGTTTATGTTTTTAAACATTGAAAAGTGTAAATATATAGTATTTTTGATGCTCTTTCAGATGAAATAAGTTGCAAGTGGAAATTCCTATTTTTACTATGCATTTTGGGGTAAAAAAGTCGAATTCTTGCCAAAATTCACAGAAATTTGAGGAAATTTTAATTTATTTCTGCTTCTCAGCTCCTCAATATTGCATATGATCGTTCAATGATGATTTAAAAAACATCTTTAAAGTCTCCTCTTTCAAATGACATATATTTTATATTCTTATTTTTTTGCAAAATCCTCGAAATTAATTATTTTATACAGAAACTTGTATTTTCAATCAGAAATCTCAGATTTCTGTATATTTATTAAAAGAATCCTTATTTGTTATAAAAGCAATGATTGAAAGCTATTTTCTGGTGTAACTTTTCATACTCTATCAGATTATATATGTTTTACTAACATTTCATTCAAAATCAACGTGTTTTTTGGGGAAAAACATATTTTTTCACTTAAAAATAGCTGATTTCTGGAGAATATTTATTGAATCTATAGAAGTTCTTGAAATGATAGCAGGAATGTATTTTGAACTGTAATTATTTAGGTTCACTCATAAATTACATGTATGAAACATAAAAGGTATATTTTCTACTAAATTTTGGGGCAAAATGCCTGTTTTTTGTCTAGAAATTACAGATTTCTGGAAAAATTTTATTAATTCATTTTCTTTGCTAAAACTATACATTTAAAGCTATTATCATTATAGAAAGTAATCATCTTGTCAGATGATTGTGAAATTAAATGTAATAATTAATTAAAACCATCATTTTTGGGTAAAATATGCATTTTTATGCAAAAACCACTTATTTTGAGAAAATAAGTACTAGCTCTTTTAATTTGCCTAAATTGATAAGTTTTAGCTTTGATATTATGCTGTTTCTTATTATAAATGGATAGAAATGTTATTTGATAACTGAAATTTAATTTATATCTTATTTTGGGGCATAAAACCTTATTTATGTGAAAAATTCACTTATTTCTGTTAATAATCAACACTGGAGAGGTTTCATATAATTGGATGGCATAAATGTGATCAAGTTTAATGAGTTAGAAGAGACTTCTTTGATTATCTTGCTATTTTGGGTTGAAAATCTCGATTTTTATTTAAAAATCGCTAATTTCTGGAAAATCCTTATTACTATGAAATCAGACGTTATTATTTATTTTGAAAAGAGTTCCTGGGTATATCATAGCTTGTTCTTGTAAAAGAAAGGAGGAGATCTCCAACAACACTAGGTTGCAGCACCCACAGCAAAATCCCAAAACACCCATGCAAAAAACACAGAACAGATACCCACAGAAAGAGACGCAAAAGGGACAAGGAACACCAACTTACAACATAGAAACATGAAACACAAAAGACTACACATAAACCAACGAGACCAATGGGCAACCGGTGCCGACTAAGGACGGCCATCTGCCACGTACATAGCAGACGGTGTGCTTATCCTGGATTACGTGCGCACAACCCTCCCACTATTCCGATTTCCCAGAGGTCTCGAAGAACGCACAATTATGGTGTAAAACAACCTCCTCACTGTTAGGTGACCACACACAAACAAGACCGTAAAACACAGGGGTCCAAGCAACACAGATGAATATGTAAATGGATATAAAAAGAGGACGTGCGTAATACAGTCCGTGCTCTGCCGGCTGTAGCGAGCTCATATATGTTATCACCCGAGGAGTCCGACTGACATTCAGAGAGGACAGGTGGTCGGGGCCCTGTCTTCTCTAAAGAGGTTTGGACAGGGCCCGTCATGGAGTCCCGTCGTCACAGTCAGTCAGAGTGCAAGTCTTAAGAATGCGCTCGTACAAGACTGTATATTGGTCAAGTACCAAGCTTAGTGTCCGTCTGGTGACATTAGGATCATATCCACGGTATAAAAGGCGTTTGATGACTCTGACGCATTTTCGATACATATGCTGTCTACCTTTGATCCTTCTTATTTTGTTAATTAAGTCACCATAAAATGCAGGTTGTGAAATACCCAAAGTAATATACTCCGTTGCTTGTATTGGTCCGAATTTCAAAAGAAGTTGATCATAATTTGTGTAAAATTTCCAGAAAGTCTTTACTAGTTTATGAAAGCGAAAACCTTGACCTAAAAGTTTCTTTGTAATTTGTAGATTTCTATTATGAAAATCCAAAACATCAGTACATGCTCTAGCATACCGGATGAGCTGTGAAATGTAGATACCGTATGACGGTAATCTAGGAACATCACCGTCAAGCCAGGGAAAATTTACTATGTTGAATCCAAAATCATCTCGTTTGTCATATACACTTGTATGAATTTCTCCATTGACAATTTTGATATTTAGGTCCAAAAATGGTGTTTCAGTGTCTGTAAAGTTTGCCTTGTTTAGAGTCAATTCTTGTGGATAAATAACATCTTGTAAGTCATATGCATTTGAAATATCCTCTGTTGATTCAATTGGTATTTTGGGGCAAAAAACCTAATTTATGTGCAAAATTCAATTATTTCTGTGAAAATTGTTTTAAATCTATACTTTTTATTCAATCAAAGCTGGAGAGGTTTCATATAATTGGATGGCATAAAAGTGATCAAGTTTAATGAGTTAGAAGAGATTTCTTTGACAATCTTGCTTTTTTGGACGGAAAATCTCCATTTTTATTTAAAAACCGCTGATTTCTAGAAAATCCTTATTACTATGAAATGTATCGTTATTATTCTTATTCTAAAGTGTTCCTGGGTATACCATAGTTTGTCCTTGTACGTCATATGTATTTGAAGTATCCTCTGTTAATTTAATTGGTATTTTGGGGCAAAAAATATGTTTTATATAAATATATAGCCTTTATCAAGAAACTTATTATTGAAAGTCTTATATTTCAGTTGAATAGGAAATACAGAGGATAATAATCATAGTTTGAAATATGAGACTTTCTATAGTAAGTTTCTTGATATAGGCTATATATAATTCATAAAAAACATATTTTTTGCCCCAAAATACCAATTAAACCAACAGAGGATACTTCAAATACATATGACATACAAGGACAAGCTATGATATACCCAGGAACACTTTTTAACATAAATAATAACGACACATTTCATAGTAATAAGGATTTTCCAGAAATCAGCGGTTTTTAAATAAAAAATTGATTTTCCACCCAAAAAGCAAGATTATCAAAAAAATATCTTCTAACTCATTAAACTTGATCACTTTTATGCCATCCAATTATATGAAACCTCTCCAGCTTTGATTGAATAAAAAGTATAGATTTAAAACAATTTTCACAGAAATAAGTGAATTTTGCACATAAATTAGGTTTTTTTGCCCAAAAATACCAATTGAATTAACAGAGGATATTTCAAATGCATATGACTTAGAAGAACAAGCTATGATATACCCAGGAACTCTTTTCAATATAAATAATAACGTCTGATTTCATAGTAATAAGGATTTTCCAGAAATTAGCAATTTTTAAATTAAAATCGAGATTTTCCACCCAAAATAGCAAGATATTCAAAGAAGTCTCTTCTAACTCATTAAACTTGATCACATTTATGCCATCCAATTATATGAAACCTCTCCAGTGTTGATTAAATAAGAAATCAATTTAGGCAAATTAAAAGAGCTAGTACTTATTTTCTCAAAATAAGTGGTTTTTCCATAAAAATGCATATTTTACCCAAAATGATGCTTTTATTTAATTATTACATTTAATTTCACAATCATCTGACAAGATGATTACTTTCTATAATGATAAAAGCTAGTTTTAGCAAAGAAAATGAATTAATAAAATTTTTCCAGAAATCTGTAATTTCTAGACAAAAATCAGGCATTTTGCCCCAAAATTAAGTAGAAAATATACCTTTTATGTTTCATACATGTAATTTATGAGTGAACCTAAATAATTACAGTTCAAAATACATTCCTGCTATCATTTCAAGAACTTCTATAGATTCAATAAATATTCTCCAGAAATCAGCTATTTTTAAATGAAAAAATATGTTTTTCCCGAAAAAACACGTTGATTTTGAATGAAATGTTAGTAAAACATATATAATCTGATAGAGTGTGAAAAGTTACACTAGAAAATAGCTTTCAATCATTGCTTTTATAACAAATAAGGGTTCTTTTAATAAATATACAGAAATCTGAGATTTCTGATTGAAAATACAGGTTTCTGTATAAAATAATTAATATCGAGGATTTTGCAAAAAAATAAGAATATAAAATATATGTCATTTGAAAGGGGAGACTTTAAAGATGTTTTTTAAATCATCATTTAACGATCGTATGCAATTTTGAGGAGCTGAGAAGCAGAAATAAATTAAAATTTCCTCAAATTTCTGTGAATTTTGGCAAAAATTCGACATTTTTTACCCCAAAATACACAGTAAAAATAGGAATTTCCACTTGCAACTTATTTCATCTGAAAGAGCATCAAAAATACTATATATTTACACTTTTCAATGTTTAAAAACATCAACCATATACAAATTATAATTTTTTTCCTATTTTCAGCGATTTTTGACTAAAAAAAACATGTTTTTCCCAAAAAACACCACTTTTGCAATGGAAATTTCCATGAGACAAATTTTTATCTGAAAGAGCGCAAAAAATGCTACAAAGTTAGGCCGGTTTTGGAGGATCAAGGGGGGGGGGGGGTGCACCCAACCCAGTGATACATTCCAGACTACATTTGTTTCCATCATTTGGAAATGTTAGTTTTTTGTTTGTTGGTTATCTTGTCTTAGTATTAAAGTTTGTTTTAAGTGGTGCCCTTTGTGTTGTTGCTGTTTTTGTGGTGCTGCCCATTGTTCTGTATTTTTAGCGGTGACAATTGTATATTGCCATGGTACCTTTGTATGTCACTTGATCACATAAACTTTTCTGTATGTAAAGTATACTTTATTGTGTGCATTTCGTTTTGTTTTTCGGTTTTTTTTTTTTTTTGGTTATGCTTTTTTGCTGCATATAATCTTATTCATAATGAAAAACTGTTGCTCTAAATAGTGCCGTCACATTTCCCATCTTCGATAACTATTTGCAAATGAAATGCAAAGTTAGAGACATGTTTACAAGTTATAAAAACAAAAGATTTCTAGCGTTCAATTGACGAATGAATTATTGTAATCGTTTATATCGTGAATTTCTCTTTATTGTCTAACACATTAAAACATGTTCCTCGTGCATTAAAGTTTCTCGTTCGATTGTGTGACAAGAGCGTTCTTATGTATTTTATTTTTTGTTCTTATTCCTTCATATATTTTTCCACAGATATTATAGACCAAATAACGAACAAACGCAAGTCATTTTCAATGAAACCACGAAAATTGTAACCATCGAAACTAAAGTATTTCACAGTATAAATAATTTAAACAGGTTTGATAAAAAGGTAACTTGTTTTCCTTTTTCGTTTATTATAGCCGTTAACATTCCAAGCGGCAATCATTTCAAATATCAGACATCAGACGTACGTGATATTCAATTACATCAACCTAGATCTTCCATCCTACTGGAATTACGGTTATTGGTGGTATTACTGGCGTTATGTAGATATAGGTTACAGAACAGGACCGTTCAAACTGGACTACACAAGGAATAGTTACTCTGGTTGGAGGGACACTGCATTCCAAATGAGCACGATTCAGGGAAATTTCGGTAGTATTATGGAATAACTTATCAGTAATAGATGACTCAATTATATCACTTTTGAATATTTAATGTTTTAAAGATGAACGTAATATGATGTCCTATATTTCGTTTACTTCGAAATTAATTAGAAACATAAAGACAGGAATGATGATGTGGAAACACCAAATACCATCAGAACCATCTCCTCAAATATTTGATTATCTATGATTTCGTTTATATCAGAAACTTACATTTGGTTGACGTTTATCAAGAAAAATACTTGAATAAATAAATGGATAGATTATGTCTTAACATATGTTACAAATTTTCCATACCACATATTTTTGCAGAAAATAAGACAGGACAATGGTTTTTTGCCTTGGCCAGACTGTCGCTCAAAAAGTCTGTTGAAGATGATGAAATGAATTGCTATCTATGGTACCAGGATGAAAAATACGACGACGAAGTTGAGAACTTCCGTAATTTGGTTCTTGATCCAGAGCTAGTGTGCCCCTGTACTGAGGACAGAATAGCTCAGGCAGACTTCAAATGGCAACATCTCCGAAACATCAATTTGAGCTGGGGATATAATTTAACATGTTACGCTGCCAATAATCTAACTGTGAATTACAGCATGGTCAGTTCAACGTTGTTACAATGTTTCTTTTAAAGATTAATATTTATCTGAACGATTCTAAACTTCAAACGCGGAGGACAACGAAATCTTTTACTTGTTGTGATAAGCAAAACTACATGTACGGCAATGTTACGAAAATGACCCTAATATTTTCGTATGATTTACCAATATATATAAGCAAGACAAATTCTTGTCTTCCCTACTTTTGATAAATGAAGAAATCATTAAACGAAGCTCAAAACTTGTTAAATCTCGTTAACCGTAAAGCGGTTCTCGAGAGATATGAGCGTGTCGAACGAACGGAGGGGGGGAGGGCTGGTACTTTTTTGGAAAAAAATATTCCGACCCAGAAAATATTGAAAATAATAATAATAATAATAATCTGACCCTCTTGGTTGCAGGAAATAAATATTCTGGCCCACATTTATTCAAATTCCAAATTTCCGGCTTGTTTCGCTCGCCATACACTTAAACAAATTTCAACTTGCTTCACAAGCAACACCACAAAATCATTTCGACTCTCTTCGCCTAACACTAAAAACATTCTCATATCCGTGACGTTTGGGACTGAAACTAACATAGTTGCATTCACAAAATTATTTATTAGAAATTAATTCCCGACGGGCGTATCTTACAAAACTCAGGGGATGTGATTGACAAAATGAAATCAAGAAATTTTGAAGCAAATACGATATCTTCATACGACTTTTCTAATATGTACACCACGCTTCCTCATGACAAAATAAATGCTGGTCTGTCCAAACTCATTAAATGGTGTTTTGATCGAGAGGGGAAAACTTATATTTGTACTTCCGAATCGAAGGGTTTCTTTTCCGCCACAGATTACAAATCATACAAATCATGGACATGTGGTGACCTGTGTATTGCTTTGTCCTTCCTTCTGGACAATATTTATGTAAAATTTGGTGAGAAACTCTACAAGCAGGTTGTAGGGATTCTAATAGGTACTAATTGTGCGCCTCTTGTTGCAGGTTTATTTTTATACACTTATGAAAAGGAATTTATCAAAAATCTTCAAAAGAAGAATCTTTCAAAACCTTTCTGGAAATTTTACAAAAAATATTGTCAACTTCCTCTGAAATTCGGTCCAATACAGGCATCAGAGTATATTATTTTGGGTATTTAACAACCTGCATTTTATGTTGGCATTATTAACAAGAAAAGAATGATCAAAGATAGAATACATCACTATCGAAATGCGTCAGAATCATCAAACGCCTTTTATACCGTGGATATGATCCTAATGTCACCAGACAGACACTAGGCTTGGTACTTGACCAATCTACAGTCATGTACAAGCACATTCTTAAAACTTGCACTCTGACTGACTGTGACGACGAGACTCCATGATGGGCCCTGTCAAAACCTCTTTAGAGAAGACAGAGCCCCGACCACCTGTCCTCTCTGAATATCAGTCGGACTCCTCGGATGATAACATACATGAGCTCGCGGCGGCAGAGCACGGATTGTATTACGTACGCCCTTTTTTTATATCCATTTACATTTTCATCTGTGTTGCTTGGGCCCCTGCATTTTGCAGTATTGTTTGTGTGTGGTCATCTGACAGTGAGGAGGTTGTTTTACACCACAATTGTGTTTTTGCATTGGGTGTTTTGGGGTTTTGCTTTGGGTGCTACAACCTGGTGTTGTTGGAGATCCCTTCCTTTGTTTTACAGCGTTGGCGTTGTTTTTCTTTTAGTAATTCTCATAAAAGGAAACCGCCCGTGGACGTAAAACAAACCCATGGCCTAATCTAATAACCATTATCTAGATAGGAACTCTGATACAACGATTTATTTTGCCTTTGAATTACTGTTTCCATTCAAAGTAAAATACAGATGTACATTCTGTGTATATATGACGCGGGGTTTCGCCGGTCATACGAAATGTTCTCGAATGTGTGATCGTAGTATAGAACGTTGTGGGAATGTTGACTGTAAAACATACAGATCAAGAGAGATGGCGCCGTCGTTGGCCAAATAAGTACATATTCTATGGCAACCGAGTCACTTGACAACAATATTTTGATAATTTTTCTATTGCTGACATTTTGCCCTACCCATATACGAATTTTCATGAAAATCGGAGAACATGCGTGACCAAGCCTTTTTTGGTGCTAACAGAGAATATGTTTGGGGATGTGGTCGTTGCCCATATTTGTCAATTGGTGTTAAATCTGCCTGAGGTGATGACACCCGACTCAAGAAGAGTATTTAGGAACGTCCCTGACCAAACAATTATATAATAGTCATCATTCGGACAAGATAAAAGTAAGATAAATGTGACAACAAGATTAAAGAATATGAAACAAAATTAGAATTCCAATATTAAGTTAATGTCCAAAATTAATACCAAGAATTTCCTTTCAACAACACGTCCAAATTTCCTCTGCGATCATTTGAATCGGCTTTTGGAGAAAGCACGTCCACGTGTCTTTCAACAAAAAAATATAGTTAAAATGTCCATTTCAGTGATTGTTCAACTGCACGTTGTTTTCTTGATTATCAAGTCCATTTCCGTGATTGTTCCAGTGCCCGTTGTTTCCTTGGTTAAAGGGCCGTTATTCTGCGAATGTCGTAGTCGTTCATCGATTGCGACATTTTTTTCATTTCAATGGTAGCCTTCAAATGCCTAATGAGTTGATCTTGACTAAACAGCTTGCCTTGTAATTGTTTATTCTCTGTTTGTGTCATGTTGAGCTGGTCTTCAAGAACATCGATTTCATTGCTCTGGCCATGAACCTGTCGCTGTAATTGTCCAATAGAAAGCTGTAGCCCTTTATTCAAACTGACTAAATATTTGAAATCTTCGGAAATTTTCGAAAAATATTAGTTTAAGCTGAAATTTAATCACTTAGTAGTTTTTCTATAACCAAAAGTTGAGATACACGTTTCAAAGCAGTTTCGTGCAATATCCGTGTTCGCTCTAATTCTTGTCGGAGTTCTGCCGTTTCGTTTTGTCACCTTGTTCGGTTTTGTTTCTAGATTTGTAATTTTTGCGGAAGTTTTTGTCGCACCATGGACAGTTCTTTCTTTGTCGATACAAGATCGTCCTTGGTGACTTTGGAGAGCCGCGATTTCCTTCTTTGGCGAAGCAAAGCAAGCTCTCTCTCAGCAGTCTGAACATTTTGAAAACACTCTATGGTTGAATTTGCACTGTCAATCTTTCCTTTTGTTTTCGAAAGTTCACGTCTTAAAGATGAAGAATGGTCGATTACTTTGTAAAATGCTGTGAGTCCAAGAGAATGAAATGGAAGCTCTTTTGAATTGTTCTTTCTTTCGTAATATTTAACTATCCGAATTTAACACAATTATTAACACAAATTGAAGAACTTTGGTTTCAAGACATCCAAATTTAATATGACGATAACGATGATTATAAAATGTGACTTTGAAATAAATAATATTAGCTTAAAGTTTCTTGATGTAAAGTCCAAATACAGAAGGATGTGGCTGGTTCAACGTCGTGCCTCCGAATTGAAGAATTGTCTTTCTTCTCACGAATGCTTGCGTACGATATTAGATAAACAAGTACATTATACAATAAGCATAAGGAATTGACAGGTAAATTACTTGAATCATATCAAAAGCTATGAGATTAATGAAAGTATAATACAGATTTTAAATCTGCCTGAGGTGATGACACCCGACTTAAGAAGATTATTTTTTAGGATAGGAACGTCTCTGATCAAACAGTTATATAACAGTCATCATTCGGACAAGGTAAAGTAAAACAAATGTGATAACAAGATTAAAGAATATGAAACAAAATTAGAAATCCAATATTAAGTTAATGTCCAAAGTAAATACCAAGAATTTTCTTTCAACAAAACGTCCAAATTTCCTATGTGATATATAGCTAATAGGGAGCAATATCAGGTAAGTACGTTTAGATGATTTAAGAAACTAATTACACAGTGCAGTTGGCGATACCGTTCTAGGCGAAACGTCCAGTTTGACAGAGTAGACCAGATTTTGTCAAGTAATATTCCCGTTCTCCCTTTTTTCTGAGATCTAGGTAAACGAAACTTGGTCAGTATCTAGTGTAAACTTTTGTCTTTCAAAATGAAATTTAATAGTAATCAAACTTAAAACCCTGTAAAACCATGTAAAACCCTTGTAACTAGCTTTGTTGTAGCACAAACTGTGCTCCGGCTGTTTCGGTAAATGTAACTTGCCATTCCGTAGAAACAGATGGGCTATTCCAGTATGACTAACAAAACTGCAATATTCCTTTAGTGAGTAAAATTTTCATTACAGTTCATAATTTCGATAAAGACGTAAAAACAGACAATGAAAAAATTACAAACGTTGTGAAAATAGAAAAATTTCAAACTCGATTATGACTTAAATTTCAAAATTTGCATTTATCCAGTGTTGTTATGGTGTAGTCATTCTGGAACCATAATCGGGATTGGATCGTTCTAGAATGTTTCGCATAATGGAATGAGCCGTAAGACAAGCTTTTTATGACAAGATATACAGATTATTTAATTTCCATGTTTATTTTCAAGAAAAGAATATTCTGATTGGCTAAGAATATTTGTTGATACATCGATCAACAAAATTTTTCAAGGAGTCCATTGATAGAATAGAACTATCTTTAGAACTGGGGATTCCCTCAAACACGAATAAATTCGTAGCTGAAAATACGATTTGTTGATGTTTGCTTAAAATTTCAAAGGATACCATTTCTTTTCTTCTTACTAAAAAATTAACTGTGCATGTAGGATTTTCTCAAGATGGTCCTTATTCCAAAGATAGAGAGAGAGACGATTGTATAAAAATGTACGCTGTTTGAATCATGACGGCTGCTTTAACTTGTTTTCGTCTGGGAGGCAGTTGTGTCACTGGGCAGCCCCCCCCCCCCCCCTCCGACCATACGAATAAAGTGCGGGGATTTATTGAAATTAGATGCAAGAAAATAGCCCGTTTTCCATAAGCAGAGGACTTTGGCGTTACGCGCGTTGATGTACTTTTCCGTCCAATTTTTCGGGGGATACCTGCACCGACGGAGAAAATATAAGATTCACTTCTTCAATAATATTTCTTTTTTTTTCGAAGATAACAGTCTTAAAGCTACTATTTGAGAAAATCACAAATTATGAAATTTTGCCTCTATCAGTTTGCAAAGTTTTTCATACAAGCTTCTTATTGATAATAATGGAAATCTTAGAGGTTTTCTTTATTTTTCTTGTAGGAATGTTGTTATCTATATAACAGATGGGTAAGGTGGTGGTGGTGGAGGGAAGGACATAGTAGATTCCTGAGGAATAATCCTTTCAGAAATGATACTAAAGCAAATTATATTGAATATGATGAAACTCCCAGAAATCAATGTTGCAGCACTGGCCATTGTGATTGGTACAGAGAGGTCAGACCAAGAGGTTTCTGTTACACTAGAAGTCCTTACGTAATATGTAAGTATATGTTTACATTGTTAAACTGTTAATAGATTCAGTAAGAGAATGCTAGAAATTGGTATTTTGGTATTGGTATTTTTTTTAAATACATGACATACTTACTGAAAAATTGAACCATTGGCCTGGTGATAAATTAAAGATATGTTGCCTTTCACTATATCATACAGGTATCGCAGGTATATCTTATACAGTGCACTGGCCGTATGTTCTTCTCTCCTATGATATAGACATGAAATCTACATTATCCTCATTTTTATCAATGGTGTATTTAAAATTCCGTTGTCACATCTTTATTGTCTTGATACACACAGACATCCCACATTCCTTAGCCAGAAAAGGGAGAGAAGTACAAGCAACTGCACTAGCTAAAATTGAACGCTATACCCTTGAATGTTATCAGTTAGATCACCGAGGTACCAAAGCAAAAGAACTTTATTGATGTCAAGGTCAAACAGAAAATATCACATGTCCAGAATTTCCACTATGGGTGTATCATCCAACAGTGAATGAAAGTCAAACACAAAAGCCGAAAACATATTCCAAAAACCACAATCGGAAGGCTTACTAATTATATAACTCTCGTTATTCAGTATTTCTATTCTTTTAGCATGGACTTTTGGAGATCCCCATATAAAGACCCTGGATGGAAAAGATTATACTTTTAATGGTCTCGGTGAATACATCATGATGAATGCCAGCACATCAAACAACACCTTCAAACTTCAAGCAAGGACGGAACGGGCAGAAACAGAGGACGGCCAGCAAACCAATGCCACAGTCTTTACAGCTTTTGCTGCTTCTGATGCGTCAGGAGCCACCATACAAGTAGAATTATCAAACGATAAAAACTGTAAGTTTATATGAAACAACAGTGTGCATGATTATGTCATGTATAGGCTGTTTATACCCCCGCCTTGAAATGGTGGTGTTATATAGTGATGCACATGTCCGTGCGTGTGTGCGTGCGTTCGTGCGTTCGTTCGTCCCACATGTGGTTTCTGGACATTAAAACAACCGTTACAGATGATCAATTCCTATCTTGGATATAGCTTTTACGCCAAGAAATACGGGTCAAGTACGAATATGGGTAAGGTCATTCAACACTGTGCAGAGTTATGCCCTTTGAAACTTACAAAAATTCATTATTTTGTTGGTTCCGGACATTAACAGGAAAACCGTTACAGATAATCAATTCATTTCTTGTCATTTTACACCAAGAAATACAGGTCAAGTTCGAATACGGGTCATATCAATAAATTTTGTGTAGAGTTATGCACCTTGAAACTTATAAAAATTCAATATGGTTTCCGGACATTTAAGGAAAACTGTTGCACTAATACAATTCATTCCTTTAACATAGATTTAATACCATGAAATACAGATTATGCTTGAATATGGGTCATGTCGCTAAATTTTATGCAGAGTTATGCCCTTGAAAATATCCTTATTTTGTGGTTTCCTGCCATTTTGATAAAAACATTCAGGGAATATAATCATTTCTTAGATATAGCTTTCTAAAACGTGGATCCTGTTGTATCATATCTCATCCATTCTGCTACGTCTTTCGGTAAATTTTTGGACATAATAATTTTCACACTCTTTGGCAATATCACATTGTTTAGATTGAAGATCACTGACGAAGGTTAGGTACCGGAAACGTGCACGTTTGGTCCATGTTGAAAATTTATTTGTTTTTGAATGATACTTTTGAATTTGAAGACGTTTAACATTAATACATTAAGAAATACAGGTCAAGTTCAAATATAGGTCACGTTGCCCAGTTTTGTGTGGAGTTGTGCCCTTTCAAAATTTTTTTTCATTTACATTACAGCTCTAGTCGTGGTTGGAAACGGAGATGATATTACGGCAGATTTCAATGCAGACACATCCTACAGCAAGTCAGAATCAAACTTAGTTATTACACGTATTAACAGCACCTGTCAGGCCTATTTCACAGGGTCAGGTAATAAACATTTTGATCTTTACTTTGCATGCAGCGTGCTTTTATCCGTTTTTGGTCAACAATATGACTTCAACATTGCTGTAATGAAACATAGAAAATGTCTTCAACAAGAAGGCGTTTCAATCATTACATCGGAAAAATTTTATGAACCAACAAGAATAAAAAAAAACCCTATTTAAAATTAAACAGTTAATTTCACACTTAGGAATAAAATAAATTAAATAACTGTAAAGATAATTCCAAATCCAATTTCCGTTACACACTCCTCAATTGAGGTTTACCGGCGATAATCCAATAAATGTCACTAATTTAATGTCCTATTGATTGATCCAGAGAGTTCAGTGTTAAAGATGAAATACAAATGTTTACAACTTATTAAAAAGTATTAAGTCCATCTCAAAACACATCAACATGCGATAAGAACAGGAAGAGATCATTTGTACAAGCATAAAAAATTCGTTCAGTTACTCTGATATTCGCGATCACTGATGAGGGTTAAGTACCCGAAACGTGCATGTCTGGTCCACGTTGCCAATTTATTTGTTCTTAAATGATGCTATTCAATTTGAAGACGTTTACATTGAACCATATTTGTAAGTATGAATATTCCACGGGGAATGTTGTAAATCTTGACAAGTGACAAGTGTGATTGATAAATTGAATTAATTTTAATGAAAAAGGATCGCGGCAGAAACATCAATACAGCAAATAATGTATATCTATAACACCAACAGCGTAGATAAACACATTGAAATCAAAAAGGTCTACAAATGAGAAGGATGGGTTTTTTTTAATTCTATTTCAAACCATGAATCGAGTAGCCTAGAAAAAAAAGTATAGTTCTAGATAGATCTAAAGGTGTCATTAGTTTTTTCATTCAAATGTAATAACTACTGTATACATGTTCAAATCTCTATCGTAAAATGCAAGAAAGAATCTCCGATAGATTTAAGATACCGTAATTAAAGTGGCATCTTGAAAAGGAAAGAAAATAACGATCGCCAAAAGCCAAAATATAACGTTAATTTTTGCAAATAAAGAATGGGATCTTCAACAACACGAGGTTGTAGAACCCAGCAAAACACCAGAACACCCAATGAAAAAACAGGTTAGACAAGCACAGGAAGAGACGCAAGATGGACAAGGAACACCAAAACGCAACATGGACACATCAAACACTAATGACAATACATAAGTTGGCACCGATTGCTCATGGGTCTCGTTGGTTTATGTGTTGTCTTTTGTGATCGACGTTTGATGTGTCGTTTGCTGTTCATTGTCTCTTGCTGTGTGTGTCTTCTCTGTGTTTTCACTTGGGATGTTTAGTGTATTGCTGTTGGTGATGCAGCCGAGTCTTGTTGTAGAACCCCTCCTTTCTTATAAACCAACAAGACAAAATGGTTTGTTTATCCACGGTTTGGTTATTCCCGACAAATACACAGTGAAGTTATGAAATGACATTTCAGCATTTTTGCTGGTATAAAAATGTTTTGATCTGCTTGCTTTCCCAAAATAAGATAACAATTAAGATACTCTAAAGAACAGTTGTAGGGCCGATATAGGGGTTTTGTAGCCCTCCCATCTTTTTATTTTTTAAATCACGTGTTGACGTGTTTGTGACAAGAATATCCTTTCATTAATGCTATCTATCTTTACATTTATTTCTATTTTACAATTTGCTACACTAAAATTTCTTTTAGACGTTCGTGTAAAAAATAATAGAAATAATCCCATGATTTTTGTAGGAGTAGGTGTGAAGGTTAGTCTTGGGATCAGACTTCTTACGGTTGTAGTAGCAGCACCTAACGACCTCCAAGGAAACACCAAAGGACTCCTGGGAAATTATGACAGTGACCCCAACAACGATTTTGTATTGCCAAATGGAACGATCCTTCACACAAATTCTTCCCAAAGAGAGATCTTCAACAATTTTGGACAAAAATGTGAGTTAATCATAATGATTCCCGTCGTTGTTTATCTTTTTTAGTGACATGCTATATGTATCCTGTATGCCACATAATTTTTTTTTTTCATTTCTATATGTAATATGGAATAACATGCATGCCTTATGGAAAGCTGTTCTTTTTTTCTCTTCATATTGACTGGATTTGAATACGAAGTTTTAAAGTTTCCCTTTTTTAAGGGCTGATCGATCCAAGCGACTCACTTTTCACCTACCCTCCGGGTAAATCTGCCGGTGATTACGTGGACACTGCCTTTGAGCCATTATTTGTGGATGAGGTGGATCCACAAACATTAGCCAATGCCACAGCACAATGTGGAGGAGCTTCCGTGGCCTCCCAGGCTTGTATCTTTGACTTCTTGGCAACTGGTGATACGGCACTAGCTCAGGAATCAGGCCAAACAGATACTCAAGGAAACGCTCAAATAGCGTCTTTGTGTAAGAATATATTTGTTCATAAAAAATACAAATACATTCCTTTCAAGTATTCAAGACATTTTTCAAATTTTGACTATTTATTGAAATTTCCTAATAATAGGAAAACTATGCGACAAAAAAATTGATAGCTTTAAGATTAGCATTGTTTTTGCATTGAAATATCGTCACTTTGCTGTTAAGATTATTGTCAGGATCTTCTTTAACTCATTTATAAGATATAAGATAGATAAGGGAAAAGGATAGTAATAATTATCTAAGGTTGAATTCCCGAAACGAAATACATACTCATACGTACAAGAACAAGAAATTTAAAAGACAATCTTTTCTATTCCTCATTTACGGATTACGAAATGCTTTACTTATTAAACTTTGGACAGAAGTATGCTCGCTATATCAGACGATTGTAAGTTGTGTAGGTCTACTTTTATGTCTTTTGATTTGTGTACATGTAGGCGTAAAACATTATTCATTTTTAAAATAATGAATTATTTATATTCGTATACAGCCAATGCGAGTCCTGACTTAACTGGTAATGAGACAATTTATGTTCGAGTCAATGAGACAGTCCAATTGAGTTACAATGCTTCCGACGACGGGACATACTCGTATGTGTTCCTGCAAACACCATCATCTAACTTTCACATCGACACATCAAGTGGTCAGGCTTTAGTCACATGGACACCAACTGATACAAATGCTGTAAACATAAGGTATTCATTAATATTGTAGCTATAGAATCTTCAAAAGATCACAAACTGATCTGCTGAAACGAACGTAATTTGTATACCTATGAACCTGGAATACGATATTCAGCAGAATTACTTGAGCAAATTGCATGATATAATCAAATGCAACTTAGATTCCCTAACTAAAATTAACAAAGTTCATGCATCTCATGATTAACAAAATTTAGTTTTGGGGATTTAATTTTTGTCAGGGAGGACTTAAAGTGTATCTATTTCAAAGACATGTCATAAAATAATGAGATATTATGAGTAAGCTACAATTCAATTCTGTGAACTATGTACAAGCATATATTTCATGCGAACGGGTAAAGCTTACTCTCCAAGTTCATTCATTGATGTTGCCCTTGGCCAACCGAAAGGCATCTTACTGTTGTATGCCCATTGTAAATGTATGACAAATGTAAAAACATGTACATACATGACATTTGTAAAAACAAATCAATTTCCATTGAATTGAATTAATAAATGGAGCACTGCATAAAATAAAAATGGTTAAATAGATACAAAGAAAAAATACTATCTTTGCCTCTGTATTGAAATAGAAATCGGAAAATGGACTTCCAAAATCATTCCCCTTGCATGCAAATATTGCATCCTGTCGGTGATATACAACTGTGCATTTAGATGCAAAAATTGTGGTTTGTTGCATTGCCTACCAAAATGTGAAATATTAGCTTGATATAGTGAATACTGAGTACTTTCGACTATCAACTCATGAACATAGGAACATCAGTTGACATACATCAACCAAAACAACACAGAAATGCATAGCATAGACCAAGAAAAAACTCAAATCCCTACTGGAACACGAAAAATAACACGCAAACAAAGCAAACACAATATGTATCCAGTACCACCTTTTCATGCACATCCACTTTCTTAATTGGAACATGTGTACAAATTCCTTCAAATTATTATTTATACATGTATATTCAGATATTCAGAGGTCGTTTTAGACCCACAAATTTCATCAGTCCTTACCGGATCACCAGAGGGGACTTACAGTTTCCACCCCGCTTGTCTGTCCGTCCGTCTGTCCGTCACACTTTCGCTTTCCAAACTTTTTTTGCTGTTATTGTGCATAATGAACTCATTTTTGGTATGTGAGTATATCTCAATGTGATACAGATTACACATATTAAATTTGAATATAGTTCCGATTGACCTATTTGTACAAGAGTTATGGCACTTTGATTTAACAAAGGAGATGTAAGAATAAGACGTAAAATCTACCCCGAAAAAGTCGAAATTTCAAAAAATGGAAATTTGAAGAAATTCTTCAGTAGAAATATCAACGAACTTAATGCATATCTGAATCTAATGACCAATTGAATAAATTATCAATAACGATACCGATATTTGGGTTAAAATGTGCGTTTTTTCTATAGAAATCAATATAAAACGGAAAAGTTTTCTACAACATTGTTCCACCCCGAGTGACAGAATGCCACTTTTACCAAAGGTGTATATTATCAATACCAATTTTCTGACCAAGTGGGGCTTTGTAACTCGGGGTGGAACAATGTCCCACAGACGAAAAACGAAAGAAGGGGGGATGTGCTATTTTTTAAGAATATCACTTTAAAGCGTTTAGATAGATAAAAGTTGACATTTCTTCTAGTTATACACTGTAACAATCTATTCTGAGTGGATTCCGATGAAATATACTACATACACGAGTGAAATAAACGATATGACGATGTTTATTTCTTCACAGTTTGTATTCGCGCCTGAAAGCTTACACTGTGACTGTGTATTACAAAATAAAACAGGTTTCAGTTTCCGGATTGCGTATTGTCACACTGGTTTCGAAGTTTTTTTTTTTCTTTTATATTCTTAAAATAAGAGGGGATCAAAACATGAAAACACTTCAAATTTTTGTAAAAAATGCATTTTTTGTTTATTTTCATTCACTATTTGACGTTTTCAGACATTCTTACCCCCTACCTATTTAAGCCGGAATTATCAAATCTTACATCATTTTTTTTTTCATTAAAATGCTTATAAGAAATCTTTATACATCATACTTTTATCCTTAACAACCTTTTCATTCGAAGGAAGGACAGCGCACGAGAAATAATCGAACGATTTCTTGGCTAAATCAAGCCCTTATTCTTACAGCTCCTTTCATGAAATTCTCAGTTTCCGGAATTTTCTTCCATGGTATTGCATATATTTAAATAATTTTTATATGTGAATACATCTCACTGTTAAACAGATCAAGTTCGAGTTTGGTTTCGATTGATCCATTTTTACAGGAGTTACGGCCTCTGACGTCTTTTAGGACTTAGTCAGAAATGCACATTTTCCTTGAATAACTCTATTAATGTGTGAAGTTGTGCACTCGTTTACTGCAGATTTATCATATATAAGTTAGTAATGGTTTGATATGCATTTCATACTAAAATTTAATTTTTTTTTTATTTAAAAAAAAATTCTTGTGTAAAAAGGATGTGGGTGATTATCAAACATTTTTAGCTTCTTTTCCATAACCGCTTTTCAAATTTTCATGAAAGGTAGGTATGAGGTTCTCATGGTCACCTGCAAGCGTTGATGTTTTTTTTTTTTTGTTGGTTTTTTTTTTTTTTTTTTTTTTTGTTTGTTCGTCTGCATCCGTCATTAGGTGTCGCCACCATAGGCAAAAGTAGTTTACGGGGAGTACCATCCTATGTCAAACTTCGTCTTCATAACCGAAGCATGTATCGACAAACCAAAAGCATCAGGGTGATCTAGAGAGATGTCTTAAGAAGTGTTATTTTTGGCCCCACTCCGAAGTCAAATGTTTTTTGTTTTGTTTTGTTTGTTTTTTTTTTTTCTTTTTTCATGAATTTTTATGTAATGAAAAAAAGGAAGGGGTATATTTTTATAGATATTGATTTCTTCTCCAGAACCACATAAGAGATTTTTTATTAGACTTGAAAGGAATGAAGTACATATAGTTCTCTACTTGTGTTGTTGTTTTTTGTCCGAATCTGCCAACAGGTGGCACCACCAAAGGCAAATGTAGGTCATTGTGGTTTCCCTTCTTTGACAACTTCTTCCTCAGAACAGAAGCACAAATCAAGAAACCAAAAGAATGATCTAGAAGGATGTCTCAAGATGTGTTGTAGTTTTTAGTTCCACTCCGAAGTCAAATTTTTGACGAGTTCCTGACTTTGTCAGAAATGCTCATTTTTGTTATTAACCCAATACATGTATGATTTTGTGCACTTATTAACTACAAATTTGACACATATAAAATTCTTAATGCTTTTAATTGTTTTTTTTTTCCCTTCACTTTCATTTTTTTCTTTATTGTTTTTCTTTTTCAATACAAACAGTGATGGGGAATTTATTTTCCTAAATATGCAAGAGTTGTCTTACTTGCATCAATTGCTACACATCCTGATGGTACTATAGATACTTTCATTTGAACAAAAAATTTGGATCTACAACTACAATATGTATGATTATGCAATGTCAGTGTGGTAAGAGTGTGCATGAGTATCAGGTGAGCGATGTGCCCCATGGGGCCCTTGTTACAAAAGGTATGACCTTTTCAAATTTTTTCATGTTGAACTTATTCATCTTATGGTGTAAGTACAGGTCAAGGCAGTTTGCAGGACATGGATTAATGCCAGTAGGGGACTTATATCGCTTGCAATTCATATTGTTTCTTATTAAAGGCCTTCTCAATGTAGGTTGACCTTACAAGTACGTGAGTTGAAAATACGTATCTTTTTTCAATCAATAAAGACAAATAAGCGACAACTAAACATTTTGAATTTTTAGCAATCTTTAAGTTATTATTAAGTATATACCCTTTTTCCTTTAATCGGAATAAACGTTCTATAAACAAGGACTGTCTTTTCAGTGTCACTGCACAAGATGACCACAATGTGTTTGCACCGACCATTGACACGACGATCGTACTATGTGGACGATGCTCGGACAGAGGCACATGTAACAATAACGTAACTATTGAGACTGACACACCAAACTTCTACCTAGCTTCCTGTGACTGTGATACCGGTTACTCGGGTATATATTTATGCATGAGGATAGATAAACTACGTGTACTATATTACAATTTTCAATCAGATTGTTTTCTGCATTATCATTCTGTAAACATTTTGCAATTGTCAATATACAGAACAACTGGCTTTTGTAAATTACTTATCTGTTCATAATTGATGCTATGAAGTTGAAGACTTAAATGTATAGTTGAATTGAATAATATTTAAAAAAAAAAAAGCTTTTTCAAACATAAAAGCAAGAGTACCAATCTAACTACGTTCTTTTTATTGTTCAATGGGTCATTTTAGATATTATAATGGTATGTTTTCCACAAAGGTTTGTCTTCACTGTAACTTGTCAATTATATGATCAGGTTCAGAATGTGAAAGTGACTTTAACGGGTGTGCGAATTCCCCATGTGATCAAGGACGTACATGCATTGACCTGCCTCCTATCGAGCATGCATTGTTGGACAGGGCATATAATTGTAGCGACTGCCCAACTGGTTTCTATGAGAATAACACAAAATGTGTTGGTAAGTAAAATCTCTAGATGAAATTCTGGTGATTCTGAATAAGCAAAATAATATGCAAAAATGGAAACAAGATCTTTTAAGAATATGCCATAAAACAACGTACATTTATTTACTTTCTAAAAGGAGTAGTTTTAATAAATTCTAGAGTTAATTACAGAACAATCATTTATCTTTTTTAGGATAATTTTAATGATCAAACGAACTTCAAAGAAGTGAAGGTTTCCTCGGTATATCTAATATCCAAAAGACTTTCCAATTTCCCCTCCACAATATCAATTCTGTGAAAAGTTTGGAACATCTCTTTGACTTTCATTCACTTATTTATACCGTTACATGATAGAGTGAAGCGTTCAATTATTTAGAACTATGTTTTATTTCGTTACAGATGTTGACGAGTGTAGTGATCCGACAACGTGTTCCCAAGTATGCACAAATCTAGAGGGAACCTATGTATGTGATTGTTTTTCCGGCTATAGAAAACTAAACAATTCATGTGTTGGTAAGGAATTCTGCATAATGATTAAAAATATGAGGCAGACATCGATTTATTAGCCAACTTTTTTTTTCATTTCATAAACTTTCAGTCTTATCTTATTTTAATTAAAAAAATTGATATATGTGATAAATGATGATTTCCCTGCAGATTAAATTTGTGACATTTGAAGAAAAATGTTATTTACCATTCCGAAATGAAGATCTCACAATGTGGCACTTGAAATTTCGATTTCAAATTTGCTGTCAGTGAAAAAGCCTTCAGCACGTTTTCTTTTATCTTTATCAATTATCTTTGTCCGAATGGTAGTCTTTCCCAAAGCAGGTGAATTTAGCTTGAACTTTGGTTTCAAATCATCCTTCAATTTTATATTCAAATGACCTTCCTTGTTATTTGCTACTAGTGCCCATATATGCTGCTTTTTCTTATAAAATATCTTCCGTATTAGGTATGATATATTCTTGTTAACATATATTCCATTGTTCATGTTAATTTAAGATTACTGGAATGTTACTTTCAAATATCATTCCTTCTGACGTATATTTACTTTTGGAACAAAATTTAGTATTACTTGCTACGATATATGCTTGTCGATAGTTCTCCAAGTATGATCCAACATTTGGATGTTATTTGAGCAGGATTCGAACGATTTTTAATAAACCATTTATAACTTGCATAATAGACAGTGTATCGGTGAATTAAATGAGTTAAAGAAGATCCTGACGATAATCTCAACAACACTCACTATAGAGTACCAAATTGAGCATCGACAGACCCCTAGCAAGCTAGAGGTGGGACCAGGTGCCCGGGAGGAGTAAGCATCCCCTGTTGGCTAGCCGCACCCGCCGTCGATGTTCACGCACGAAAATGAAAAAGATAATGTAAAATGCATGCACTGTCTGAGGCAACGTCTATATAGAAAGTGCTATGGCGACAATGTCAGGGGGAAATATTCAAAACACTTACTGTCATCCCCCTCGCGGGGAATTTTTTTACGAGCTCCACACGGCAAAGGGCATAAGTGTGACACAAATGAGTTACAGAAGATCCTGACGATAATCTCAACAACACTCACAATAGAGCACCAAATTGAGCATCGACAGACCCCTAACAAGTAAAGCTCAAATCCAAAACACCATGATTGTAAATGGGCCTCAATTTAACTGCTGATAATTTTTTAAGGACTATTGGTCAAAATTCAACAGAGGGCAAATTCAAAACTGAATGAAAGGAAGGGATCTCGAACAACACTCAGTTGCAGCACCCTCAGTAAAAACCCCCAATACACCCAACGCACAAACAGAAAGAGACGCAAAACGTACAATGATCACCAAATCACATAGGAACATCAAACACAAATGACTACACATGAATCAATGAGACTAATGGGCAATCGGTGCCGACTTAGGACGGCCATCTGCCAAGCCAGTAGCAGACGGTGTGTTTATCCGGTTTACGTGCGCACAACCCTCCCACTTTAACGATTACCCCGAGGTCTAGAAGAACGCACAATTAAGGTGTAAAATAACCTTCCTCACTGTAAGATTATCAGACAAACAGACAGCATGACAGAGAGGCCAAGGAAACACACATATGGATATGTAAATGGATATAAAAAAGGCGTGCGAAATACAGTCCGTACTCTGCCGGCTGTAGCGAGCTCGTTTATGTTATCACCCGAGGAGGCCGACTGACATTCAGAGAGGACAGGTGGTCGGGGCCTTGTCTTCTCTAAAGAGGTTTGGACAGGGCCCGTCATGGAGTCCCGTCGTCACAGTCAGTCAGAGTGCAAGTCTCAAGGATGCGCTTGTACAAGACTGTAGATTGGTCAAGAACCAAGCCTAGTGTCCGTCTGGTGACATTAGGATCATATCCACGGTAAAAATAAAAGGCGTTTTATGATTCTGACGCATCTTCGATGGTTATGCTGCCTACCTTTGATCCTTCTAATTTTGTTTATCATCTCACCTTAAAAGACAGGTTGTGTAATACCCAAAGTAATGTACTCTGTTGCGTGTATAGATCCGAATTTTAAAAGAAGTTGACTGTATTTTTTGTATAATTATAAAGTCTTAACTAGTTTATGAAAGCGGAAACCTTGACCTAAAAGTGTTTTGGTAATTTGGAAATTTCTACTGTGAAAATCCAAAATATCAGTACATGCTCTAGCGTACCGGATGAGCTGTGATATGTAAATGCCGTATGACGGTAATCTTGGAACATCACCGTCTAGCCAGGGGAAATCTAAGTGTAGTTTTTTGTGTTTTGGTGTCGTATTTGTTTTACTTGTCAATTTTGCTTCTCTTGTTATACTTGTCTTATCTATGGTTGTCAATATGGGTTTTCTAGGTTTTGCTGTTAGTGATGCAACCGAGTTTCGTTGTAGACCCCTTCTTTTATTTGCTCTGGTCTTATACGCTGTACATTCGGGGTATTAACAGCAGGTTTAAAGTATGTTTCGCCTTTTATTTATGTTTGGGTTTAGTACATTGGAATTAATATGGCCATGTAACATGTTCTCTTTCTCCTTTCGTTGCATATAATTTGTATTTGTTTTTCATGCCCCCGGAATCACAGATTCGGGGGCATATAGTTTTTGGCCTGTCCGTCTGTTTGTCTGTCTGTTTGTCTGTTTGTCCAAAAAAACTTTAACATTGGGCATAACTTTTGAATGGAAGGTGATAGAGCTTTCATATTTCACATGTGTATTCCTTTTGACAAGACCTTTCCATTGATACCAACATTTTTGACCTTGTGACCTTGACCTTGACCTTGACCTTTGACCTACTTTTCAAAAACTTTAACATTGGGCATAACTTTTGATTGGAAGGTGATAGAGATTTCATATTTCACATGTGTATTCCTTGTGACAAGACCTTTCCATTGATACCAAAATTTTTGACCTCGTGACCTTCACCTTGACCTTTGACCTACTTTTCAAAAACTTTAACATTGGGCATAACTTTTGAATGGTAAGTGATAGGGTTTTCATATTTCACATGTGTGTTCCTTGTGACAAGACCTTTCCATTGATACAAAATTTTTGACCTCGTGACCTTCACCTTTGACCTACTTTTCAAAAACTTTAACATTGGGCATAACTTTTGAATGGTAAGTGATAGGGCTTGCATATTTCACAAGTGTGTTCCTTGCAACAAGACCTTTCCATTGATACCAAAAGTTTTGACCATGTGACCTTGACCTTGACCTTTGACCTACTTTTCAAAAACTTTAACATTGGGCATAACTTTTGAATGGTAAGTGATAGGACTCTCATATTTCACATGTGTATTCCTTGTGACAAGACCTTTCCATTGATACCAAAATTGTTGAACTTAACCATTCACATACTTAACAGAAAATGAAGTTTATACTAACTATGATGCCACCGGGGGCATTCGTGTTTCACAAAAACCGGCTTTATTTTCAATTAATTTAGACGTATGATGCTCGAGAACTAGACTAAGATTGATCTGACACATATCCGTAGACGGAATAGTCACAAATGTAGGATCGAAGATCCCTTACCAATTTTAATTAGAAATTTGGAATAAATTCTGAAATAATTCCAGAAATGAATGATTTGATCAGAGGTATACTGTTGACTGATTAGTAATTATGTTTGTTTTACCATAGATGTCGATGAATGTGCTGATCAGACACACTCTTGTGAACAGTTCTGTGTGAATGAACCAGGCAATTATAGCTGTTCCTGTGCTTTTGGATATGACTTGAATTCAGATAAGAAAACATGCACACTAGGTAAAGTCATGATATTACTGTTTAGCTTACCATCTGTATAACAATCTTGCGAGTTATCTCATCGACAAAAGCTACATATGTTTAATATATTTTCCCCTCGATATTTATTGACCAAAAACTACCTATAGTAACGTTATAGCATAAACCTATTGCACGTGACCCCTCAAATGCATATTTACCATAATTGAAAACATTTCAATGTTCGTTTGCGTTTAGAAATACTTGATATCTGGATATTTATATTCATAGTTTCGTATAACGTTTATTCGAAGGAATTCATTAAGATAATAAGAAAAATTACCTTATCGTTGGGAACTTCACTTTCAAATCTATATTTCTATAATACAGTCACGGATATGTGCGCCGTAAATGGCCTTACTTGTGCACATGGCTGTGATAACAGCACTGGTACTTTCCAATGCTTCTGTCGAAGAGGATATCAGCTGGACAGCAATGGACAAAGTTGTGTTGGTAAGTTCAAAACACTTTGCATGTTTGAAAATATCAACTCTCTCTGGCAGGTTTTCATTGTGGTTAGCTACCAGAAAATTTGAAGAGAAGGTTGAATGTCGAAAATGAATGAACATAACTAATTTCAACATAAATATTATGCCTGCATGTGATGCCATGCATGGCTCAGATCACAAAAAATTGAATGCATGAAACAGTTTCTTGATTTAACATTATTTCATTTGACGACTTTTTAGACGTTGATGAATGTCAGCTGAATATCTGTACACAAAACTGTACCAACACAGAGGGAGGATACAGTTGTTCCTGCTTCAGTGGATATAAACTAGCAGACGACGGTGTATCTTGTACTGGTAGGAAATTTCCAAATTTCCTGAATTCCAATGTCCATTGTTACACAACTGACTAAGATCCTTTACATAATTTGTCACCTTTTATACTTACCAATTTTTGTTCTTATCTGTTATCATTCCCCTCACTACTATTAAAACTGTTCTCTGAACTATTGAATACTGTACAGAATGTCTCCCTCCAAAGTATGGTATGGAATGTGCATCGACTTGTTCCTGTGGGTTGGGGATGGATTACTGTGATCCTGTCAAGGGTTGTGTTTGCCTGGACACATTCACAGGAACGAGCTGTTCAGAAGATGTGGACGAATGTGCTGAAAATCCAGCTATATGTGCCTCCACAACAAAGTACTGTGAAAATGAGATCGGGGATTACCAATGCTTCTGTTACGATGGATTTGAACATGTGGGAGATGCATGTGTTGGTAAGCACTGTACATTTCTGTGAGAAGCATTTAAAATAATGAGGGAGTATCAAATGCACATTTGCATGAAAACATACCTACTTTACAAAAGTAAATGTAGATAAAAACTTTTAAATGGTGATACAAAGAATCGCCAAACATAAAAAATGAAGGGCATACAGAACACTGCAATAAAAGAACATAAATCCAGCGAAGTAAACATTTGAACGGGTATGCAGAAATGAGCTTCTAAAATCAGGTACCAAGGACGAAGGAACATCTCCCTCCGGTGTATAACATCTTTCAGTTCGGTAAAATTATGCAAATCCAGTTTGACAGGATTAAGTTGAATGATAAGAATTTTCAATATACCTTAAATAACGAGTCTGATATTTCCAATAGATATCGACGAGTGCAGTTCCATAGTAACCAATGTCTGCCCACTAGGGAAGTCTACCTGTGAAAATAATCAGGGCAATTATACGTGTGTCTGTAACCAAGGCTACATCCAGAATGGACCATATGCCTGCACTGGTAATATTTTATCGATTACACTTTTCAAATATCTCCATTTCGTTGTTTGAATATAAGTTAGAGAAGCTTAAGCAGTACATTAGCATCAATATGTTTTCTCAATTATCAAAAGTTGAGTTAAACTCAGAAAATATTTTGAAACATAGAATTCAGTGCAGAATTCTATCAAAACATATCTTTCATTTATCACCGATATGTGCCCTCGTCAATTGGATAAATTCTTTGCTTTTTACGCTAAAATCTTTCGACTTTTTTATCATTCAAGATATATTTGCCTTTCCTTCTTAAAGGAAGAACATGTATAAGCAGGCAACCATTGACAGTGTTTCCCTTTTCAAACAGATATTGACGAGTGTTCACAGAACAGTCACGGTTGTGAGCAAGGATGTACGAACGTCCAAGGAAGCTATAATTGTATATGTGAAGCTGGTTTCCAAATTAACAATGACAGAAAGACGTGCACAAAAGGTATACAATATCCATCGATTTATGATATCCTTCACTTTAAAGAAATTTAAAGAAATGATTTGAACACGAGATTCAAATTGCAAAATAGAAAAACAGAAAATTGTACCATATGCAATATTCTTTCAGTATCGGATCCGTGTCCGGCCTACTCCTCCTTGACGTGCAGCTACGGTTGTCGGATGAATGGAAATACCCCAGAGTGTTTCTGTCAATCGGGATATACCTTAACTACAGATTCTCAAACGTGCATTGGTGGGTTCGATATTATAGTAATTACCTTTCTTAATATAAAAATAACTTTAATTTCTATGTTGCTTAATTTTTCATTTGGTTGCAATTTCGAGAAATGTTGACTTTTTTTTGCAAAATTGTTTAATCTGGTTTCATAGATGTAAACGAATGTTCGGATAGCTCCTTAAACTTATGTGGTGTACCTGAAAACTGTGTCAACACACCAGGTGGACATAATTGTTCTTGTAATGCGGGATTCAAACTGGAAAACGATGGAAGAACATGTACTGGTAAGCTTGTAATAAGTATTATTGAAGTCTTGTTATCTTACTACATGTACATGAAAACCACACCACACCCTCAACAATATGAACCGTCAGCACTGTAAATGACACATACAGATCATGAGATCAATTTTTGAAGGAAAATGTTCAATGGATCTCAACTCAAAGAGTAAAACAAGTTCAGTAGATTTTTGATAGGTACATCATTTACTCCACGATTGGGTTTGTGTAACCATGTATAATCACAAGTTAAAGCCGATCGGTCTGGTTGAATGCCACTCTTGATAGTTGATAAAGTTGTACTTTTTTATTACATTAGCATAATTTAAAACTGGAAAGTCATTGTTAAAGGCCGACGTTGGCAACCACCGGGTCATTAAAATATGCATACATGAGTGACATAGGCTTGGTAGGCGTGGTATACCGTCTCGAAGATAACGCCGTTTGCGAGCGTCGTGTTACATCAAAGACATACCGACAGGTAATGCTACAGAGATATCTGAGTATCATCTGTTTTGAACTGTCGATCAAAAATCGAAAGAGGTAAAAGGATAAATGAACCAATCAGCTACCTATTAAAGATGTTAACCCTATAGCGGTCAGTGATGAATTGGCAGAAAATTTACATGTCCCCTTTTATAGTCTCCCGTCGGCCTTTAACAACATCTTTTTTCATCCATATTCATTTGTTATATCACATGAATAAAGATACAATTTAACATCTTTTTGATCAGCCTGTGATCAGTTTCATTATGGAACAAACTGTGCACAAACCTGTAATTGTGGTGTGGGAGCTGAACGTTGTGACAGTGTATCAGGTTGTGTATGCAGATCAGGATGGCTAGGGGATAAGTGTGATACAGACATCGATGAATGTAGCTCATCTGTATGTACTGACCCGAACGCCCAATGTATCAATTCTCCTGGCACATACCACTGTCTTTGTAAGGATGGGTATACCAATTCAGCCAGACGTAGGAGATCTACAACAAGCAGTCAATGCTTAGGTACGAAAACAACAGTTTTTGATCATGAAAACTAAGTACCTAACTTCTTTTAAAACACATTGGACTCCATACATTTCTGAATCGGAAATCGATTAAGAACTCATTTTGTCAAGATTCAAATGTCATGATGAATTGTTACATCTATTTGACCTAATATACTAAAGATAAGAAATAGTTTCAGAAATAAAGTCTTCGTCAGTAGAGGAAGTAGCTAAGTAGAATAATTCTCTTCAGATATTGACGAATGTGCACAGACGAACAATTGTACACAGGTTTGCACAAACACACCAGGAAGTTATGTATGTTCCTGTCATTCAGGATTTCAGCTCATAAATGGAACAATTTGTAGTGGTATGATCCTAAGTTTTGTTACCAACTATTTCTTATGATCATTCTTTCTTATAATATTTTTATCTAATCTCTCAATTTTACAGATACATCACTCTGCAACTGTAGTGTTATGATCCTGGTTTGTTTAAATTGTTCAATTATGAAATAGCATTTCTCATAAAATATAAAAAAGTTAATATAATATCATTGATAAATCAAATATCCAGTGTTCACAAATGCAATGATTGTAGATAACTTTCTATCCATTCAGAGCTTAATTGTAGATATTGATGAGTGTGCCTTACCATCTGTGTGTGATCATGACTGCATCAACTCTGAAGGTGGTTACACCTGTTCCTGTAGAGACGGCTATAATCTAAATGCAACAGATAGGATGTCATGTCATCGTAAGTGTTAATTTAAAAAAATGGAATGCTGCAATAGTTCAAAATAAGCATAATCAAATTTGTGTTGTCTATTATTCTCCATGTTACTGCGGAATCTACAAATGCCCGTCAACAACTTTCATGGGGGCGAGGGCTGCTTGATTTTGGCTTCATATCTTGTTTAAGTCCGATATTTAGTCATCCTCTATTGGTAAGTCCAGGTATGAAAAACAATACGAACAACATCAAATATATCAAATTCTTGTTTAAGCCTATTTATGATAAAAATTTAAATCATATATGATGTCATATTATAAGTATTCATAACCTCCTATAAGCGTACACTTACTTTTTCGTTTCTTTTAAAATTTCAGCAAAGACGGAGTGTGTCTCAACAACATGTGAACAATCGTGCTACGTGGACAACACAGGAAATGAACATTGCATGTGTAACAGTGGATACACGTTGAATGCAGATGGGACATCATGTGACAGTAAGATTTATGTCTTTATTTTCTGTTGATGATTGTTATCAAAGTAATGCCTCTGAATGTTTTTGTCAAATTATAAAGTATTATATCTTTTCACTAATGAATGATTTCAGATATAGATGAGTGCACCTTAAACAATCCATGTTCATCTGGAGACTGCCTCGATTTAACACCTGGTTTTATCTGCAACTGTCCAAGTGGTCAGAAACTCTCAGCAGATAAGATAACCTGTCTAGGTATGCTAATCAGAATTGAGGCTAAAACACTTCACAAAGAAAAGGTTTGAATTTCATGACAACACGTCGATGATATTGCCCTTTTAAGACATGTAAGACAAGATCAGTATAAAAAATGTATTTCAAGTCTGCTAATATTTTCATGACCTTTTCATGTATGATTTTGAATGTAGATTGCGATGATGGAACATATGGAGTGAATTGTGCTTCTAACTGTACATGCGCTGAAGCAACTTCCACGTCATGTGACAAGGTTGCAGGTACTTGCACATGCGCTGTGGGATACCAAGGACTGGATTGTTCCACTGATATTGACGAATGTACCACTGGATCAGCAACCTGTCCGAGCAACTCTTACTGTGTCAATACACCTGGTTCATACAGATGTCAGTGTGAAGATGGATTCGTAATGGCCAATGGGAATTGCTCAGGTAATAACATAGTGGGATTTTTTAATCTATAATATATGTTAGTAATCATACTGTACTATATATATGAATTTCGCCTCCATTGCCATATTAATGAACTGTCATAGATTTCCATAGGGGTAATAAAAGTATGTTTTATACATCAGCGTGTTCGTCTACTAAGTATGGAACCAACTGTGCACAAACATGTGCTTGTGACACCAGCTATTCCACAGATTGCAACAACATAAATGGGTCTTGTACATGTATAACTGGCTGGGAAGGAACAACATGTCAAACAGATGTCGATGAGTGCCAGATTTCTGGTTTATGCGGAAATGGACAATGTATTAATAATGCCGGTTCATATTCCTGCTCCTGCAATTCCGGATATGAAGGCAGTAACTGTACAACTGATGTTGATGAATGTACAACCAATCCTAGCATTTGTGGTAGTCATGGAACTTGTGTTAACAGTGTCGGTAGTTACTCGTGTAGCTGTGACAACGGATGGAGTGGTACTCACTGTACAGACGGTGACTGTGCTATTGATAGGACGATCTGCGGACAAAATATGGCGTGCGAATCTTCCTCGTGTGTTTGCTGGGAGGGATATACGCGAGCTAGCTCTGGTCTTTGTACTGGTATGTTGGACGCTTATAGTAACGCCTTAAACAATATGTATTTTGCACTCTAGCTCTCTGTTTCTGGATTTTCCACAAAGACAATCAGTGATTAAAGCTCTGATAAAATTGCTTTTAATGCATTATTTTTTCAGCATTCCCATTTGCATAAGTTCATGAATCGTTGAATGTATAATCTCACTGGAGCAAATACTCATATACACGAACCAAGAAATTTTCATTCTTGTAAATATTTCTTCATGTAAACGCAAAGAGTTTCAATCGTAAACTCCAAGAATAAATAAAAATTTGAATATTTTAATTTGCCTCGTTTCTAGGAGTATTTTACGCTAGTTTATGCTATTGCAATTTACAAAGGCAAACAAAACAAAAAGGGTTTTAAATGGACATTCTTTTCAACAGAGCGAGACAGCAGCAAGACCATAACTACATTGGTCTTTATACTGGACATCACCCTTTTTGGCATAGATCTAACACAGACTACATCTGATGGATTCTACAGCGTGTATGATCTTCTTGTCATCACGGTAAGGCCCACGAACCCTATTTATATAATTGTAAATTTGGAGATAATCAAAGTATCAGAATTTAGGGAATCTTGAGCAAGAGCGCACGCAAAAAACATTTTAAAGCTCTGCAACTAAAAGTTGTCCTGGAAAAGATTGTATTGAAAACCATTGACGGGATAATGGGCGCTCTGTATGTTAAATGATTCAGAACATTAGATACACTGATGAATTAATAAAGTTGACACTCCATTGATTATGTTTATAAAAATCTTGATGTCATATGAAGAAATTATGTCACTTGTCTCAAATTAGACTTTTAAGTTTTTATCAGGATGCACAGTATGAAGTTATTCTGAAGTTTTCGGAGGGAAATGACGTTCCAACCCCTCTCTTTCTGAATACAATAAAAGCATCTTTACCGACCATATCTTCTTTAAAAAAACACAATCAAGTAAAGGGAAAGTGCATGTCACTAACAGAGGCACAGTCTGTATTGTTTTTGTTTTTGTTCATGTTAATTTTCAAGGAGATGGGTTTTCAACATTTAACATGCTTACAACAAAATTTGCGTCAGTAGAATAAAAATAGATACCGAGATATAACCATATGAATTCTATAGAAAGATAAATAATTTAATCAGTACCATGTGTCTTCGATTCTTTATTACAAAAACCGGGACGCGCATATGCTTTGAAATTATCAAAGCGATATAAACAATAGAACTCGTGAAGCAACAGCACAAAAAAACACAATGAGAGAAAAAGAAATACTGTAAATGACGCGCTACAATTAATGAATTACTTTACGGCGAATGATAGTTAATCCCTTGTACCCTTCAACTTCCTATCTTGTACTTTTATCGCATGCATATCACATACTATTTTCAAAACCACGAGATAATTTGTAATAAATCAGATTGTGCTACGTTAATACGATTTTGGATTCAACAAAGTAAATTTTCCCTGGCTTGAAGGTGATGTTCCTAGATTATCGTCATACGGTGTCTACGTTTCGCAGCTCATCCGGTATGCTGGAGCATGTACTGATGTTTTGGATATTCATAATAGAAATTTACAAATTACCAAGATACATTTGCTTTCATAAACTAGTAAAGGCTGCCTGGAAATTTTACACAGATTATTGTCAGCTTCTTTTGTAATTCGGACCCATACAAGCAACAGAGTATATAACTTAATCATCGAAACTCGATATATGCATAATTCAAAGTATTAAAAAAATTATGGGATAGAAAAAATGTAAATTGACATGGTTGCCATATCACTTTCTATATAGACATAACCTCAGACAGTGCATGTTTTATATATAGTGTTTTCATTTTCGTGCGTGAACATCGACGGCGGGTGCGGCTAGCCAAACAGGGGATGCTTACATCTCCCGGGCACAAGGTCCTACTTCTGGCTTGCTAGGGGTTCGTCGATGCTCAATTTGGTGCTCTATTGTGAGTGCTGTTGAGATTATCGTCAGGATCTTTTTTTATCTCATTTGTAGTATCACAGACAAGCAAGAAGTCAGTTATTTCAGAAACTTGAAGAAAAATTGAAGGAGACATCCAAATGTTCAATTCCTTATTAAACCAAACGATTTTAGAATTTTCGGTGTTAATTCCAAATAGTCTTACAAGTCTTAAAGTGAAAACAGTAGACCTCATTTTCCCATGGTCTGTAACTATGATGGTAGTGTTACAGTTTGCTGCTTCAAAGATGAATAACGATTGCTCTTCGAATAAAAATGACTATATGCAGCATCTTTCTTTGACACTTATTTTTTTTTCAGTTCAATGCCCTTATTGCACCAGCTTGTACCTTGAATGGTATAACGTGTGTTATATACGTGGACGGATTAAGGTAAATAGAACGTATAATTTTTTTATGCCCCCGGAATCAAAGATTCGGGGGCATATAGTTTTTGGCCTGTCCGTCTGTTTGTCTGTTTGTCTGTCTATTTGTCCGAAAAACTTTAACATTGGACATAACTTTTGAATGGGAAGTGATAGGGCTTTCATATTTCACATGTGTATTCCTTGTGACAAGACCTTTCCATTGATACAAAAATTTTTGACCTCATGACCTTGACCTTGACTTTTGACCTACTTTTCAAAAACTTTAACATTGGGCATAACTTTTGAATGGTAAGTGATAGGGCTTTCATATTTCACATGTGTATTCCTTGTGACAAGACCTTTCCATTGATACCAAAATTTTTGACCTCGTGACCTTGACCTTTTAACCCAGTGACCTCACATACATGTACTTAACAGAAAATAGTGTTCATACTAACAAAGATGCCACCGGGGGCATTCGTGTTTCACAAACACAGGCTTTATTTGGTGTAATGTAAATAGTTAACAGCAATTCTCTGTAAGAACCAAAGAATTTCAGGACATGTTGGCACGGCATGTCATATATTTTTGGGATTTTTATGCCCCCGGAATCACAGATTCGGGGGCATATAGTTTTTGGCCTGTCCGTCTGTTTGTCTGTTTGTCTGTTCGTCCGAACTAAAAATTTTAACATTGGACATAACTTTTGAATGGTAAGTGATAGGGCTTTCATATTTCACATGTGTATTTCTTGTGACAAGACCTTTCCATTGATACAAAAATTTTTGACCTCGTGACCTTGACCTTGACCTTTGACCTACTTTTCAAAAACTTTAACATTGGGCATAACTTTTGAATGGTAAGTGATACGGCTTTCATATTTCACATGTCTATTCCTTGTGACAAGACATTTACATTGATACCAAAAGTTTTGACCTCGTGACCTTGACCTTGACCTTTGACCTACTTTTCAAAAACTTTAACAATGGGTATAACTTTTGAATGGTAAGTGATAGGGCTTTCATATTTCACATGTGTATTTCTTGTGACAAGACCTTTCCATTGATACAAAAATTTTTGACCTCGTGACCTTGACCTTGACCTTTGACCTACTTTTCAAAAACTTTAACATTGGGCATAACTTTTGAATGGTAAGTGATACGGCTTTCATATTTCACATGTCTATTCCTTGTGACAAGACATTTACATTGATACCAAAAGTTTTGACCTCGTGACCTTGACCTTGACCTTTGACCTACTTTTCAAAAACTTTAACAATGGGTATAACTTTTGAATGGTAAGTGATTGGGCTTTCATATTTCACATGTGTATTTCTTGTGACAAGACCTTTCCATTGATACAAAAATTTTTGACCTCGTGACCTTGACCTTTGACCTACTTTTCAAAAACTTTAACATTGGGCATAACTTTTGAATGGTAAGTGAGAGGGCTTTCATATTTCACATGTGTATTCCTTGTGACAAGACCTTTCCATTGATACCAAAATTTTCGACCTCATGACCATGACCTTTGACCTTCTTTTCAAAAACTTTAACATTGAGCATAACTTTTGAATGGTATGTGATAGGGCTTTTATATTTCATATGTGTATTCCTTGTGACAAGACCTTTCCTTTGATACCAAAAGTTTTGTCATCGTGACCTTGACCTTTAACCTACTTTTCAAAAACTTTAACATTGGGCATAACTTTTGAATAGTAAGTGATAGGGCTTTCATATTTCACGTGTGTATTCCTTGTGAGAAGACCATTTCATTGATAGCAAAAAGTGTTGACTTCGTCACCTTGACTTCGACCTTTCACGTACTCAACAGAAAATGGTGTTCATACTAACAAAGATGCCACCGGGGGCATTTGTGTTTCACAAACACAGGCTTTATTCTCTCATATATGCGCACCATATATAGGGTTTCTCCCATGAAAGAAAGCTAGGGTGGAAATTTCTTTCTTTCATATCACGTGAAACCTTTCTTTTATATCACGTGACAATATTCCAATTGCTTACATAATTGCGAACTTACAAAATGGAAGTTAGGGGTTTCCATTATAGCAAAATGGAAGTTAGGGATTTCCATTATAGCATTACAGCTTTAATTCATGAAATGAAAAATGAAAATCACTATCATTTATTTGTATGTATGAGATAATTATTGTATGTATTGCCATAAAATCTATATAAAAATGCAATGGAGCATTCTATCAGTTCATAATTTACGTTTTAGTAAATATCTTGCACCATACACTGGTCCATACATACATGAACACATACTTATTACAGTCACGGAAGTGTAGTGGCAGGAGTTCAAGTAGTTGTGCCTAGTGGATCTGAGTCAGGGGCAGCCAGTGCCGTAGCATCAGTTGCTTCCAGTAATACTGCTTCCTACAACGGCAGTAATGTATCTATTCTCAGCTTGACGTCAGGTGGAAGTAAGTAGCTTATATTCTATATTATCAGGGTATGCTAGGTCACACTTCGGTTATCTCTGTTATATGTAATGTAACATGCGAAACATAATTGTTAGGGTTGCGACTACAGGGAGATAACTCTATTTTCATATCACGTAATATTTGAAACCCACATGGATGATAAATGGTATAAGCTTAGTTTGTTGCATTATTTCAGAAAAAATCATACTCCTTGAAATTTTCATTGCTGAATGGGTATTTTGGGGAAAAATGCATATTTTTCAATGAAAAATCGCCGAAAATAGGAAAAAAAATTGTCATTCTCGCATGAGTTCTGCTTCTAAAGATTCAAACATCAGAATATATATTATTCATTATACTCTTTTAAAATTAGAGAATTAGACATTCGAAATTGGAGTAAATTTCTATGTTTTGGGGTCAAAATGTTGATTTTTTTTGCACAAGTTATTGTGTTATTTATAGAAATAGTCATTTTGCTCAAAAACGAATTCGGGTACATATTGGTTTGATTGCTTTAGGATAAAGCAATACCATAACTCTATACATAGAAAAAAATTGTGTACCTGGCAAACTCCGCTAGAAGCATCACTGATGAGAATTTAATATTCGAAACACGTGTCTGGTGCATGGAAATTGGTTTGAAATTTTCTTCAAGAAGGTATAGAGTTGGAACCCTTCGACATTATTAATATAAACTTTTATTTCACGTTGCAGTGTGGAGCAGTTAAAATCGTTCCCCGTGACCTGATGTTTGTCAAGTGTATTAATTACTTCTTTCCAGCTCTGTCACCTGAAAGAAGCTTCGTTTTGGCCTTTTATCAATGTGACATCATATATATTTTTTGCTATTTCGGAAATTAGCCATTTCACCGATAAATATCATAGAAATTAAAGGAGTTTAACATCTTAGCACTATCCCTCCAATGCTATTTTGAACATAGATTTTATATTGATATGCTACTGAATCGATCCTACAGGAAATTTGGAGCCGCGCTCTCTCTGTAATGTAAATGTACAAATCTAAATTCAAAAAATTAAAGAGGGCGCTACTAAAATGATATTTGGTGGCTCCGCTAGAAGCATCACTGATAAGAATTTTTAAATAGCCATTCTCTGTAAGGACCAAAATCGTTCGGCACGGCATGTCATGGATTTTGATGATTTTCGGTATAATGGGTATATATTAAGTACTGACCATGAAAATAACACTTTTCGGCCAATGTGACCTCTGGTTGTCATGGTAACGAGGTCATTCTATTTAAAGCACTTTTGGGACCATGAAATAAGCCAGCTCCGGAGACTTCGTTGCCATGGATACCAATGTAACAGCTTGTTCATCTTTATATAATCTATTCTTCCTTACTTCCATTCTTACTTAATACACTTAGATATGTGATATTAATTACAGGAAGCTTATTGCATTGAGCCAAAATAAGTCAAAATGAAGCGAAAAATAGAGGTGAAAATAAGGGCCAATTTAGTGTGTTTTTGACCATTTTCAATCTTAAATATCACAAAAGGCACCAATAGGAGACTAGTGATTTTCATCAAAGGAAATGTATGTTTATTGACAAATAAAATAAATAAAAAATTGGAGTGGGTATTTAAGAGTTTTACCTAAATTCTGTCGTCAAAGACCGTTGCCATGGCAACATTAGACCTTTTTGCTTATTTCATACTATCTTTGAAATTGATTTTATTCCTCTTTAGAGCTACATAAAGGCCTTGTTACACGACGCGATAAATCGTTTGCAATTAGTTGCAAGCGACAAATCGTGTCGAATAACATAGCTTAAAACTAATCGCATGCGACTTTCAAAAGTCGCATGCAACTTTTTTCAGATTAGAACATGTTCTATTCCTTGCGATTAATCGCATGCAACTTTTAGCGTCAACCAATCAAAATGCCGGGTATTCCTTATAATTTCAACCCTAATTTGGCGAATTTTGGTCATATCTATCACATTGACAATAAAATGGCGACTTTTCTCACAAAGGATCACAGTACACTTTCTGCAAGCTTTTTTTAGTTCAAATATTTGATTTTCTGCGCTCTCTTCGTCGAGAAAGTTATGTAAATGTAATGAAAATTGAAAATATTTGCTGTATTGTCTGTTGATAACACAATTTATTTGTAAACTTTAGGCGGAAAAGGTATGAATTTAGCACAAAATATATGCAATTAGTTGCAACGTGTAACGGTGCGAGTCGCTGCAACTCGCTCGGACCAAAAAAACTCTGCAATTAGTTGCATGCAACTAATCGCGTCGTGTAACAAGGCCTTAAGATTGTCAAAATGTATGCATGTATAGATATGACTTATATCTTTTACATAAGAACAATTAAAATGTTCAAGGTCATTGGCTTGATGTTCAAGGTCATTTATACTTTGAGACTCAAATTTTGCATAAAATATTGATTTTTAATTTTTCTGTTACCGATTTTAGTGATTTTTTTATTTAAATATTTTCATAGGTTATATATATTATGAAAGCACATGAATATAAGAAAGACAAAACTTAGAATCTATTGAATTGTAGCAATTCAATAGGAAAATATTTTTTCGTCAAAAAACAAGAAAAATACAGATTTCGTCCCTTTTTTTCAAAATATTCACCAAGAATTTAGATATTCGATGATGTGAAGAAACGTAATCAATAGTTTTAAGAAATAAGTGATACATTTATCATTTTATGGCAAATAACTGTTAAGTTCAATATTTCAAGGTTTCTAAAATATTGACACCTTCATTTTATGAAAAATCAGGATTTTTCGTCAAATCTGGTCAGTTAAAGTTTAATGACCTTGAAAATTCAGTGGGTGACCTTAAAAAATTTTCAAGGTCATTTTTATATCAAAACGCCTCTGATAGATGTATACATGAACTTATGTTCCAATATAATGCGTAGATCGTTTGATAGTGTTGTGTTTAAATTCATCGTATGAAAACCTTACAGCCGATTGTTGCCATAGCAACTAAATTTGATGCTGCTTTGCAATAAAAGGTCAAATTAGCCCAATTAATTTTTTGTATTCATGTACAGTTCAAAGATGATACTAATTGGTAAACTAGAATTTGGACTTCAAAAATTTGTGCTTTTATAAAATTTTCAACCTTGCAAAACAGTAAAAACATGCAAAAAAGGGCCTTTAAGTGCCCAAAACAGAGCCATTTGATACCCTGTTTTGGCCCAATTTTTCATCTTGTATACACAAAGCATCCGAGATGAATGTAAAAAACTTTACAAATATGCATAATAATAAGGATTAAAAGAAAATAATCAAAGCAATTTCAGATTTAAAAAGTTCCTGTTTCCATGGTAACGAAGCCTACAAATATGCCTGGTCCTATAGATTTTCCCGATTTTTGAAATTTCAGACACGGTTACCATGGCAACGACAACCTTTTTGAATAAACTAGGGTTGATTTACATACTAGTGCTTCATATTGAACTTCCATGCCAAACATCTCAAAAATCCATGACATGCCGTGAGAACATGTCTTGAAATTCTTTGGTTCTTACAGAGAATTGCTGTTTAAAATATTCGAAACACGTGTCTGGTGCATGGAAATTGGTTTGGAATTTTCTTCAAGAAGGTATAGAGTTGGAACCCTTCGACATTATTCCAGCTATTTATGAAAATAATGAGTTGTTGCCATGACAACCAGCAAAATAGTATTTATAAGAAAATACACTCCTTAGAACTGTTTATTCTATCAGAATTTTTCAAAATAGGCTTTAATTCATACACAAGCTATAAGAATTCAGAAAAATAAGGGTATATATGACTTTTTGAAATTTCATTCATTGCAGAGGTATGTAAAGTTATGATGTGGTATTCTCTAAAATGACCGAAAATGTTAAAATAGGCCAAACATGGACGTTTATAGCCAAAAAACGAGACGTGCAAAGTTAGAGTTTTTGGTCTGAATAGTTCGAGGAGATGTTCCTCTACATGTGGACATATTCATCTTTCTTCTACCTCATTTCTATTAAAAGTCGCCACCCTGACCTTGAGATTATTGGTTGCAACACATGAGTTTAAGAAATATTTTGTTTCCCGTAATGTTTTCTGCAGACATGCACCCTCGTACATGTCTGATCCATGCTTCAGATTTGTCTGTTCTTAAATGATGCTATTGAATTTGAAGACGGTTAACATTTGTACTACTTTGTGACAAAAATGAGTTAACGAAGATCCTGACGATAATCCCAACAGCACTCACAACAGACCACCAAATTGAGCATGGTGAGTTTCTCTGCTGGTGGACTAGGAGTTTCCGAGGGCACATGTAGCCAAATTCGATCAACTTTGGTTGATCCTTTCTTATCGCATCTTATAATTTCTGTTATCAAATTTCTTGAAATTTCTAAAACGCGGGTCCTGTAGCATCATATCCCACCCATCCTACTACGTCTTTTGGTACATTTATTTTTTGACATCATAACTCTTTTCACAATCTTTGGCCATGCTCCATTGTTTAGATTGAAGATCACTGACGAAGGTCGAGTACCCAAAACGTGCATGATTGGTCGATGCTGCAATTTTGTCTGTTCTTAAATGATGTTATGGAATTTGAAGACGTTTCACATTTGTACCACTCGGTGAGTGCCACTGCTGGTGGACAAGGAGTCCAGGAGTTCGATCAACTTTGGATGATCGTTTCTTCAACGCATCTTAAAATTTTCTTTAACGCGGGTCCTGTAGCCTCATATCCCGTCCATCCTGTCACGTCTTTTGGTAATTGTTTTTGACCTAATAACTTTTTTCACACTCTTTGGTCCTACTTCATTGTTTAGATTGAGGATCACTGACGAGGGTTAAGTACGTGAAACGGGCATGTCAGGTCCATGTGCTTTGTCTGTTCTTAAATGCTGCTATTGAATTTGAGGACGTTTAACAATAATGAATATGATTGAAAATAAGATCTTGCAAAAGCAATTTTTGGCGAAATTAAAGGAGTTCAACATCTTAGCACCATCCCTCCAATGCTATTTTGAACAAAGATTTTATTTGGATATGCTAGTGTATCGACCCTAGAGGAAATTTGGAGACGCGCACTCTCTGTAATGTAAATGTACAAATCTAAATCAAAACATTAAAGAAGGCGCTACTAAATTGATTTTTGGAAGCATCACTGATGAGAATTTAATATTAAAAACACGTGTGGTGCATGGAAATTGGTTTGGAATTTTCTTCAAGAAGGTATTATATATAGAGTTGGAACCCTTCGACATTATTGACTACTTGGCTAATTTTGCGTGAATGTTGAAAAGACGAGAGAATGCACCATTAGGCATATGTTGATGTCTGGGGTCGATATACCTACTTTCAATGTAAAAAAAAAATTGATTATCTAATTTCCTCCATAAGAGCTTTAGACTGCCTTTTGTACCATCCTACCAAAGATTGTACTCTATGTCTTCCAAAATGGAAGTAAGCGGATGTGACAGTTCTACCGAATTGAAGCGGCGGGTGTTGTATGCAATTAGGAGATGCTTACTCTTCCTGAGCACCTGGTCTCACTCCCATATCGGGAGTTCGCTTCTTTTCATATGGTGGAGGTTTTTATTTGGTTGCTTTGGTTCCTGTTTTATTCTTATTTTGTATGCCTTCGGTTTCTGATTTTCTGAATTACTGATTATGTGCTGTATACAGGGATATGGTCATTATCCATATTTGTCATTTAATTTATTCCTTACGATGCAGTATTTCCAGTTTACAATTTTCGAATGAATCTCAGACCTCATGACATCGCGAACGATTTAAAGGATATTTAGCGCTTAAATTAAAGAGTCTGAACACATATCAAAGATGATTTGTATTGTTACCATTATTCTTTTACTTGAAATGGACAAAAACAAAGAAAAAGCAAATAGTTAATCGCAATACCCTATAATTTCAGCAACCGTTACCAGTTCAACATCAGTTTGCGACATCTATAACACCATAACATCATGTGGAAGTGGTTACGAATGCAAGGAAGTAAACGGAGTAGCAACCTGCAGGTAATGAAATGGAAGTAATCAGATTTTTTAGTCCCCTTCCGGCATCGCCGAAGGGGACTCTTAGTTTTTGGTCTTGTATTTCCTCTTTTGTATTTTTTTTTCTTTGTTTATTTGTTTGTATGTTTTTTGTTTTTTGTTTTGTTTTGTTTTGTTTTGTTTTGTTTTTTTGTTTTGTTTTTTTTTTTTTTTGTTTTGTTTTTGTTTTTTTTGTTTTGTTTTTTTTGTTTATTTGACTGTATCGTTTTAGAATTACTTTATTACATCATTGCTATCGGTACCATGTTCTTTACAGGGATAATCCTTGTCACTTTCATGGTGTGTACCTGGCTACTTTATCATGACGAACTCCCTTTCTACGTTTATTCACGATTGTTGATCAAATTCCATTACCATAAATTGTATTTGTTTTACATGAGAATTCTTTAAATGGCAAGAAAAAAATCGTTCATCATTTGAAATATGAAAAAAAAATGCATCTTAACTGATTATTTTTTTTTTTCAAGCGCTGTTGCTGAAGGTAAGACGTTTTCTAATTTATCTCATTTAAACAATCAGTGAATGAAACTAAAACACAAAACCCGAAGTCAGATTACAAAATTCACTACAAAAAAGCTTATGAATTCTTGAACAAAAATATAAAACAGAACTTTCTCACGAGAAAATGAAATATGACAAACAGACAGAGACAACAACACAAGCGTCATAGAAACACGGAAAAAAATGCAAGAGTCTATCATAAGTACACGGAATGCATTTTAGGTGGCTCTGTTAAAATCGATTATGTGCTAATTACTGTCCGCGCAGCTCACTAAAGAAATCGGAAAATTGAAGTTTTCTCTACTTTGTCGGCATATTTTCCGATTAAAATTTATATAAGGGGATAAATAAAACATACGTTCGATGCGTTTCGTTCAAAATATACATGTAAATTTCATTAATTACTGACCAACAAAACACACATATGGGTCTAATTACATACATTCTATACATACATTCTAACCTTAAAGAATCAAACTTAATCAAAGTAATCAAGGGCCTTACCCATACAGTTGTTTCATTTAAACAAAATGTATGAAAAGTAAACAAAAAACGATCATTTTTGCAGAGCGTGTTTTTACCAGGGATCGTCATGTTATTAACTTTCTTTACTCTACAGTATTTAGAACAACACTCATTTCCATAGTAAGAAAGTTTTGGCCATCAAACATAATCTCTCTCTCTCTCTCTCTCTCTCTCTCTCTCAATTTCCCGCTATCGGTTATTTTACTTTCAAATCGATTATCGAAGTCAGATGACTTCAACACGAAGCTAATCGCTTATTATCGATTATTGGCCCATCACTAGCCAGGACCGTAAAATCTCTGTAATTAGTTGCATGCAACTAATCGTGTCGTGTTACAGGGCCTTTAAATATGCCGTTTGTTTAAAAATACAAAATTTCCTACTTATCAGGAGGGAGCTAGAATTTTAACAGCGACACCTACATTGAATATTCATTTTACAAAAGCTTCTTTGGAGATTCAAATAATACAATCAACTTAAACATTCATAACATGAGATTTTTTAATAACTCATATTTATTTTAGTCAAATTCTTACCATGTTTGTGCAATAAACATGTAATAAATACAGTTGAATATCAGGAAGAGCACATAAATTCAATTATCGATAAAAAAAATATTTATCATACTCAAGGAGTTGGACGCTGCGTTTTTCTACACAATTTCATGCTCTTCTCGTTTACTTATTCTTTTAGGTAACAACAACCTCGCTTTGATAGTGGGCGTGGTCATTGCCTCTCTACTGATTGTAGTGATTATTGTTGTTATCATCGTATGTGTTTGTAAGAAGCATCCAAGGTTCAACAAAAATAAAAGAAAATCCTCTGCTGTCAAAAGGTATTTTACAACTATTTCATTTTTTATTTTTCTGTACTAGTATAACACTCCTTCGTCTTTAAGCAATGATCACTGCGAACGTTATAGCAATCATCTTAGGAAATCAACGAAATTCCTTCCTCTGTATTTTACAATAAAATCGGGTGCTTAAGATCATTGCATTTCGTATTCTATAAATGAACATTAAGTGTCTTGGGAACTTAAATGAGAATTTATTCCTCGAAACTTATCTTTTCTTTGGTCGAATTTGCATCGAATCAAGTTTAAAATTTGCGTCGAAGCATGCCAAATATATCTATTGAATTTTTCTTTATCTTGATAATGTTTCCCTTGATGGATGTTAATAGATGTGCAAGTACGGTAGAGAAGTTCTAAAACATTGAATTTGAACTTATATTACTTTTGTAGGGTCGGTTTAATCACACAGAAGAGTTTTGGTTCTGACCTTTTCCATCGACCTGACAGTGGCTTTTCAGATAGGTCGAAGTCTAGTATCTCTGGTCTGTTCCGGTCAAATTCCTTGGTAAGCGATGCTGAATCAGACGTGTCTTGGGCTATCACAAATAAAAAGGGCAAGGCTGAGTATGGTAAGACTATATATTTTTCGAGAGATTAATTCAAAGAAGATGTTGCGAGTTTCTAAAGCATGCTCATTTTCGTGGTATTTATTTCGGTTCTCTTTTGAAATTGAGAAATTTTATTTACGCAAAATTTGCGGATGTACGGCATGACAATGGTAAAAATATTTATGTACATGTTAAGACTATCTGATATTTTTTTTGGAAAATATGATTATTTTATTTTCTATTTTTCTATAATTAGTTATTCAAAAATAAATATTACATGTCCACAGATAACCAATCGTTCCTGAGCGCCGGAGACATCGCAATACAGGGTAGCGCACCTGTAAGCACTACACTAGACGGACGTTATAGCAGGGGTCTCAGCAATCTGTCTAAGGTATATCCCTGAGATTTGTTTATTCCTATTCATTTTTATGATCCACTTTATTTTCTGTCAACATGTTGTAATCTAATTCTAATTTGGCTTCCCGGTGTATTTTTTATCGAGTTTTGTTTCGATGTAAAATTAAATTACAGAATTGATTAAGCGTCTCCATTTTCCTATTCCAACCTTCTGGAAAAAGATTTTTCTAATTGCAAAAACCATTGGAGAGATGGGGGTAATGATGTTAACCTTTACTTTGAAGAGAATTTAGAATGAACTGGCAGACTTAAATAGTAATATGCATGGTTAAAATTTTATTTTTATGGATGTATATGGTAAATGAAGTGAAAAAAAATATATGCAGACTTCTTTCCTCATTGTCCGTAGATTTCAATCGACATTTCATGCAATTCCAGTGGCAATCCTTAAAATTCCAATGCTAATTGAATATCTTTGACAAAGATTTACTTTTCACTTTAGGGCAAGTTTCCGAGAGAAGGATCCAGTGCTTCCAGGGTAAGATTTTTACCTTGAAAATTTCAAAAAATAATATGCCATTACGGCATCTTTAAATATTTCCGATCCATATGATTGCAGCAATGACCGGATGTTCATCTTATTGGTCAAGAATAAGAACCGTTTCGCCTTTTACAATTTTGTCTTACTCTTTTGTAGGACAGCAACAATTTAGTTTTACAAAATATCTTATTTCAATACAATGACTAGCTATTTTTATTAAAAAAAAAACGATAACAGTACAAGGTCAGTTCCGCTTACACGGTTGTCTCCTTTCTGCTTTGTTTTAGCATCACTATTTCATATAGTCTTTGCATGGTTCATTTGTTAGTCATCTTGGTGATTTTCTTATGTATCAATGTTGTTGCAATTTGTTCATGAGTTTGCTGTTTTCAACATTGGCTTACTGTTCGTTTTCTTCAACATTGACTTACTGTTCGTTTTCTTCAACATTGGCTTACTGTTCGTTTTCTTCAACATTAGCTTACTGTTCCTTTTCTTCAACATTGGCGAACTGTTCGTTTTCTTCAACATTGACTTACTGTTCGTTTTCTTCAACATTGGCTTACTGTTCGTTTTCTTCAACATTGGCTTACTGTTCGCTTTCTTCAACATTGGCTTACTGTTCGTTTTCTTCAACATTGGCGAACTGTTCGTTTTCTTCAACATTGACTTACTGTTCGTTTTCTTCAACATTGGCTTACTGTTCCTTTTCTTCAACATTGGCTAACTGTTCGATTTTTTCAACATTGGCTTACTGTTCGATTTTTTCAACATTGGCTTACTGTTCCTTTTCTTCAACATTGGCTTACTGTTCGATTTTTTTCAACATTGGCTTACTGTTCGTTTTCTTCAACATTGATTTACTGTTCCTTTTCTTCAACATTGGTTTACTGTTCGTTTTCTTCAGCATTGCCTTGCTGATTGTTTTCTTCTGGTGTACTGTGACATTCGGTTGTCAATTATTGCAGACCAGACGTATGTTTCTGGTATTTCTCATCATTAGTTCATTTATATGAAGATCAAATCATTCAGTGACGCTTTCCATAATATGATCTGTCTCGCTTTTGAAAAGCACATTCACAGAGTAAGTGATAGTTTACAGCACAGACACTCGTTTATTGTCTTGTACAACCAAATCGTATTTTAGTGGTTGTGATGTACCGTACCTTATACTTTGAACATTTTCATCTTATAAGAAAGGGTACATTATAAAATTGCTTATATTGATAGGTCATACTTTTTGGTAAAGAGTTTATGGTAGACTTGAAAGAAATATTAAAATCCTAAATATCGAATTCATATTTTGAACCAAATGATTTTAAATCTTCGTAACTTTCAGACTCCGTCAGTGAATGATGCAAATGGTACGAAAGCTCAAGCCAATGTACTGGAGAAGAAGCTGGACGGCCTGACAATCGAGGATTACGAGTAATTTATCTAACATATGGACAAAGAAGACCTGTCTGCATAAACAATGACGAATATTGTTGTTATAACTAATATTGATTCAAACTAAATATTCATTCTATGAAGAACGCATGTGAAATTCGTTTTTACTCTGACCTTTGATATAGCACGCTTTCCAAGTAGATTACAGAATTTTTTAATTTAGTATCTATTATAATATCATCGTTTATTTCCTATAACAAAGTTTTAAAGTTCATTTTAGCTTCAGACGTACGTTTATATAGACAATATTTAGATCTACATGTGCATTATACAATCATGTTAACTTTGTTTTTAATTAATTAAGATTAGTGTAGTTATGTTCGACAACACATTCCAATGTGAAGAATTTCATTTCCATCAAATAATTCATAGAAATTAATGTCATTCAGGAGATATCAATAATGAGAATTTAATAATCACATCTTTCACTTACTTTGCTTACAGAAATAAACTTTACAATCAAATTTATCTGTTTTGTTCATTATTATGTAGACTTAAAACTACACATGAAACCAGTTTGATGCAGCATTACTGTAAATATTGCAGTCCATTAGTTTTCAGATTGATCGTTTTTGGAAATTGATACTGATATGAAAGAGGATTTTTTTAAATGCTTGTGCGTTTGATGCAAAATATTAATACGTAGGCACTGCGATACGTACATCCATCAATGGGCCTCACACACCAAACTGTTAGTAATGGGATTACTGAGCTTATTGTGAAAGAGGATGATGTCATAAATTTCTCGTTTGTGGTTTCTGTCCTTACTGAAAACAACGCAAACGACATATAAGATAGATAATAATATCCTTGGTAAGTATTTGTTCCAAATAAAATTCAAGAAATTAAATTCTCATCAGGGAAGCTTCCAGCCAAAGTGCTTTTCATACGCCTCCCAAATTTATTTCACTAGCGCCCTCTTATTATATTGCAAGAATTTAAATTTCTGCATTTACCTTGCAGAGTATCAATGAAGAATTTAAATTTCTGCATTAACCTTACAAGTATCAATAAAAAAATAAATCCGTATAGCAAAATCAACGGATTTACAAAACCAGTTTTAAACCCAATGTACAGCAACAACCAAAATAGTGAACCCCAAGAAGGAAGTAGAAGTAGTACATTCGCGGATTACCTCAGCAGTATCTATCCTTCGGAGCTTGAAGTCAAAGAAACTACAGAGACAAATAATTCAGCATCATATTTGGACATAATGTTGTCCTACGACACTGATGGTCACATGAACACCCCACTCTATGACAAACGTGACGACTTCCATTTCAGCATTACAAAGTTTCCTTTTCTGAGTAGCAACATCCCTTCATCGCCTGCTTATGGCGTGTTCATATCTCAGTTGATACGTTATGCCAGAGCAAGTACCAAATATACGGATTTTGTTCTGAGAGCTAGGCGTCTTTCAGATAAGCTTCTCAGTCAGGGATATGTTTATGACCGACTAACATCGTCACTGAGGAAGTTCTACGATCGATATGGGTAACTCGTCATACACTATGATGTCCCACTCTCCAGAATGGTGGATGATATTCTGTCATAGACAATTTGAACCATCCAACCAACGATTGTACTCTGTCTTTCGAAATGGAAGTAACCGGATGTGACAGTTCTACCGAACTGAAGCGGCGGGTGTTGCATGCAAGCAGGAGATGCTTACTCTTCCTGGGCTCCTGGTCATACTCCCATATCGGGGGTTCGCTTCTTTTCATGTGGTGGAGGTTTTTGTTTGTTTCCTTTGATTCCTGTTTTAACCTGATTTTGTAAGCCTTCGGTTTCTGATTTTCTGAATTATCATCGATTTTGTGCTGTATACAGGGATATGGTCATTATCCATATTTGTCATGTAAGCATCTTCTGTCTATATGAAATTATATGTCCTAGACTAACAAACTCGTAACCTACCAAAACAAATTGGAAAATAAGAGGCCTTTTTCTCAAACATTAATTTATGATACTCTTCGCATAGTTTTACTAAGCAACTGCACAGTAAAACATGAAAAGTATTTGTAAACTTTCTGTTACGAAATTTGATAAATTATTCTGAAACTAAGAAGTATCTCCCCCGTAGTATAGCTCCATCTTTTAGTTGGTTCTTCGGCATACATTTTAGGTCATGCTTAGAATTTTGCTCTTCGTATACATTGTACATGTTTTCATTTTTTGGGATTTTCTCTCCTTCGGCCTCGAACATTACTTATGATACATTATTTGTTGAAATGCGCATATGGTGCACAAAATAATGCTAAATAATAACGATAGAACATAAATTCTAATGTGGTTACCTCAAACAGTGCATGCATTTTTTAAAAATATTGATTTCATTTACGTGCGTGAACATCGACGGCGGTTGCGGCTAGCCAAACAGGGGGAACTTACTCCTCCCGGGAATCTGGTCCCACCTCTAGCTTGCTAGGGGGTCCGTCGATGCTCAATTTTGTGCTGTATTGTGAGTGCTGTTGAGATTATTGCCAGGATCTTCCTTAACTCATTTGTATTAGATTATTGGTCGGTTAGGAGTCTTAGGACGTATGTATCGTTAACAATCATCATTTTATGCTGTGATTAATAAAACTTCGTCTTGTTAGAGGTTTTCTCTTTATTCAAAAAGTCAAATAATAAATTGAAACCTCGTTCTTTGTTTTACCATATGTCTGGCAGTTTAATAAAATAACAGAATCACATTTTCAAAGAAGAAAAATAAGAAAAGATATGTATAAAGTACAACGTACGCTTAAATGATCTACGAAATTTGTGTTGCAAATCAGCAGCAAATAAAATGTTTTGACATGTTTATTGGCTGACTAAAGGAAAAGTTAACAATGCCTTAGATTGTTCTTAAAGTCTTAAAAGAATACTGAGCAGACACTTTTCTCATCTATCAACTTCAATTTCCACTTGAAATATCTGATGGTATGACTGTGGACGGACTTATCTGAAACAAAATGGTGTCAAGCATTATTAACCAGAGTTTGAAAATACTTCAATAGATGTCGATAATTATAAATCATTAATCGAAATCAAACACTTCGGTAAATTATTCTGAATCCAAGGAGTAGCATCCTCGCGGCACATCTCTGTATTTTGCTTGCTCTTTGGCATAATTTTAGGTCATTTTAGAACTTCGATCCTCTTATACCAAGGATTCACTATTTGGATTTCCTGTCTTTCGGCCTTGAGCATTACTGATGATACATTATTTGTTGTAATGTGCAAATGATGCATTATTTTATTAAGATACGACATATATTTCAATAGGATAACTTAATATTCAAAACACATTCAGACGGCATCTGTCTTCATTCTAGTAAAACAAATGGTGAAGAAAACAAACAGACGAATTGAGTGTTGGCATCAGAAACAAACAAAAAAGTATCCTCTGATAAAGAGTAACTTAGGTGAAGAGGTACATATTAAACTTAACCTTGCTAAGTGCTTTTGGTAAGAATTTATTAGTTACACTTGCAGAGCACGTGAGCATGGCACATTAGGCGGAACTTTTTCACATACCTGTCACCAATAGTTGTCAATGGCGGGCTTCCTGGTGTAAATTAGGGCGTTGCTTAAAGTAGTTTTTCAATTGAGATCTTTGTGTGAAGGTCAAATCTCTCTTCCTCCTCCCACTATTTATTGAAATATTCAAAATGAAGATTTGAATTCTGATTTTCTTTTCTATTATTCATGGCATTTAGATTTAAAGCAAATACTTGTAAGTTACAATTGAGAAAAACGTCAATTATTTACATTCAAGTTTTTAAAACATTTTCATATTTAAATATAAATGATTGTTCATTATATTATTTGAAAAACTGCATCTGTTTTAATTATACTGCTCAAAAATAGTTTAGAATCGATAATGGGTTTTCTCTATACCTTCTAGTCAAATCACAGCATTTTGTGTAGAATGAAACTATTAGATAATCTATTGATTAAGAATTCTTAGAACCTGACTTGGTAGGTAAAAGATATCATTATCGGAATCTATAAGTCATTTGTTCAAAATGTACTCTCCTGGAAACTATCAAGAATTTGCAAAAAAAAGTGATAATTTTGAATTTCGAATCATCGAAACACCATCATCACGAGGAAGACACATTATGTCTCAAAGTTACGGGGCAAAAATTAAGGGATTTAATCAGAACATTTCTAAAAATTGTTGAAATCTTAAAATAATGAAACATTTTTTCAAAATTCTAGCAGTTTCCTGGAAAGACAATTACAATCAAATTCATCCCAAAGTTGTGTTCAGTTATGTCTTGACTTCATACTGTGAGAAGTGAAATGTTTATATTTTTCTTACACTTTGCAAAATTTGTATGATAACAGAGTACCTGTTGGCTGAATGTATACGAGAAATCGTAGCGTGATTCTAAACTTTTTAGCAGTATATAAACTATATAAATGTAATGAATATTTTGAAGAAAAAAATCTTACATGCAAGAAAATACAGTAATTGTAAAAGGTAACATGCATATGGATTCGTGCACAAGATAATATAAACATCTCTAAGATTTAAATACGCATTTTCTATAATCTTATAAAAAGAACAGAATGAATGATGAAAAGAATAAGACTTTTTACTCTGACATTTTGTTTAATTTGATTTTTTTCAACTCAGAAATATTTTTCAGCAAATAAAGTAGTACTTAACTTAAAGCGAAATTCACGAAAGACCATTTTTATAACATTCTTTCAATTCCATAAACATTTGCCATCGTTATCAAACGTACAATATTTTATGAATGAATGAATGAACGATATGTTAAGGTGGTACAATTTTACTTCCCTATGATTAAAAAAAAAAATACCTACACCACTGATGGATCAATTCTACCGTGTGCAACGTTCCCTTGCCCTTGCGCTAATGCAATAAGCGCTTGAAGCTCCGCCATGCGCTGGTCTGAAGAAGTGCGCTTTATAAATCTGTGCCAATATCGAAAGTGATGAGTACTTATTCAAAACGACAAATGGCTGGTGAACATTCAGATGACTTCTTTTTACGATGTACGAGCAAAGGGAACGCTGCAGACATAACGTTGTGACTAATACACCAAACAGACACATAGGTTTAGGCCCGTTAGAAAACACACAGGGTAGAGATTTGTTAGAAGGGGTACCAAATTAGAAACTACACAAGGGAATATAGGTAATTCTATTTCAATTAATGTTCTACAAAATTTCAACAGTTTTTTTTTTTTTTTTTTTTTTTTTTGGTTACTTTCTCTTATTTCTTTCTATTGCATGTTTTCTCTCTCTTTGTTTTATTATAATTTTGCAATAGCGTAAAAATAAAAAACCGGGTATATTTCTTTTTCCCCGGACACAAACGTAACTAGTATATGATTGATTTTTCTATTTTCCTAAATCCCTTTTTACATGGCATAAAAGTGGGAAAAAATGAATTGAAGTACATGGAAAAATTAAGATAATATCGGAACCTTGATATACAATTGATAAGTGATAGTGAACTGTTTGGCTATAGAAGGACGCATGACTTCTCTAAAACGATGGTCAAACTTAACGTCATGCTTATTTCAAAAATGGACTTTGTTTCATGAAAAAAATGTGTAGTGGCCATATAAAAAAAAAATAAGAAATGTTATCTCACATAATACTAAAACACGAACACAACAAATACTTGAGAGAGCATCAATGAACAAACGCAAGACATGACAGACACTAAAAGAAGAACAGGAGGGGAACACATTGATTTTGGTCCAATAACACTCTGTACCTACATTCTATAAGGGTCTAAACGACCATGCGCTATATCATAACCGGCGTCCAGACCTAGACGTGCTTTAAGTTCTGCTATAGTTTGATCGGACCAGGATCTCTTATAATATCTGTATGAAATAGACATGTCACGTCACATGCAAAAATACAAGCACACAAATGTTACTTGATAATTTTTTTAAATGACACATACAAGTATATATATATATATACATATGTACATGTAATAAATCACATTGCCTTCGATATACAGAGAAAGACTAATGTCATATATTAATGGGAAATTATGGCTGCTTAACATCTTGTGCCTCTAAATTAGAAAGTTCTTGGTTTTTTTTTTTTCAAAAGTATAGATTTAAACAGCCATATATCATGGAAGTATAAAATGTCATTCATTAGTCATTTATGTTGTCTCATGCAGGCATTTCCATGCGTGTATATATTTTTATGACATCGTCAAAAATAAAATCGTATAATTCCATAACATGTTGATTCGGTGGGTACATTTATATATTCTGCGCATGCCTAGTGCTTACGTCAGTGAAGTTTGAATTTTACCTGTTATATACATCTATTAGACCACAGGCATAACTTGTACAACCTGTTCGATCTAATTTATCTAACATTTTCTTTATTGCAAGAAGTTCCGTCGCTCTCATATCAGCCGTTTGACGTTTATAACTGAAATATTTTAATGATGAATTTTTCGCATTAAATTCATTCGTTCCACCATGTTCTATAAGTGTAATGCATTAGAATTTTTTCTCTGGCTAAGTAATATTCTATTCAGGTAGCACTTTGCTTATTATTTTCTCTATTAATCATATCCCGATGATTTTTTTCTTTCAATTCAGTTCTTTGAACATATTAAATGGTAGTAATAGCTGCAGACTTACCGTGGTAAATCTTCGTCCTCGTCTGTTAAATATCGACAATGTGAGAGAGAAATTAATGTTAAACACAAAACTAAAGAAAATCCAGTGACATATGGCTTCATTGTGGAAGATCTGAAAGAAAAAAATGTTTTGTTTAATATTTTCAAAAAAAAAAAAAAAAAACAAGAAAAAATCTCGTAAAAATAAGAATTTTATAATTATTTTTTTAAAACAAACTTTAAAAAAAACATGGCGAAACAAAAAAATTCAAAATAAATGAATGAACATATAAATAGATAGATAAATAAATATATACAATAAATAATTAGGTAATAGCTGCATATTTAAATTTCATTTTCATGTGTCGTAGAACATGCATTTATTTCATTCAATTGCTGAAATAAAAGTGTCACAGACAAAGAATCTCGCGAATAGATTTGATCTTAAAAGCTTTTTTGAAATAAGTAAGTTATTTATTTACGTAAAAGAAATGAGTTTTAAATCCCAAGAAAATACAAAATAAAAAGCAAGAAATGAAATGAATTCCTTAGTAATATCTAACGGGCTAATTGATGTTTTATGGGAAAAAATACTGAAGGTTCAATATCTAATTTCCTTTTCCATCAAAAACTTTAAGACGAATAGGGAAAAAAGCTGACATATTTACTTTGACAACACAGATTCCGGAAACAACACAGAATTTACACCATTAGATGTCAATAATTACAGATAGTCAGATGATTATGCAATAAATAAGACCAACTTTGATTTCCTAATATCCCAGCCAATCACCGTATCCGCGCACTCATTTACTTGTTAAAGAACTTAATCCAAAGATAATGTCTTCCCAAGGATAAAGCCATTTTGACCGAACAGATGTCCATTCCCTGTTGCTAAGAAACATTGTTTGCTGAAGATTTGGTGTTCAAGTGTACAGAATAGTTGGCACTCATCTGGACTAAACGGTCATAAGTTCAACTGGCAATTTCTAAGAATATTACATTCCTTTTGTTTAAATTCATTACCAAGTTAAAAAAACAATTGAGCTGCCTCACATATTTGGAATTTAGTGGAACCAAAGACAAAATCACTTGACATGTCTGTATTTTTGTGGAACAATGTACTTCAAATATATTTTTGATATTCATGATCCGAAAGACTGTCAAATAAAGCTTAACATATCCCCTTTCATTGTTCTTTTTAGAATTTTCATTAAGAGTGTATAATTCATTGTCGAAATCCTTTTTTTTAATCTTTTTTTTCAAATGACTGCTTTCTAATTTATTTCGATCTCTTTTCGTTTTATTTTTTTCTCTTAAAAAATTCAAACCCATCACATTTATGAACTAACCATCACTAATTTATCATTTTAATATATATTTATTGCGCCTGTTTGGAGGAGTTTTGGTATATTTTCGGTGTTTATCTAATAAATCTGAAATGCATTGTTGCAAAAAAAGTGACAAATCGCAGTACTAAACGGTAAATGGCACCTTATTATTTCATAGGGAATATTTTATAATTTTAATTCTTCGACAAGTTAGATCATAGTAACAGGCAAAGCAAGGAAGTATGCCGGGGATATTTGTTACTATTACCCAAAGAAACATAGCAAATTTTTAGAAGAAAAACTTCAAAAGAAATAGAATGTCCTTATTTAATCTTATGTCTGTATGCGGCGAAAATTAATTCCGTAAATGAATCTCATGATAATGAAGACTTGAAAGCAATTTGCATGAAAGCAGTCAGTTTCTTCGTTTCTTGAAAATATATTTTCCTTTAATTTGATTATCCCAAAATTAATTTCACTACGAATAAAAAGATGTATGCAAACTTATTTTAAACAAAATATTTCTAAACATTTTTTGAAAATAAAGTTAATTTCTGAGTATTGTTCAATGGATGTTAAAGCCATTGCATACATCTTTTTTTTTTTTAAAGAACAGTATATGAAGCCTACCTTATTTTCCAAATGTTTGATGTTATATTTCTTCAGACTTAGTGACAATAGTGAGATATGTCTTAATTTATATGAAATTACCGAAAGCTTAATTACGCAGAAAGGTCTTGCCGCGTTTAGGACGTCACGTAAAATCAATGAAGTTGACCAATCGGATTCATTTTCTGACAAGTTCAGAAATAGTCACAGCCCAACCTTGATGGGGATTGAAATGATGAATGGAGAAACTCTTAAAGTACTAAATGGACCCCAATAGAGGAAATGAAATACTTTAGCCAATGTAGGTTTCAAAGGCGACCTCCTTATACTGCATATGAAAATAACATGTGTTGGGTCACGTTGCAGATCTAGTGTAGAGTTTGAGTGAAGTAATATACTTCCGAGTATGACAAAAAGTTATATGAATGTTTCCCTAAGATAAAAGGCTATTGCTCGATCATAGAGACATAATTATAGTCTGGTTTCATGACTTTCATGTTACCATTTGCAGACATTTTGTCCAATATCTGGGATTTTCTATTATGCGGCTGCATATTTTGTCAGAGCTTTGTGACCAATATCATATCTATGACTTTATAAAAAAAATGAAAATGACGTTGAATGAATTTCTTGCCAGTAAGAAGACATCACAGTCCGTTTGTTTGTCATTCCATCTGTCGTGAATATTGTATCTTCTATCTATTCTCGTATTATTATATTTATCGTTTGCATTTATTCTAGAATTTTGTGAACCAAATTAAAACTTACATTTGTTTGTTCTTTTCAGAACCGACATACAAATGAAAAATAAGATTTGGGGTAGAATCCTTTTGGGATATTTTTTACATTTATCTCTAAGGCCAAGGTCGCGCTGAGAACAATTTTGGAAGCAGTGTTTTGCCACAACTTCATTTGAAATACTGTATGACTGTGTACTTATTTAGGGCAATCATATTTTAGTGGAAACCTGCAATGAATAAATAACGTCATTATGAATCAGTGCACATGCTTTTTTTTTCATTGTAATCCATAATAGATATAGACATTAAGGTAGTCTTGAAGAAAGAAGATACTTATGTGAAATGTAAGCCGAATTCCATTCACTAAAGAATAAGAATAGCTAGGCTACTTTAAAAGGGTAGGTTTTCGTTACTGACTGACAGACAGACAGACAGACCGATGGACAGTGAAGGGAACAAAAAGGGATTAATATGTTTTCACACTTTCGTCATCTTCTCAAGACAAGTGTATACGTAATACCTTACTCCCCCTTGTCGGATGTCATACATAAAACTGCGTCTCCGGTGCGTGTCATAGTGGAGACTTATCAGGCCTAAACTTCGTATAGATTACTAGCAATTTAAGTGCTTGTTAATGTGTTTGAATGAATTTACTGCCAAAATTGCTTCTATATGAAAGTATGATATGATATGGACTCTGATCTTGTTGTATATACTCTCCACTACGACACTTGCCGGAGACGCAATTTTATGTATGACATCCGACAAGGGGGTGTAAGGTATTACGTACACTTCTCTCGAGAAGATGACTATCGTGGAAGCAGTAGCCAACAGATCATATTTGTCTAATAGTAAAAACGAGTGAATCGGATAGCGATTTGATCTTTTATCAAGAATGTCTCAATAAATGAAGAAACCATACTCTCTGGATCACGAAGCTATAAAGATTGCTTCCTTTGTTTATTGTAGTGGCACTCGAGTTTCCTGATAATCCTTGAGCTACACCTCAAGAAGTCAGAATTGGACATATGGTGAAACGGCTCATATCTGAAGATGACAGTTCACTTCCCGCGATAAAGTCACGCGTTATCCAATATTTAAACAAACTGTGACAGAATCGTTGCCGCGCGTTTTTCAATAGAATTACAGATTAAAAAGAAGGTACATCTAGCCAGGGGCGGGTAGTCAAAAGCAAAATCAAACTTATTTAATCATATGACGCACTCATACACTTAATGACCATGATAATTTTCGCAAAGTTGTTTTTCGATGTATAACGTCTGAAGGTGTGTGCTACTAAAGAGAGAGTCTGCCTTTTTGTTATCTGCTAGCTGTTAAACAAATATCAAGACATCGTCAGAGTGGTCATGTAGTACAACCTGAAATAACCAAAATGCGATGAAAAGAGTATATAAATTATACTTATACTTATTTTCTTAACTCTTTGGTGCTTTTAAAATTACGATTCTGAAGATACACTCTACACAAAATCTGGAACAACTCACCCATATCAGAATTTCAGCTCACTCCTATCAAAATAATAAAATTATAGAAATTAAACGTGGGGCGCAACAAATTAAAATCATTTTTGAATCATTTTTGGCTTCAAGTATCACCCAGATAAGGATTCATCATCCGTAACATGTATGTATGGTGTACCGTATTAATGTCCAGAAGGCCGCTTTCTGGCAGAAGAATTCTATATAATTTCGATATTCAATTTTCGCTCTGATAAATATTTTATGAAAATCAATGAAAATTAATACTACCGGTTATAGAAATTACATGTTATATTATCCAGATCTTATATATTTTACCACCTCCTGTCAAAAAATGAAATCTTTTTCAGATTGATAGTTCTATTAGCATTTGTTCTCAAGGGTTTTTTTTTCAACTTTTTCCACAATAGTGTTCAAGACAAAGTGTTATCATAGGAGAAAAGAAAATTCTTTCAGTATATCCTTCTTTATTGGCTTTTGAACAATTAAATATTGCGATTTTATTGCTTGGCATTCATTTTTCGCTTGTAATGATCTATTTATTTTCAAATAACCCCCACATTTATTTGTATATATATTTTTTTTAATTTCACCTAGATTTGACACGTTCTGTCAATTTATACCTAAATGCCCAATTCCACAAAATTTATTTCATCTTCAGCTTGGAATTAAATATTGTAATGTTTGAGTGGAGCCACGTATGATAATATTAAGTTTTACATTAAACCATGAAAAGAGTTCATACATATACATTTGTACTAGCAATGTTTTCTTTCGTTTTTCTACACTGTTTGTCCGTAAAAGTTTCTTGGTAATTGGTAAATTTCTATGTACATGATGGGTGGTCTAGGAACATCGCCGTCAAACCAGGGGAAAAGAATTCCGGACCTTGAGGAAAGGCTATAAAAATCGGTTTTCAAAATTTTCACATTTATTGAACTGACCTTATAAATTATTTAAATTATGTCTAAACACCAAGTTTCTTACCCCTCTCTGTTAAGATATTACCCTAAACACCGGCGAAGTTAGCTATAATCTACCCACCCCTCGGCAGCTTTGGTTGAGCTTTGCACAAAAATAACCAGGTACGTCTGATACTTTTTTTTCAAAATTAGTCAAGGACGCAAGTTCGAATGGCTCATTCAGAAAAAAAAAAACGACAAACAGATAGTTATTTGACAAATTCTCCCTGCAAGGAATTAGCCATTATAATTTGCTTTCTTGTTCAAATCAGAGAAAACCCTAGAAAATGTAGCATCAAATGTAATATACTGATTACTGGTAATATAAAACCACACCTCTAGTATGACACAACGGACAGTATCGATTCATTAGCGTATATTGATTTTAACCTGATTGGTGTTCACAAAGTGAACATGTGACAATTTCTTCGATACACCTCTCATGCATATGTATCGAGAAAACAATATTCAAGGCCGGAATCGATTACGATTTATCTGGCTTTGTCGAATACCCCTTTCACAAAAGATACATCACACATAGTAACATCGTCGAATACAAGCGAAACTGTTATAGTTATTTAATACACGAAAGATTTGTCATTGTGTGTAAAAAGTAATAGAAATTACATTAAATTCGATAAAAAAAAAAAGATGAGCCTTAAGGTCCGGAATCCTTTACTAATTGAATCCTAAATCATCTCTTTTTTATCATACACACTCGTACAATCATGAGTTACTCCGTTTACAATTTTGATATTGAGGTCCAAAAATGGTGTTTCTGTGTTTGTAATGTTTGCTTTGTTTAGCGTGAATTCTTGCGGATAAATTTCATTCAAATATTTTTCAAAACAGGGTTGTCAATAGTAAGAATATCATGCAGGTACCTAGAAGTACTATTGAAATATATCAAAGCAATACATTTTATTTGCTTTTGAAGATTTTGCATACATCCTTTTTTCATTAGTGTATTAGAATGAATCTGCGACAAGAGTCGCACATGTACTACCCATAGTGATCCCTACAAACTGATTGTAAAGATTTCCATTAAAAATCAAACATAAATATTGTACAAGAGAAATAACAAGGCATTGCGCGGGTTACTTAATGTCCATTATTTGTATGACTAGTACATGTAGTATGTTGCGGAAAAGAAAACATTTGATTCAGATTTACAAATATATACTTGTATACGTCTTCCCCTCTTGATCAATAGTTTAGAATATTGATTATCAATGTAACCTTGAGGAGGCGTGGTGTACATACAAAAATGAGGTTTGACAGTTAGTGTTTTTAAAATGCTTTCCCTGACATGGTCGCCATAGCTCTTTTAACCTCAGTCAGTGCATGTTTTGTAGATATTGTTTTCATTTTCGTGCGTGAACATCGACAGCGGGTGCGGCTAGCCAAACAGGGGATGCTTACTCCTCCCGGACACCTGGTCCTACCTCTAGCTTGCTAGGGGTCCGTCGATGCTCAAATTAGTGCTCTATTGTGAGTATTGTTGATATTGTCGTCAGGATCTTCTTTATCTCATACATGTATTCGAAAAATCATAGGGAAAGTCGCATTGGCTTTGAATTTTATCAATAACATTCTCTGATTTTTTACATACCAAAAATAAATTGAAAGCAATTTTACAGGTTTTTTTTTTTTTTTTGCGACGTAATCTCTTATCGCCGTTAGTGCTAAGGTCATATTTCTAGACAAAATTGTAAAGCACGAACAATTAGCTAGAGTGTGCAATGTATCCACATCTGTGAGGAGACTTGTAAAATCATTTTGGTGCTCATTTGATCCTCTTGTGCACAGTTTATGCCTCAGTAATAGGAAAGCCAAATGCATATATTTTATGACGAGTCCGTTTCTCTGTTTGTTCATTTATCTGCCAAACCTTTAACCTTGGTCAGAACTTTTTCACAGGAGCGGTAAGTGATCGGTCTTTCACATTTTAGTTGTGTATTCCTTGTTACAAGACCTAAACGTTTTATCAAGGTCAATTGAACTATTTTTTATAATAATAGCGGATTCCACAAGAATTTATTTTATTTGGCAGGCTTTGGGATCGTTGGAATTGCATTTCATAATTATAGTTATAGTGTGTATCTAATTTCTTCATAGAATTTGTTTAGGATGGCGCTGCTTGCAATTATTTTTGTAATTCTTGTTCTAGGTTCTCATTTCGGAGCTTATGAGCGAAACTCCCACCTTTGTTTTTAAGTAATACGACTGAGAGAGAAATTTAGATAAGCTTTACGCTTCCTTTTTGGTCCTTTTTACGTAGATACAATAACATGCAACATAATTCATGTGATAACTGAAGTAATTGTCCGTTTTCAAGATCTCGAAAGCCTTGATTTTACACATCAGACTACGGACATCGTGTACCTTTGCAAACTTTAAATTGTTACGTCATAAGTAAATTGAAGGTTTTACGTTATTTTCTCGGTGACTCGTATGTGTTGTTACAATGGGAAACGTCACCAAAGTATTTGGTGTCCGTAGTCTAGCTATCGAATGAAACATCTCGAAAATTGTCTTTTAGCATGGCACCGCTTTTAAAGCGCCACCTACAATGCATTCCGTAATGGTAGTGGACTCTGGAGATTGTTCATTTAATTAAGTTGTCCTTCGTGTTTCTATAAAGCTATGTTATTATCTCCGTCTGTGTGTCGTGTTTTCTTTTCTCGTGAGAAATTTTCGTTTTATATTTATTAAAGAATTTGTTAGCCTTTTGATTGTGATTTCAGGAAGCTGATTTCCGATTACATTTATGATAAGAGCTTTTATACCATGATACTGTCAAAGATACCGTCATTCGTGTTTCACAAACAATTTTACCGGTAAAATAACATTGACCGAAAGTAAAAAAAAAGAAAAAGAAATAAAGCCTGTGTTTGTGAAACACAACTGCCCCCGGTAGCATCTTTGTTAGAATAAACACTTTTTTCTGTTAAGTACATGTATGTGAAAGGTCAAGGTCAGGGTCACTTGGTTAACATTTTTGGTATCGGTGGAAAAAAATCTTGTGACAAGGAATACACATGTGAAATATCAAAGCTCTATCACTTACCATTCAAAAGTTATTCCCAATGTTATAGTTTTTGAAAAGTAGGTCAAAGGTCACGGTCACGAGGTCAAAACTTTTGGTATCATTACAAAGGTCTTGGCACAAGGAATACACATGTGAAATATGAAAGCCCTATCTCTTACCGTTCAAAAGTTATGTCCAATGTTATAGTTTTTGAAAAGTAGGTCAAAGGTCAAGGTCACGAGGTCATAAATTTTGGTATCATTGGAAAGGTCTTGTCACAAGAAATACACATATGAAATACGAAAGCCCTACCGCCTCCCATTCAAAAGTTATGTTCAATGTTAAAGTTTTTCGGGCAAACAGACAAACAAACAGACGGACAGGCCAAAAACTATATGCCCCTAAACTTTTGATTCCGGGGGCATAATAAAAAGCAAAATTATGTTCAAAAATTACAATCGATAGGCATACACATTCTTGAAAATTTTTTAACAATACAAAGAAAGGGGACGCACAACAGTAGTATATATAGCGAAAGCTTGTCACTCTTACGAGACAAGAAAAGACAAACAGACGGAGACAATAGCACTGCGCCATAGCAATACGAAGGACAAATCGATCTTAATGAACAATTCCCACAGAGTTCAATGTTATAACAAAATTTATTAAATGTGGCAACATTCATATCAATGAGGTGCCGTAGTAATTTCAAAGTAGTTAAACTAAACTATCGGGAAATAAGTAAAATGTTATTTCTTACGAAAGGTAACTGTTAAGACCGTGTTCTTGCATAGTACAATTAAAAAATTGTTTAAGTAAAATTCATGGACTTCCATCTACAAAATACACGTGAAAGTGAGAAATTTAAGTTTTACCTCTTTAGAATGTGGTTCTTTTGTCCATAATACCAAACGCTGTTAACAAGTAGGGGAATTTATATGGGATATATAATCGGAGAAAAATAACCTTCTGTTTAAACATACATTGCATTATCCTATTACATCACTTAAAGGCAATATGTCAGACCAGTTAAATATGGCGTTTCTCCTCCATACATCTGTAAGCGATGAGGAAGTATAAGCAACACGCCTTAGTAAGTCTTTATTGCTCACCCAGTGTCATTCAAATTCGCGGCACAGAAATGACCAAGAGCATTTGTATTTAAAAAAAACTTTGGTCAGGATCGGATTCCAACAAAAGTAGGTTCATGCATATATAGCATAATATCAGTCACAACATGTGTATAGCTCTAAATTACTACGTTGGGGAGCATGAAGTCTTTGCTCCCTTTGTTACGTAAAGCCTTTTACCACCTTTTACAGACCTTTCTAGGATAGTTTTCTCCATGCGGATTTAAACATCTGGGCCCGGCACCATATACTAAGAATTGACTTAAGTCTAAATTTCAGTATTCTTTTGTCTTGTTATACTATCAGTGATGACTTCGATTTATTCAAAAAAAAATTCTATTTGCTGTGTAAAATTGAATGAATGAACTTAATATTTCAAATTTTCACTGATTTGTGATATATTGTATTTTGAAAATTTGACTTATATCAATTCTTAGTTTATGGTGCCTAGCCCAGAACTCAAATGTCTTAGCTGTAACGATTTGGATAGCAGCATTAGTTTCATACCAAGGAGATCTAAACCCAGTTTTACTGTAGTATATGAAGCCTTGTCCGTTTGAGTACAGTTCTGCTATAAATGATAATGATAAAAAAAATTATCCGAACGACAAAATAGTTTTGATCTTTATGGTTTCAAATTGCTGGCTTTGCTGCTATGTAAAAGTCAAGTCTCCAAATTTGCTCGGCCTCCCAAGATTCACTATTGTCTAAATTTTTGACAATTATTAGGATTTATAGAAATTCAAATGCGAGAAAGGTTTTCTACTGCACTCATCAAGAACATTATTTCAACATATTTCTGTACCAAGTAATGAAACTTGAACTGCCCTACAGGAAAGATACCCCGCCGTATTGTTGGTCGAAACTGCAACTTCTGGTCCCCTGGCATATGTAATACGGATTTTGACCTTGAAAATTCGGTAAACCACAATATAAATCTGTTTCATTACGAACGATGCATGAAGCTTGATTTCTTTAAGTCACTTCAGTTCTTGTCCAGAAACCATGATTGTACAAATGTACAAATTTTAATTCCAAAAAATGAAAGAAGATGGCGCTACTAAAATGAATTATGGCGACTCCGCTAGAGGCATTCATCCCTGATGAGAATTAAATATTCGAAACACGTGTCTGGTGCGGAAAAATTGTTTTGAAATTTTCGTCAAGAAGGTATAGAGTTGGAACACTTCCGTATTATTATTATAAACACTTATTTCTTGTTTTCAGTGTGGAACAGTTAAAATCGTTCCCCGTAACTTGATGTTTAGAAGTGTATTAATTACTTCTTTCCAGCTCTTTGTCCTGAAATAAGCTTCGTTTTGGCCCTTTATCGATTCGACATAATAAACATTATTTGGCTATTTCGGAAACTTGTCATTCTATTCAAAAATATTATCGAATTAAAGGAGGTCAACATCTTAGCATGGTGACCATCCCTCCAATGCTATTTTGAACATAGATTTTAGTTGATTATGCTACTGAATCGACCCTACAGGAAATTTGGAGGCGCACTCTCTATAAAGCAAATGTAGAAAGTGTAATCTAAAGAAAATGAAAGAAGAGGACGCTACTTAAATGAATTACGGCGGCTCCGCTAGAAGCATCACTGATAAGAATTTGATATTCGAAACATGTGTCTGGTGCAGAAAAAAATGGTTTGAAATTTTCGTCAAGAAGGTACAGAGTTGGAACACTTCGTATTATTACATAATATCAAGTGTGACCATTAGTTTGTGTGACCAATTAATAGCTCAAAATAGATCATTGTATCTCAAGCAGTGTATTTTGAGGATTCATCAGTTCAAGAAATACTCAAGTCACTTTACGAAAACTTTTTTTTTCATGTAGGTGATATTCATAGACCACCGTCATACGGTATTTACAATTCACAGCAGCTCATCCGGTAAGCTACAGCATGTACTAATGTTTTGGATTTTCATAGTAGAAATTTACGAATTACCAAGAAACTTTAGGTCAATGTTTTCGCTTTCATAAACTAGGTAAGACTTTAATTCTGGTAATTTTACAAAAATTATTGTCGGATCCATACAAGCAACAGAGTTATATTACAAGGGGCATTTCACGACATGCCTTTTGTGGTGACATGATAAATAAAACAAAAAAGATCAAAGATAGACAAAATTACCAGCGAAAGTGCGTCAGAGTCTTTAAACACTTTTATTCCCTTGATATGATCCTGCTGTTACCACGCAGAAGACACTATTCGCTATTTTCGAAAACCAGAGTTACTTCCCATTTGAAACGGTACCTGACGTAGACTGATTATGACGTCATCGAATTCTATGGAAACAGTCCTAAAAGTCTGTGTGAATATGACGGTATAAAATCGACGTTACCATTCCATTTTCATGACGTCACAATGATTTTACGTCAAATACCGTCTGTAAGGGGAAAAACTCTGTATTCCGCAAAGACTCGATAGTCTTGGCTTGGTACAATATACATGTACATGTACAGTCTTGTCCTAGCGCATTCTTAAGAATTGCACTCTGACTGATTGTGACGCTGGGCTCCATGACGGACCCTGTCCAAACCTAGTTAGAGAAGAGAGGGCCCGACAACCTGTCCTCTCTGAATGTCGGTCGGACTCCTCGGGTTATAGCATGTTTGGGCTCGCTATAGCCGGCAAAGCACGGACTGTTTTTCGTACGCCCTCTAAGTTCATCTATTGCTGCTTTGGGCTCCTGTATTATGTTGTCTGTTTGTATGGTCATCTTACAGTGAGATTATTTACACCATTATTGAGCGTTCTCGAGGCCATCTTGGTAACCGGAAAGTGGCTGTTCGCACGTAATACGGATGACCACACCATTTACTACCAGCGTAGCAGATGGACGTCCTAAGTCGACATCGGCTGTCCATTGGTTTCGTTAGTTCATGTGTAGCCATTTGTGTTTGATATTTTCTATGTTGTGTTTTTGTGTTCCTTGTCCATTTTGCGTCTCTTGTTGTGTGTATCTGCTCTGTGTTTTTGCATAGGGTGTGATGGATGCTGCATCCGAGTATTGTTGGAGATTCACTCCTTTCTTAATGTCAAAATTGTTAAGTTAGCAATTGTTAGACATTATAGAAATATCAAGCACATGACTTCAACACATTAGTATTCTTCAGTTGTATAATGGAACTAGAACTACCTTAAAGGAAAAATATCCTGACGTCCATGTATGGTTGGTCAATACTGCAGTTCTGGCCCCTGGTATACATTAAACGCAATTGACCTTGACACTTTCGTAAAATACAATAGGACTCCGTTTCATTACACACAATGCATGAGGCTTGATTTCTTTTAGTCATTTCAAAATCAATTCTTTCCATAATGCCAAGTGTGATCCTTAGCTTGTTTAACCTAAAACATATAAGGGATAATTTCATCTCAAGCATTCTTTTTGTAAGAATCATCACAATAGGTCAAGATTACTCAATTCTTGGCTTGATGCTGGACCAATCTACAGCATTGTACCAATGCACTCTTAAGAATTGCACTCTGGTTGACTTTGACGACAGGACTCTATGACGGGCCCTGTCCAAACATCTTTAGAGAGGACAGGGCCCGATCACCTGTCCTCTCTGAATGTCAGCCGGACTCCTCGGATGATAACATGCGTGGGCTCGCTGCAGCCGGCAGGGCACAGACTGTTTTTCGTATGCCGTTTTTTTTTATATCCATTTACATATCCATCCGTGTTTCTTGGGCCCCTGTGTCATGCTGTCTGTTTATCTTACAGTGGAGATTATTTTATACCACAATTGTGCGTTCTTCGATACCTCTGGGTAATCGGAAAAGTGGGAGGGTTGTGCGCATGTCCTAAGTTCACACTGGTTGCCTATTGTTTTCGTTGGTTAATGTGTGTTCTTTTGTTTCATGTTTCTATGGTGTGAGTTGGTTCCTATCCTTTTTCCGTCTCTTTCTGTGGGTATCTGCTATGTATTTGCATTGGATGTTTTGCTGTGGGTGCTGCAACCGAGTGCTGTTGGAGACCCCCTCCTTTCTTTCAAGTTACTGTGTTTCTGTTTTTCATGTAGGTAAAGTTTTAACTTGGCCTTTACCCCTCAGTCAATGTTTCCTTATAGACAATATTTTTGAGAAAAAGTATTATCACTGTGGAGCAAGTCTTCATGAAGTTATGTTCAAACATGCAACCTTTGAGCCCAAAATCTAGAGCTCCTCCATGTTATGTGGAATCTAGGTGTGAAGTTCCATCAATGTAGTTAAGAATTTTAAAGTTTCATCAATGTAGTAAAGAATTACAGAATTTACTGTGCAGAGGTGCTGTTTTCCATACATGTCAATTTTGACCTTGACCTTTTGTCACCAAAATCAACAGGGACTTTCCATATCTCTTGTACAATATTGTGAAAGTTTCATTACTGCAAGTCAAAGGGATGTTGTTTCCATATACATTTCTATATCCACAAGTTTGTTCTTAATCTTTTACACCAAAATCAATAGGGCTCCATTTTGGGTCATTAGAAATTTAGTTTTGTAGTGTCATACAACAGATCAAGAATTATACAATGCAAAAATACTGTTTTCCATACAGATCAAAGGAGAAGGTACATTAAGACCTCATATCGGCCCTGTTGTTTTCTGAGAAATTCAAATCGTGAAAATTGAAATTATAGCTCATCAAACCAAGGAAGGATTAACAAATCCGGATTTTTCTCTAGAAATTCATATATATTTTCGAGAATTTCATATAGAGCAAGACGATCTGCTAAAAATAAAAGTAGAAAAATGACTCAATAGCCTCCATATCTGTCGATTAAAGGTGAAAAATTAGTAGCAGACGCTCTTGCTCTAGTTGAAAATTTATGATTTGTCTTGCGTAGAATGTATATGGAAAATGCATGGACCACGTCGGCACGGCGTTATGACGTCATTATAATGACGTCATTTGATTGACACCGCAGGTGCATGCACTGGCGTGACATATATCTATATATATCAGGAATCAGTTTTCTATTGAAATTCGGTTTGATCTTTAAACGTTTGTAGTAGAAACAAACAAACAAACAAAATTCTATTGGAATGATCAACCCGACAAATCTCTGTAGACGGTCAAGATCATTTGACTGAAAATATACCTGTTTTTGGAAAATTTTGGGTCAGTGCCGGGGGCGGGCGCCCCCTCCGCACCCCCCTGAATCCGCCACTGATTTTGACGTCAGCATTTCAAAAATTTTCTCTGGCTCGCTTCCGCTCGCCAGAATTTATTACATACACATGTACGTTATTTTCAATATTGATGCTGCGCTTTCCTATATACAACACATACATAACACCTAGGTCAATAACCAAGGGCACTAAGAAAATGAAAAGAAACGGAAAAGGACACGAATAGTGGATTTTATTCCATTCTCGGAAAAAAATTCGCTGGCTCGCTATCGCTCGCCATTTGTTGTATTTCTATATTAGAACTAACAATTAATAATCAAGTACTATGATTATTGTGAAAATTCAATATTTTAAGTTTCTGCCCGCCGTTGCTCTCCAGTTACCTGTTTTATTAATAATTAGAAACAGAACTTTTTTTGCGTTTGCTTTTTTTTATTTTTATTTTTATTTTTATTTTTATTTTTATTATTATTATTTTTTTTTTTTTTTTGCTCTCCAAAAAATTCGGACTTTATGAACCCCCCCCCCTTGAAAAAAATTCCGCCCATGTATGTAAATACAAAAAAAATGGCGAGCGATAGCGAGACAAGATACGTTTTTTTTTTTAAGAACAAGTCCTCTATTCGTGTCTTTTTCAGTTTCATTACTCCTAGTGCTCCTGTTGATATGTATATATGGGCTTTTGAGGAAAGCGCAGCATCTTTTGAAAATAACGTGTGTGCCGTACTATTTGATCTAAAAGGGTTCCGAATTCCTCTTTCTCCACCCAACCACCACCAACATCACCAACGTTTTTCGCGTTTAAATTATGAAATAGCATATCGATTCTATATAAAAAGAAAATATGTCAGCGATTCGATACAAATGTAAAACAATTACAAACTGTTCATTTTGTGAACCATGTGCATTTTTGGGTGTTAAGGTGAAAGAAAAACAAAACCAAATCAAACCAAATACACACTGTTTTGGAAAAGCACATTACCCTGACATACATTAGTTATTATGTATATAAAATAATTAAATCAGTAATAAATCGAAATTTACTCACAGGGGCTACAGTACACAGAGTACAAAATAAATCCTCCAATTATAATACATAAACAAAAAATGTTTATGTATTATAAGGGGGGCTCGTATTTATATTGTACTCCCTGTGTACTGTAGCCCCTGTTATTCACCGTTATTTTATCGAAATTCTTTCAGTGGCGCCATCTATCACAGTTTCTTTCAACGGTTGTGATAATTGTATAAGCAAGATTTATTCTATTCATTTGTTTCATTTTATGTTTTATTCGTATAGATATATTAAAATACATATATTAAACAAACTAAGGTTCATTTTAAATTAATGCTTATTGACGTATTTACATGTAGATGGGCGTTTTGGGCGCTACCACAAAAAAAAAAAACGGTAAGTAAGGTACATTCGCATTAGGTGGGCTTATACTTGAGTTTTGATGTCGAACTTTCGAAATATTATTTTCTCGCTCCCGGCCGCTCGCCACGTAACTGTTTGTTGTTTGCATATCAAATTGCTCTAAAAGAAACTCCGGCTTTTTTCTGATAATTATACTACGTAAGTCAACATAACCTTACAACAAGGGGTGTGTAACCCCCCCCCCCCCCCTCCTAAAAATCGCTGGCTTGCTTTGCTCATCAGATAATTTTCAATCATAAAATATAGCTTTTCTACGGAAGCCAGTTCGTGCCATGTTATATATTTTTACTATCTCGTAGTAACGAGAAACTTTTCTCGTAGTTACGAGAAACTTTTCTCGTAGTTACGAGAAACTTTTCTCGTAATTACGAGAAACTTTTCTCGTAGTTACGGGAAAGAAAACTCGTAGTTACGGGAAAGAAATCTCGTAGTTACGAGAAAAAGTGCGTTCGAATTTTTTCTCGTAATTACGAGATTTGTTTCTCGTAACTACGGGAAAAGTTTCTCGTAACTACGAGAAAAGTTTTTCGTAACTACGAGAAAAGTTTCTCGTGACTACGAGAAACGTTTCTCGTAACTACGAGAAAGTTTCTCGTAACTACGAGAAAAGTTTCTCGTAACTACGAGAAAAGTTTCTCGTAACTACGAGAATTTTTTCTCGTAACTACGAGAATTATTTCCCGTAACTACGAGAAAAGTTTCTCGTAACTACGAGATAGTAAAAAAATATAACATGGCACGAACTTGCTTCCGTACTTTTCATAACAATCCAATAACCATGATAAAGATTTCAAATGGCTATTTCGATACTGCCTTCATCAAGCAAAACGGTCAATCGCCGCAAGATAATTTTTCCTCCCCCTTCAGGAACGCCCTGGACCCCTTGGACAGGGACCCTAGTCGCTCTCCCAGACTCATTGATTTTCTGATATTCACTACATCCCCCATCTCAAATTTAAGCGGTAATATCTCTGTCTTTTCGTTCGTTTGAGTGACTGTGTAATATATGCACGGATATAATTTTTAAAAACATCGTAATTCCCTTCAATTCTAGAATCAGTTATAGCATTAAAATGAGACAGTCTCCAAGAATAAGCCAGAAGCTAATACAATACTTTATAAATCGCAGATTTTCGAGGATTCATGAAATAGTTTCATGGCAACAATCATTATGAATAATGTTAGAATACAGCAATTGGTTATCTGACAACGTTATATCACGACGTGATCATAACGTCACATGACGTCAAAGTCAGTGAAACAGAGAGCTTACCTACGTGTTTTCAAATTGCAATAAAATCGCAACGGAATATCCGATTCTCAAAATTTCAACTTATTTACATTCTGTAAATCTTGTATTTTCATTGTTCAAAGTTTGCTTCATTTCTCAGATAGGGCCGATTTTTGCCCATAACGTACCTTCTCCTTTGGCCATGACCTTTTGACCTAACAATCAATAAGGATCATCTCCTTACATTGACAAGAAATAACAGTTGTACCCATGGACAGACCAACCAACAGGCATGGTGAAACCATTAAACCTTGGTTGGTAAGAATATGATAAGGGGTATGTATTTTTTTTTTAATTATGACATTGGAAACTTAACATCAAGTTCATGTTATTCCATGGATACACAGTTTTCAAACTCATAATGTATTGTTGGAGGATAATCACACTTAAGAAATACAAAAGTCAAAGACAAAACCATTCATTTGTTTTGCACTTTACCTTTATTTCTTCAGATTGACTATAAGGCATTCGATTCATTTTTCTTTCATTCTAACAAATATACAACAATTGTTTGACCTTGAGCCATAAAAAGTAATCAACAAAATAAACATACATGTATACAACAACATACCTGAAAATAATGACTATTTAAAATTTATCTACATTTCAAACACATCCAAACCACACAAAATAACTTAAGGGGACTTTCTTGAACATGCAAAACACTTTCAAAACAACTACATGAAACCAAAAGTTTTTTTTTTTTAGCAATCAATCTTATTAAAATTCAGCTCTCTTTAATTCGTAAACTACAGAGAGATCTAACAACGACTGATTGGAGGGCTTGTCAGAGATATTAATATTCGACCAATCAGATTGCAGGTGGTCCATGAATGTTTCCCTCTCAGGCTAAGCTACAACAATGGTGGTTTCCATAACATACGTGAATTGTTCAATTGTGTTGTGTTCAAGTACTTTCATTTCTAAAAATATGGATGAGGTAGGTAAAATCAAAATTTCAATAAAAAAAATTAAATGAACACCAGAAACACTTGTAGTAATTTATGATATTTTCGAACAAAACTTGGTAATGACGTAGTTGGCTAATAAACAACAACTGTGATTGGTGGATGTATTTATGTATCTATGCAAATCAAAAAGTTCATTGTTAGATCTCTATGTAGTTTATGAAATAAACAGAGCTGAATTTCTAATTAGATTGTCAGCATATTTAAGGATTATTCATCTTATCTCCTAGAAATTGAACATAAACATGATATATTTGTCTTTACTTCAATTTGGAATGCAAATTAAGTTCAAATGAAATAATCAACATAATTATTTTTCATTTTTACCTAGCAAGAAAATATACAAGGTTGTGCCGGCACAATATACAATATAACTTTAAAAGTATTCACCATCAAGTTTCTTATTCAGTTTTATCAGTAGCCTTACCATGTATTTCTTTTGATATCAACATTTGTACACACAATATTTCATTTACATTTAGCTATCATCGAAGTTGTCAAGTTGTCAATCTCTCAAGTTCGCACACATTCCTATTTTCATGCTTCAATTGTAGAAAAACAGTCAACTAACAAGCAAAAAATGATATCATACTTAGAGTGATTGGAACAATAAGCTATAGATAAAAATCTTACATGTCATTCATGGAAGTGTGAAAATAATAAATATACATGTAATAACATTCTACCAAAATTAGGAATCTATAGAAGAAACAAAGGTATATCTACTGTATATGAAAATCATTTAAAGAATGCTAACAACAAGCACTAAATGTGAAGGTTTAAAAAAAAAGGTAAACTTATCCCTGAAATAAGTCCGATATTTTCAAATTTTCTTACATGCTATATTACCTTCTTTTAATTTTTTTCATTGTGTTTCAAAAGTTTACATGCAAAACTGCATCTAAATTGGATATAATCTGCCTCAAACTCAAAATTAATCTAACTTAAGCAATGTGGTTAAAATGGCTTACACACCAAAATTGCCTTTTTTGAAATACATGACGAATTTTGCATTGACAAAGTATTAAACAGCAGGAATAAAGTAAGCTTGTTTTTTTTTTATTCAAAAGTAAAAGACTAAATTCACAAGTCATTGTAGGAAATTCAAAAAGAGAGTGCTAAATTGAAAGTAAACTATGCACGTTTCAATGAGAATAAGAAGTGAAAATGTCAAATATAGCACAATACAGGACATTTGTTTGAAGTGATAACATAAAATAATACCTACCTGCAATTGAATAATAAAATGCCACGTAGAATTCTAGTTACAAAAGTCTTTAAAAAGTACATGCAAAGTCTACCAAACTTGTACAGCATGCACTTTCTGTACTTGTCCTTGTACCTCACATATAACTATCACACTTCATTGCTCTCTAAACATCCATCTCATTTCACACATTTTAACATCATATGACATAAAATAAAACCCAAATAAAGAATGTACATGTAGTACATGTAACAATGATCAAAATCACCTTTCCCTTCAAAGCATCAGAAGAGCTTTTAAATCAATATTCAACAAGATAAGTTTGTAAACCCTGGGTGGCATGAAAATAGATACAGATACAGAATTTTGAAATTTTTTCAGATTACAATGTCAATAGGTAAAATGTTATGGTTCCAAATGTAGATGAAACTATCAGGTAAAGATCACAATATAAAATATTTTGTTACCAAGTCTTACAACAGAAATACAAATGTAAAATACAGCAACAGTTTTCTTATTGTTTCTTTTGCTGATAAAACAGATGAAATGCAAATACATTTCATTATCAGACATGTGATACTTTCTTGGTTTAAACAGTATTTATTCAATGAATAAGCATATAGTGTAAATTACAAATGACGTATAAAAGGATCCGGCAACAAGCAAAATAACTTACAGGACGCCGTCTCCTTATACTTCCTTTTCATGGAGATACAACTCACTTACTCAGTCAAGTCAATTTTGGGTTATGAACTTAACATGATTAAGGACGTTGGGTTCTCATATTACGAGTGATGTCATAAACTTAAAATTGTAATTTTTCTTAACTGTAATAATAGAACATTGCTCTCATGTAAGATTAAGTTTTGGTTGTCAGAAGTATTTTAAGGTAAATAGCTTACAAAGTAGGCACCTTAATCCACTGTCAAATACAGAACTCAGATAACTATGAATGGTGCTATATTTTAAAACTGTACAGAAAATTACTCAATTTGTTTATCAATTTATTTTTTTACTTTTTTTTTAAAGCATGGGGTGGTAAGAAATCAAAATAATATAAAAGGGGAGAAAATCTTAATTTTTGTCATACTTAAGGACCCTTAAAAGTAGCATCTCATAAATGTAAAATATGGCTTTTAGCATACTGTGTAGGGTGAATAATTGTCAAAATATGTGCGACAAGGAGTGATGTCACTTTCAAAGTAATAACTAATCCATGATTGATGTCTTTAGTACATTAAATTTTTTAAAAGAAATTATAAGGTTGCCTCGCAAAAAGAGAAGATATGGACAGAGTTTCCTCTGACTTCAAGGTTTTTCTACCAAAGTTTTGGCCTTTTCCAATAATAAAAAGATGAATAAGAATTGAATTTGCTCTGACATTCATTATTCATGTTCCTTCTTATAAGGCATATTGACTGCAATGAAAATAGTCTAGGCTTACCACCCAAAATATGAAATACAGCTAGAATTTCCTCTGACTGCCCCTTTATCTACCTAGATTTCAGTAATTCTTTTCGATTTTGACATGTTTGCTACATATTTTTCTATCTTTTAATCCTTATCATAAGATTAATTATAGGTACACTGATAATTAACAATTGACAGGAAAGTATATTTGACATAATGCATCCGTTTACTTTTTTGTTGTTGATCAGTGCCAACTTTAAAAGTTGACAAAGTGCTGCGTAGCATCTGTACCAACAATGCTGGTCATGCATGTTATATACCGATTTTGTCATTGATTCAAGCTATATACGAAACTCAATAAAACTTTAGCAAAACCTGCTCTTTTTCACGCTATTTGCGTTACAAGGTACCCTGCACAGGATTTTCAAATACCTGCCCCCCCCCCCCCCTTCCATCTCCTCCAGCGGATCGGCATCCGATCATCGAAGCGGATTATATTTTGTTTGTGTATCGGTTTTTGTCAATACATCGATTGACAGATTATTACTTTAGTCATTGCTTATGATTTAATTAATAACTATTTAGGTATCTGGTTTACTTTGCAACTGACGAAATTAAAGCATTGTTGATGTTCAATTTCAAAACTTGCGACGTAATATTTGAACAGGGCTCCACGTTAATGACGTCATAACGTTTGTATAGGCGTAATACAGACACTATATGGAAATAATTAAATTAATAATATTTGCGTACCTCTAAATAGATTCAAGGAACGAGATATGAACATTTACACAAAAGATTTTTTTTCCTTGACAAATACTGACACCAACAAAACATAACAGGTGGATCTATAATAATGCTTGACCAGGGACATTTACATTGATCATTTACTTTTTTAAAACACGTTATTTTGTAAACGTGTACATGTGTATTTTCATTTCATTTCGTCGTTAATGACGGGAAAAAATCAAGAGTAATAAGTGTTTACAGAATCACGAGCGCATTCCTCCTTGTACCGCATGCTAGGCGGAAAGAAGATAAAAAAAAAAAAAATTCGACTTCCAGTCTCTTATTTCTAATTTTTTTGCGGTTTTTTTCTTTCTTTTTTTTACGCATCCCTTTGTATTCTTAGTAAAAGTATACATGTATAAACATGAAGTTCGGAATAAATGAGAAATGAGGACGGAACAAGGATACATATATAGTTACAAACAGAATTATATAATATTTGATTTGTTGATGTCTTGTACAGATGATAAAAAGACACGATAAGAGTGTAAATGAGGTGAACTTGAGACGCGTCAACAAAAGATATTTTTTTCTACCACATCATATTCAAAATTTGAGCGAATTAACGAAAAAAATAAATATTTTTCATGTGATCTCTCCCCCTCTCTCAACTTCCTGCGGAGTCCCTCTCATAACAAAAAACAGAAAACAAAAACAAAGGAACCAAAAAAAAAAAAAAACCCAAACAAACAAACCAAAATAAAAGAACAAAGAAAGAAACCCAAACAAACAAAGAAAAACAAAGAAAGAAAAACAAAAAAAAAAATAAAAAAAAAATAATAAAATAAAAAAACAAAGAAAGAAACCCAAACAAACAAAGAAAAAAAAAAAATAACGATCATAATCACTTGCAGTTTCGACAGTTTCCCAGCTCCCTCTCATTTTTCAAAATATTGGTTACGCGAATGCGTAATGAAGATTTCTTCGAAGTTTGTTGTGCTTTCTTTTTTCATTTCTTCGAAGTTTGATTTTATCTGTATCAATTTTTCAAATTTGTGTCATTTTATACTATTGACTCCATATTCGTTTTCTGAAATACGGCGTACAATCTTACAAGAGAACGTTCGAGAACAAGGTATTATAGCTGAGACGATAAAGCATCGGACATGCATCCAGACGTTCATTCTGAATAGTCTACGTTCATTCTCGTATAAGGCGGATTTTCTTAGAGGGGAATCATCTTTTTGCTCTGGACAACATTTTTTTGGCTCGGTCTGAGTAGACTCCCTAATAGCATAAATAGTATGAAATATGTATTTTCTTTTATACTCAATGCATTTTCTAATCTTATATATTTTCCATGATGTTTTCCATCGGCTCAATGTCAAAATTAGATGTGGACACTTTCTCATATTTCATTTTTGACACTTTTATTTACTTTTCACATTGTGTTTTAAAAAAGTTCATGAGCTTTACTTTAATTCTTCCAAAAATGTTACTAAGGAAACATTGGTGGATCCATCTCTTGAGCTGGGGAAGGGGGGGGCGTAAAATTTGCGAGGGGTTTGGGGACCGCCGAGGTCCAGGGCGGAACCCTGTTAGGGGAACTACGGGACGCCGCCCCCCCCCCCCCCCCCCCCCCCCCCCGAAACTAACTCTTGCATTTCAGCCATTTAGAACCAATTTTCGTGACTGTAACTTGAATGGAAATTGATGCATTTGACAATTATATGAACTAAGAGGTAGTAAATATTTACAGATACATGTATGCATCTTTTTTTGATAAATATTTATAGTTTTATACCTATGATTTGCAAATCTTAGGGTTTGGGTGGGGGCGTATAATTCGTCACTGGGAAAAGGTTTGTTAAATATTGGCTACTTTCCGCTCAAATCACTTCGGAAACTGAATACCGATTTCAATCACTTTATCATGCAAAAATATATGAAATAGATCGAACTTGCGTAGTCGTAAATTCGTTTGTTTTTGATTCTGACATATTGAGATGACGGTCCGTAATTGGATGGAAATCATATTATTTCAAATTCATTTCATATAAATCTGAACAGAATTCCTCTGTACAAGTAGCAGTCTGCATACGAGAGTCATACATGGTGCATTTATGTTAATCTTTTCCGCGCTAGCGGGTTCTTTTCTAGTGCAGATTCGTTGCGTTTTAGATGATTTGGCGTCCCTCGGGGTATCTTTTCCAGAACACTTAAAATCCAAATATACTCATTAATATGGATTCTCTGTAAAAACCTAAAACAGCTGGCCACGGTATGTCATGGATTTTGATGAAACGTTCTGTAATTATCATACTTAATGTAAAAACAATGAAAACAAACCATATTGTTATATTTGAACAACGGTTGCCATGGTAACGGGGTCAATCTATTTGACACCCCCATAATTATGAGAGATAAGACATATTGTGGCATTCTGTTGCCATGGAAACCATGGTCAAAATTTACTTTATGAACACAAAAACTTTTCTTTGTAAGTTCAACTCTAACAAGAATAACTTTTTCGGGGGAGGGGGTTATCAGGTAGTTATTGATATTCAGTCAAATTATGTGAAAATTTAGCAAAAATAAGGTCTAATTATAGGGTCATTTTTGGCCTTTTTTTGACTATTTTGAAGGTTAAAAACCATTATTCGGTGAATGTTATGGGTATTTAACATCACCTTGCCAAAATAAATGTCTATAGCTGGAAGAAATCAAGAAATAAAATTTATGGTGAAACTCACCATTTTGTCATGAATGCCAATTAAAATCCGTTGCTATAGCAACTTGGAATCCATATTACCATATACCGCATATTTAAAAACATTGTTTTTCCTCATGTTTGAGTCCTATGTTTATGAATTAGCATACATGTATACAAATTATATTAATCATTATCAATTGACCTTCAAATCATTTCAAAGTCACCTGTCCAAATCTCAAGGTCATTTCTAACTTTAGACTAAAATTAAGACAAAAATCAGGATTTCCAATTAATTTGAATTGATTTCTCTTACTTATTTCATTAGATATTTTGATTTTGAATATTTACAGTTGAACAACCGATCAAAAGAAGAAGAATTCATCACAATTTTGTTAGATTGTATTTCACTTCTATGAATGACATACTTTCAAAAGAGCATAAAATTGAGATTTTCTAAAATTTTCTCGTAAAATATGTGACATTTTTATGGGTCTTCATTGGGCTTTGATAAATGTGATACTCATCCCAACAAATAATACATTTATCATACTTTTACGGATAATTGATTGTTTTGCCAAGGTTCCATACTGTTTACTGTTGATCATGTCTCTTTTCAGTGAAAAACCACAAAATTTGGCCTGAAAATAGCAAATATTTTCAATGACCTTGAAAATTGAGCAAATGACCTTGACATTTTCTCAAGGTCACGATATCATCAAATGGTCTTTAATACATCTACATACCAAGTTTTGTAGCGATAGCAGGCATACATCTGTAGAAATTAGCTTTTTACTTATGACAGGTATTTACCCCTTCGTACCAAATGTTGCCATGGTAACCTATTTCAAAGGCATGTAAACAGAAAAATCTCACTTCTAGATAAAATTCCTTCGATTCCCATGAAGTCCTAGGATAATTCTCTTGAGGAAATAGTCAATTGTATTTCAAACCTTGTGCAATTGCATTATTACTCTTGTCAAAATTAAGTAAAATATAGGTAAAATAAGGCCTAAATTGGCCGAAAATAGCTCATTATGAATAAGCATTTTTTCTTGAAATTGAAGCAAATTTACATGACACACAGAAAGAAGGAGCATCGAAAAATCAAATTGTATCAACTTTAGAGGATGTAAATAATCTTTTCGGAAAATTACATATACATTCAACATTTGTTTCCATGGTAACGGTATGCATAAAAATGCCTTGTTTAAAGGTATTTTTATACAAAACCTTGGTTACCATGGCAACGGAACGTCAGAGAAAAAAATGGAAGGTCAATTCGCTCTGAGGACATCATATTTACCTTATACACAAAAAATAACCAAAATCTGAGACATGTCGTGGCCAAACATGTCTGATTTTTTAGGTTTTTACATAGAATCCATATTAAAAGCATATGTATCAAATTTCAAATTACCTTCTGAATTGAAAGGGCTTACAGAAAAATAAAATAGATCATGAAGCAATCCAAGTTCTGTAGCGTAACAGCTCATTTACACTTGGCGGGAAGGATGAACATTATTTTTGCCGCATGACGTCAAAAATTCTCTCTGTGACGTAACGTTATTTGAACAAGGTTGTCGCAGCCAGCGGGTTTACAGCAACAAAAATTGATTCATTATGTATCATTATGTTTTTCTTTTTGTTATTTGATTAAACATATATATTTTTTTATTTTGTAAGCCTCCTGTTCATGTTTCTTACATTTTACGTCATTCCGACCGGTATACGATAGTTTGCGTTGCGCAGTGAATTCAAAATCGTCAGGAGCCAACTGCTTTAAATTGAAACAGTTATTTTTTTTTTTATTTCAAGGCGTTCATATAAATAATTTCTATTACATGTAGCACAGGTGTATACAAACTAAAGAATCATATATGCAACATGTTAACATTACGGACGAGAAAAAAAATCTTAAAACAATATTGATCAACAAAGAATAATGTTAAAAACAAAATCAGTCTAATCACTAACTGCATATGCTTACTCTTTACTTGTCAATAAATTAAATCACTCACATAAACAAACAACTATACAACACTATGGTTCATGTTACATATATATTACCGACATTTCTGAAGCCTTCGTGTGAAGATTTTAGCCAGCTTCGTCATGTATCGTTGATCCTCCGTATTGCCACATGCTATCCGTGCAAAATCCTCATTCAACTGAAAATTTGTTAAGAGATATCACTAGACTGCTTGAGAACAAATGTTGCTTGCATGATAAATTCAAATATGAAAGATCATCAGGAAAAAATTACCACAATTTTAAAATTACATGTATAAGAAATTTCAAAGAATACACATTAGATATTTTTCCCTCAAGGAACCATAAAAAAATTTAATTTCAGATAGCTTGATTTTCAACAGAAATGGTGTATGTACATACATGTAGTTCTTTGTTCTTTGTAATATTCAATATCAGCTTATAAGGAGATATTTCAAACATAGGTAATCACAGATTACGAAGCTCACCTCGTGACAGCAAAATTCAATTCAAACATATTTCTTAGTACATGTATATTGGCTTTTAAAGGCAAAACCACTCAAGCAGAAAAAGTAGGTCAAGGTCATTTTATGAAAGTTTGATCAAAGATACATCCAATATGCAAGTTTTGGTACATGTAGCAGTTATACTTTGCTCAATATTGGCTTAAGAGAGCAAAATCACTCAAGCGGAAAAAGTAGGTCAAGGTCATTTTATGAAAGATTGATCAAAGATACATCCAATATGCAAGTTTGGTACATGTATCACTTTGCTCAATATTGGCTTTTAAAGGCAAAATCACTCAAGCGGAAAAAGTAGGTCGAGGTCATTTTATGAAAGTTTGATCAAAGATACATCTAATATGCAAGTTTGGAACATCTAGCACTTATACTTTGCTCAATATTGGCTTTTAAAGGCAAAATCACTCAAGCGGAAAAAGTAGGTCAAGGTCATTTTATGACAGTTTGATCAAAGATACATCCTATATGCAAGTTTGGTACATGTAGCACTTATACTTTGCTCAATATTGGCTTTTAAAGGCAAAATCACTCAAGTGGGAATAGTAGGTCAGATGCTGCATCCGATGCATGGGTCCATCTCGGCATCCAAAGATGAATCACTTGTGCAAGTTTGGTTACTGTAGCATTAGTACTTTGTCAGATACTGAGCTACCCCAAACTTCTTATCCAAATCACTCAAGCGGAAAATGTAGGTCAGATGCTGCATCCAATGCATCAGCTGGAACGCCAATCCCTAGTTTGACGGTTGGTGGCATTGTTTCTAAAAGGGGCGGATAACTCTTGACACACAAAGTAGCAGAATAAGAATAAATTGGTCTAAACGACCTTAATTGTTTATCTTCAATCTTAAATATTATTATACAACAAACAATAATCAGATATAATTCACTACAAATAACTGAAATTCCTCTAAAAGGGAATTTCGATATTTTTCAGCCCTGCTAAATATTCATCGAAAATTGTGCGTACACCGTTGTCTTTAAAAGCTGACACAAATGCTCCCCTTTGCACTTCTGGTCAAAATTCAATAGTAATCCTTTCAACAGAATCCCAGTTATGACACCTATATAGAATTTTATTCAATAAGTACTCAATAAATAGCAATAAAAACGCTGTTACAAGGACTAGGTTTTAATTAAAATTCATCATTACGGACTCAGAATACACCAAATTCAAGTGGCAATGGAATTTTGAACATTTCTTTGATTGTTTGATACCTTGTAGATGATTTTGTGCCATATGTCATGTTTCATTTTGGCAAATCCAACCACTTATCAGCGTCGACTTGGGTACATGTGTACCGTGTACTCTCTGTTAACAAACGAGTTTCCATACGTTGACATGGAAGATGGACGCCCGAACAGCATATCGAAATTTGAAAGGTGACACAAACTCCTTAGGGCAAAGATCGACATACTATTTTTGGTTTTGGTGACTTCACTGATACATAAAGTTTACACTCAGATTGTTTCCAATCATTCCCAGCCAGGAATTTAAAAGAAAATAAGCAATAAAATGCAGGTAAACAGATCGCTGGCGAAAAACTGCCCTTGACAACGACCGATTTATTTCAAAATGCCACAAAATTTACCTGATTAAGTGTTATGACTTGAAACGTTATCTCTATCGCCATCAAAATCACTTATGCCATTCTTGTTTACACATGCAGCACAGTCAGTATGACGCATTTTTGATGACGTGGTACAATGTCGTCATATTCAAACCATTTGTCACGTGACTTCGTTTTTAAACTTCAAAGACAAGTGCCGACTGGCATTCCGGCTGCATGGGTTCACCTCAGCATCCAAAGATGAATCATTTGGTCAAGTTTGGTTACTGTAGCATCAGTACTTTGTCAGATACTGAGCTACCCCAAACTTCTTAACAAAGTCACTCAAGCAGAAAATGTAGGTCAGATGCTGCATACGATACATGGGTTCACCTCAGCATCCAAAGATGAATCACTTGTGCAAGTTTGGTTACTGTAGCATCAGTACTTTGTCAGATACTGAGCTACCCCAAACTTCTTAACAAAGTCACTCAAGCAGAAAATGTAGGTCAGATGCTGCATACGATGCATGGGTTCACCTCAGCATCCAAAGATGAATCACTTGTGCCAGTTTGGTTACTGTAGCATTAGTACTTTGTCAGATACTGAGCTACCCCAAACTTCTTAACCAAGTCACTCAAGCGTAAAATGTAGGTCAGATGCTGCATCCGATGCATGGGTTCACCTCAGCATCCAAAGATGAATCACTTGTGCAAGTTTGGTTACTGTAGCGTTAGTACTTTGTCAGATACTGAGCTACCCCAAACTTCTTAACCGGACGCGGACACGGACGCAGACGCGGACACGGACGCGGACGCGGACGCGTGGGGTTATAGCATAAGCTCACTCAACTTCGTCGAGGTGAGCTAAAAATAAGAACTAGCTAGCCGTGGTTTATTGTCCAGTAATTCCACAAGTCGCATGAACCAATCAAATTATCACCGAGCCGCGAAGCGTCAAGGTGATAATTTGATTGGTTTATGTGACGAGTGGAATTACTGGACAATGAATCACAGCTAGCTAGTTGTTATTTCTTTTCTTATATAACATGTGAATGGGCAGAGCTTAGCGCACTGGAAGTTTGTTGGAGATTTTACACCAGGTAAGTTCTATGGTACATATAGGGAGAAAATTTCAAGTCATATCAGAATAGGACTTTTTTCTTTTTAAAGCAATTTTGGTCATCGTTTGACAAAATTCATAACATTTTGAATGGTTTCTCCTTGCATGATTTTCTTTTCACTAAAAAAGTAGATCATTCCACTATTGCAACACGTCTGTTTAACACAACAATAATTTAATAAAAATATGAGCTTCCCTCAGTAAGACTGCACTGCATATCGATATGAACCATTCATTTCATTCATTTACTTACCTTTTCCGGTAATTGTAAATGTTTAAATACCTACCTTTACAATCTGTTTGTGCTCAGGAGATATGTCTGTAAATTCAATCTTTTTGATTGACTTTTTGGGTTTTACATCCTGTAAAATGTAGTGATCATCATGATCATAGAGAAAATTCTTATTACAAACATAAACATGTACATGTACATGTATGTAGATACATGTACATGTATATATTCAATCTCAGCTATTTGTACAGTAGTTTATTCTTATATACAAAAATGTACCTTTACAAATCATTCTGCTTGTGCTTTTAACGGTGTCATTTCTTTGCCCTCTCTCTTTTACATTTCATACAAAATTAATAAAGTTTGTATAGTATGAGCACAAACTCAAGTAGAGAAGTAATGAAGAAATACCCACCTTATTAACATTATCTTGACTCTTATTGGTTACTCCAGCAAACATAGCGGCTTCCTCCTCAGCTGGTAATGTGTCCTTGATGATAGCAGGTGGAGAGAACAGAATACTGGTATCACCTATCAGGGACTTACTCTGAAACAAGGAAGCATCTTGTAACAAAGAAAACTCAAGTGATAAAATTTTGTGTGCAAAACTCAAAACTTCAAAACTGGAAATAACAAATCATAATGATGAGATGACAAAATGTACAATACAGTGTAGATGTTATGTAGATAGATGAAATCACTTCATCTTGGATTCAAAAGAACATGAAATTTAAGGTACATGTAAGCTCCATTTTACACCATTGTAAAACACCATAAAAATATGAGAGATCTCTACAAAAGTTTGTAATTAGAATTTTTTATTTTACTTACTGGAGTTTCTGGTGACATAATGAAAGAACTTGGTAATGTAGATACAGTGGAGGAGGACCATTTATTCGCCAGCGACTTCCTCACTTTGCTGCTTCCTGCCTCCTATAAATCACAAAAAATAAATATGAATATACATGTATATGTAACTAGACAATGCTGGACTCTTACAAGAACAATGAACTGAAGGAAAAGGACATCGCCCTAAAACCCAAAAATGTCCCCTTCCCATGAATATCTATTCAGCCAAGTTTGATTTTAACAGGGGGAAGGACCTTGAAGGTTGTAAATGTAGAAAACATACATGTATGTCAGAATTCATCTTTAAATTAAGGCAAAAAAAAATTTTTAAAAATCTAATTTCTCAGGCACAGACGCATCGTGAAAATATGCGCCGCATCCGGAATTTTTTTGCACTTTTCCGGCATTTTCGGTTCTGTTTTTTTCTGTGTTTTACATTTGCATAAAGCATTCAACTGACCAAAACATTAAAGCGTAAAAATGAGTGAAACATGAATGTGCCACTCAAATCCTCCCTTAGTCAATCATCGGTGGATATAGTGAAGGATAGTGCCTCATGTTTATTGCTCATGTTGTTTCTTTAGTTTATTTTGTTCATGTGTTGAATCCAACTTAAAAAAAAAACTTTTCTGCCTCATCATAATTTGAAAAAAAGTGCCTGAGAAACTAATAATAATTTTTTTTGGCCTAAATGAATAATGAGCAATAACTTTGGAAATCCTTGCCTTTTTGTTTGTCTGTGTACCCTGTGGGGCAGCACTTGACATATCCCCATCATATCCAGTGTCCTCTTTTATAACTTCATCAAGGTCGGTTAACTGACCTGGGCTCTGTAAGTAGAACAGGCATACATGTACATACAGTATCAACAACAAGAGCAAAAAATCAAAGGTCTGAAGGCCCTGAAAGATACTCCACTTAGAATCTGCTGTAACATCTTATTTCACTGTAAGTGTTAATTTGTAATATTTGGTTACACGATATATGCACATGTAAAGTGTTCATACTTATGAAAAAATCTGGGACAATGAAAGAATTCTGGGACAAAAATTGAAAAATTCCGAGACACATTCCGAGACATTTTTTCTGACTTATCAATAAAATGTTGTCATGTACCTAATCTAGTCTCGTAATCCCGTGTCTCGTAACGTATAAGCATTAAATTTTGCATGCAATAAAGACTCGTCGTTTTTTTTTCGGGTAGGTCCGTTGAGTTCGTCTAAATTCGATACATCTCCCGAAGAGCGGAATTTCATTGCATTAAAAGTCGAAAGATGTAGGTTCGCATTAAATCACTTCCCAGTTTTATAGCTTACATTTCTCAGCAGTTGTCAGCGCTCATCCTGAACGTTATTATGATCTCAATAGATTCGGAAATATAACAATTAATTCTTTTAAAAGAGTGTTTACATAATTACCATTTCACGTATATATAAAGAGACCGAAAAAGAGAAGTATACAAACTTATTTTATCAGAAGTATATGCCCATGCGAACAGGCCGGCCTTTTAATATCTCAGCGGCACATGCCCGAGCTGTCAACGGGTACAATTGTTTTACAGTTTCGTTAGAAAATATTTACAATGCGTGAATAAAGTCTAGACATTCATTTTTATTTTGCCACGGACTAGTTCGAACCAATCAGAGAACGTAAATCTCGTCACGTGCACACAGTCTAAATTTCAATAGACCGTCAGCCATTCCGCCATTGCCGTATAAATGAATTCGCATGTAAAAGGAGTCATGAAACGCCAATTTCCTGCAACAAAAAAAACCTTTTTTGGGCTTGATTTGTTTGAACATATTTCATTTCCAACTCAATGAAATGGGATCAGGTGTTAATTTTTTACAACATTATTGAGTGCCCTCTCCCTACAATATTGATATAATAAACATAATATAGTACAGTCAAGAATGACAGCATGACACATAAAACGTATACCCTAATGTATACTCTCTGATTTAATAGCCGTTATCGTAAAATTATGCGTAACGTCGCGCTTTCAATACTGGACCCAGGTGTGATTACTGAAATATTTAAGTGTTTTAAAGAATTTTTTCCCTTTAGATTGATAAATTGATAAACAGATACATTATCTTCAGCGATCGACTGTTACCCAGAACATGAGGCGCGGCGGGTATTTTTATCAGAAAAAAACGTCTCGTCAGCGGAAAATATTATAGCGTGCAGTGATAAATCGGCCTAATATTCATGACGATGTTTAGCCGACAATTACATGATTCTCTTTGAACACCGAAAAAAAAAAAACAACAAAAACAAAATGGCTTTGCCCTTTATGCGATTTGATGTGTAAGTGTAGATCCAGAGGGGGGGGGGGGGGGTGTTCCAGACGACCCCTGAATTAATTTTTTCTATGAATGTACATATTTCTTAAAAAAAACTCGGACTTTAGGACCATCCCTGAAAAAAATCCTGGATCCGCCCATGAACTTTATATGCCTTATTTTTTTTTACATGATTCATCTTTGTCTGGATACGCGTCCTTGATAAATCGATTTTTTTTGCGGACCTGTTTAGAACCGTTTGAAATACCAGAACAAGGCGCTAGTATTTTTTTTTTTTTTTTTTTTTGGCATTATATCGGATGTCTTTGGTTGTTTATCTGAAAATCTAATCGTAAATGACTATTATTTTTTCCGATCACATAACTTCATAGGCAATGTACTATACAAGAAGCCATATTTATAGTTTTAAGAGCTACGGAAAGGAGTTGTTTATTCTTATTGAAATATTGAATCTTTACTTGAGACTATATTTGGTTAATGCGTTTGTTTGAAAGAAAGAACACTTGTAAAATAATTTGAAAAAAGAAACTGATTAATGAACACATGAACATTTCATAAAATAATCAACTACTGGTATCTAAATTAGTGGCAAATGTCGTTATATTCAAAAGAGTCAACTGATTGAACTTTTGTTTAGTACTCGCGGGACAGTAAAAATCGTTTGCCTATATCTATATCAGAGAGAGAGAGAGAGAGAGAGAGAGAGAGAGAGAGAGAGAGAGAGAGAGAGAGAGAGAAGGAGAGAGAGAAAACAAATTCATTTTATTTTTCGATAAAGGCCGGTTTCTTTTGACGGTGAAAATGCATAATTCCGATGTTGATTGAAGTTAGTCGTTGGGGGCCAAAAATCTGTACTCATAATCAATCTAAAATTGAAGTTTTTCTCTGATCTACTTTCTACCTTGTAAACAATAATAAACGTATTGATAAACATGTGATTGTCCTGAATTGAAAAAATAAACATATCTTTTACAAAATAGCGATGATACTCATCAAATTCAAATAGCTATGAAATATCCATACTTCTGAAGTCCGTGAGATAATGATTGACAGCTGACCCGAATTGGTAAAAGGCGGGGCTTAGAGTTGTTGAGTCAGACGTTGTTTTAGTATCTGATGAGAACATAGCAGTACGGTGTCGGCATTACAATATAATATGCATTGAAAAATTCAGAATTGTTGCGTATTAATAAATATTTACCTTGCAAGCTAATCACAGAACGTGCGCGCATGAAAGATAATCATTAAATGTCAAACGGTGGGCGGAGCATCGATAGAGCGCAGATGTAAAGTAGTCCCAAATCGATAACAATTCAAAAAGATCACATTTCATCTTGAAAATCTCAACTAATTTTATATTAATTCTATCATTCTATCAAAACAATCGATTCTGATATAAATTTTCCACACGCAAGTTTTGATGTCGAGAAACTGCTGACACAATCTGGAACTATTTCTCGCTGCGCACCGGAAGAGACGGTACCTCGAAACGACATGAGAATCGCGAATACAGTAAGAGACTCCTTCAAAAGGAGTATCTTAAAAAACTAAATGTGATATTGCCTCATGAAAATTTGCTATATCTGACAAAAAGTGATTGAATTATCTACAATAAGAATTCTCAAATTCATTAAGCTATGGTACATCTTCATGTAAGGATATCATCAAGTCTACCTTGACCTATAATTGAGGTATCACCAAATGTCTGACTTCACAACTGATCATGGACCTTACTGTATGAGGTCAAAACCAATGGCCAGTAAAAACAATGGTTTGATGGGCCAGTTGATTATGTTGTCATAATGTGAACATCCACCAGAAGGTGAGCTGTTGGATATTTTTCAATCTAGGAATTGAAATAATAAGTGTACTCACAATATCCTTGAGCTCCTTTGCCTTTTTTTCCATCAGAGCTAAGGCAGTTTTGAAGGGAGTGGGAGTCCTGGGTGTGGCATCTAATAGAGTCCTTCTTACAGATGGGGAATACACCGAGTAGCTAAAATATTCAATAAATCAATTGAAATGATATGACAATTGAAATTAGGAATACATAAAGTCATAACTGGAAATAATTTGAGAGAAAAGAAACATGGTATAAGTGTGGGTAGCTACATGTACATGTACATGTAGCTTTGTTTTTATTTTCATGCTTAGAAACAAAGGTAAGGCTGTATCTGAGGAATGACAAGGGTATGTGTAAAAGGACGTTCCATTACATACGAATAAAACAAATTTCAACCATGTCTTTAGCATATTTATTGAGTACATGTAGCATTAATAGACAATTTTCACATTACCGCAGTTGACTTGCATTTTACACATCCTAAGACCCAACATCACAAGACTTGACATAACTTTTAACTGTGACATCATAGCATATTTATGACGTCACAATTATAAATAATGTTTTAAAAAGTATTGATGTCGGGTCTTGGCGTGTCTGAAATGCAAGTCTTACGGTAAAGTGAAGAAGGTCTATAGCGATATATGTTTGTACATGAAGCATATACATGTAGGTGAAAGAGAAGTTCCATGATTGTCCAATGTATATATAATCACTTATGCTTTTAATAATTCTCTTTTTTTATCTCAAAACAATAGCAGGTTATGGTGCATATATTTTAGTATATTACCAGTCTAGCTTGTTGACAGGAGTGTTTAATGCAGCACTCGTAGTAGGAGTTGCCACGTTTGGTTGATTACATACAGGGGTTGATGTCAGCCTGCTGAAGGGAAGCTCTGGGCTGTTCAAAAACTGCAAATGATACAATACAATAAAACAACAAGAAATCCCAAAACTTATGCGCAAAAATCTGATACAAAATTATTGGCCAGGGATGACATCCTGTCAGAAGATGCAAAATGGAAATAAATTTTTTAAGTTTCTAACTTATTTTATACAATAAAATACTAGAACAGTGAATTTGCTGAAAATGGTAAGTATATAAAGATACATGTACACATGATGTATCATGTACCTCTTTTTAAAAGTGTGAATGTCTACTAAGTACCTGAGATGGAGAGAAAGGCAGAGTCTTTATTGGGGTGCCCTTAGGGGTACCAGACTCCTTCTTTACAGGAACCTCATTTTCATCTACATGTAAGTCAGGTTCCTGCTTTACATATATCCCCCCTGCTACTGTTCCCATGGATTGGGTTTCAGGAGTTTGTAGTTCAGACCATGGTAAACTCAATGATGTGTTGACATCGTTCTCTGCAGTAAAAATATCTGTAGGTTCTTCTTTGATAACAGGAACTGGCATTTTAGTTACAGCAGCAGCTTGCCATCCATGAACACTACTTGAAGAAGATCTCAAGGCTTTACTCTAGAAACAGGAGAATGCATTCTTCACTGATGCAGCAAACATGAATTTAAAAGATTTTTTTTTTAATAAGAATAAAGAATAAGAACTGAATGTAATGCACATGTATATTGTCTAAAATGAAACATCTGAATTATCAAGAATACAGCGTTTTATTGCAAATTTTGTCAGTCTGGAATATCATTTCAAAATACTTAAGTTCAAATTTCAACAAAAGAGCAGCAATTTATAATTCACTCCGAGTTCTTATAGGCTTTACCTTTAGAAATAAAAAATACCCCATAAGAACAACATGTTTGTATGTTACCTTCAGTTACACAACCTACAAGTACATGTTTATCATTTCTTGAACTTATAATAGTTAAAATCATACCTTACGGTCAAATTTCTTGCGATAAAATGTTTTCCTAAGAATAGGTGGAGGAGAAGAGAACTTTTTGACGTTACTATCTAGGGGTATCAGTCTTCCTGGGCTCCTTATCTTCCTCAGGGACTTGGCATCCAGGCGAAATCCAGATAGAACACTCCCTCCTGTACAAAGTATAATGAAAAGACACATTATTGAGCAAGAAACATGGTTACCGTAAATCTTTATTTAATAGAGGATTATACATGAAGTACTTTATGATTAGATGCACGTACATGTAAAGTCACGTTGCAGATTTTGATAAAATGTATCTATGGAATTAATACAACAAAGAGAGTTGGGTTTTCTTTGTGTGTTTTCAACTACATGTTTTATGATAATGAGGACATAGTCTATAGCAACATACATGTACATGGATGGATTTTGGCAAAGAAAAAAAAAAAGAATTGGTTCTCAAGCCCCACTGCACATGTGTTTTAGCCCCCGCATTCAATTTTTCTTTTTTTCAACCCAAAAACGAAAAAAAAAATCATAAATTCCGGAATGTTCCTTCCGTTTTTATTTCAAACTTTCTCGTGTATAAACTGCATCTTCAAAGCATTTGTTTGTATTGATTTGCAATAGAAAGATCATCATGACATTGTAATGGAGAGAACTGAGCTGACAAACCTTCCAGCCGCATCATATGAAAAAATTAGGCATGAGAACCAACTTTTTTTTTTGCATGGCATTAAAGATGCAAGCTTCTTTAATTTTTTGATGAAGTTTAAATTGTGAAGAACTTGTTTACATTTACATGTATTTTGAACAACGAATGAAATAGTGTACCAGTATCATATTGATCCTACTTGACACATGTAGTTTACAATCTTGTTCAATGACACAACTTTTATTCTGTAGAGAAAATATTAGATTACATGGCAAGAGTCAAAGATAATGAATGCATCTTTTGCATTACCTTTGATATTCAGTCCTGTGTATTTTGCATTTCCTTTTGCCTTTGTCTTTTTGATAACAGCCAATGATGTGAGAGCACTCATTCCAGTTTGCTCATAAAACAACGAGCTGTAAAGAAAACCGTGATTAAAAGAAAGATTAATTAGTTGCTTCTTATAAATACATGTATATTTATAATTTTATTACTTTGTGTTTACAGTAGAGATTGTCTAATGTGACAAAGCAAGGGTAAAAGTGAAGGGCCAAAGTGAATTAGTTATCTATAAGCAATCTGTCTTTTTATGCACCTAGAAGAATGTGATGTCATGTTCCTCAAAACTACTACAAGAACCTGGACATCATAACTGTGAGAATCAGGAGTAATGAAACAGAGTTGTTCTTAAAGGGAAAATATACGAGTAATTACATCTAGGATAAGTGACTACAAACTCACTTTCTATGAGTTTGTGCTGATTCACATACACTGACTTTCTGTCGAGCTACATGTATATAACATATAAATGTCTTTCCTTACCCTTGTGATAAAACATTGTGATTCGGAAAAAGCTGTATGGGTTGTAGCACTTGGTTATCAGAAGTAGAAGGAGTAGAGAATCGAGGACCTCCAAAGATTGAATGATCAGAACGATACCTCCCACTAGAGGAGGGAGTGGCAAAATCAGTGGAGGGACAAATCATGCTCTCCTCTTCATACTGATGGGCTACTTCTAGCTCATCTTCATATCTCCTCTTCATTTTGGAATTCCAATGATTTTTTATGGCATTGTCAGTCCTACAAATATTGGCAGTACAATTTTTTTTCAGATTCATACGAATGTAAAAAGTATGATTTGTTTCTGTCTATTATACATGTTTAATATAAAAATTCCTTATATGTAGTTCCGTGTATGTTTAAGTATGTCTCATCTTCTTTGTATTAACCTTAAACTGTGACAAATCATGTTTTTTTTTCATTTATTGCAGTTACTGTAAACAGGTAGAACACCTCTATGATTCAATATCAGACAACAATTACACATGGTGTAATTTATACAATGCAAATCATTTCTGACCTGCCAGGAATATATTTAGCAATTTCTGCCCATCGATTCCCAAGCTGTCTATGGAGTTTGTATATTAAATAGTCCTCCTCCTCAGACCATGCACACTTCTTTATGTCTGGGTTCAAGTGGTTATGCCACCTATATAAAACAAGGGTAAGAACTACATGTACCATTCCTAAGATATGAAAAAGGAGGAAAAAAGAAATTAATGCTTTAATGGGAAAGTTTAACAATTTACACTACAGCAATAGGGCTGAATAAAGCCTGTGTTTGTGAAACATGAATGCCCCCGGTGGCATCTTTGTTAGTATAAACACCATTTTCTGTTGAGTACATGAAAGGTAATCAATGAAATGGTCTTCTCACAAGGAGTACACATGTGAAATATGAAAGCCCTATCATTTACTATTCAAAAGTTATGTCCAATGTTAAAATTTTTGAAAAGTAGGTTAAAGGTCAGGGTCACAAGGACAAAACTTTTGGTATCAATGGAAAGGTCTTGTCACAAGGAATACACATGTGAAAAATGAAAGCCCTACCACTTACCATTTAAAAGTTATGCCCGATGTTAAAGTTTTTGAAAAGTAGTTCAAAGGTCAAGGTCAAGGTCACAAGGTCAAAACTTTTGGTATCAATGGAAAGGTCTTGTCACAAGGAATACACATGTGAAATATGAAAGCCCTATTACTTACCATTCAAAAGTTATGCCCAATGTTACAGTTTTTGAAAAGAAGGTCAAAGGTCAAGGTCACGGGATCAAAAAATTTGGTATCAATGGAAAGGTCTTGTCACAAGGAATACACATGTGAAATATGAAAGCCCTATCACTTACCATTCAAATGCTATGCCCAATGTTAAAGTTTTTGAAAAGTAGGTCAAAAGTTAAGGTCAAGGTCACGAGGTAAAAAATTTTGGTATCAATTGAAAGGTCTTGTCACAAGGAATACACATGTGCAATATGAAAGCCCTATCACTTACCATTCAAAAGTTATGCCCAATGTTAAAGTTTTTGAAAAGTAGGTCAATGGTCAAGGTCAAGGTCACAAGGTCAAACATTTTGGTATCAATGGAAAGGTCTTGTCACAAGTAATACACAAGTGAAATATGAAACTTGCCATTCAAAAGTTATGCCCAATGTTAAAGTTTTCAGTTCGGACAAACAGACAAACGGACAAACAGACAGACAGACAGACAGACAAACTGACGGACAGGCCAAAAACTATATGCTCCCGAATCTGTGATTCCGGGGGCATAAAAAAAGTGGAAATCAATTGGAGGAATTTCAGTCATAAAACTTCTTTGACTTTTTTCTTTTTTTAACAATTTCAAAGACTTCTAGTGAAATACATTGACTGGGAAATCATAAAATACAAAGCTGATCATCTCAAACAAACAGCATTTTTATAATGATTTTTGGATCATGTTTGTTATATCAAGATGAGTATTACTAATGTCCAATACAAACAAACACATAAGAAATTAGCGTTTCCAGATAAAGTAAAAAAAAAATCTTTTACAGAGGATCATTCAAACATTATAGAGTATCAGTGTAGCTTTCACTATCTGCAATCTGATGTTTATAGCCAGAAATACTAGTTTGATCAAATTACTCGTTAACCTTCTTGCTTACCAAGATGAAATGCAAGTCAAATTTTCTGACCTTTATCATTAAACTGTAAAATGTTGGTCAAGTGCAACTTCTGTGATTTGTTTTGTCTTCTTAAATGTTAAAATAATCAGCATCAAAATGTTAGCGAAGGCTAAAGGATTATGACGAGAGGTATAATATGTCTGATAATTCAAGAGTACGGTACTCTATATGTCTGTCATAGTCAATTTTAGACCAGTGGCCATTGTTTTGACATTCAAAATTCTTTTGCAATTGTCATCTTTCCTGAAGATGCCATGCGTAAAGAAAATGAAGAATACCTTTCTCTGCACTGTTTCCCTGATCTACCTTTAAGATGCTTAGATATGAATGTCCAACGTTTAGCTCCAAATTTCTCGACTAAATTAGAAACCTTATCGTCCTCCTACAACATGCACAAAGATAACATTTTTGTACATTTTTTTCATCAAGATTTCACATTGTATTTATTATCTTAATTTTTCCTATTGAACAGATGAACGACTGATGACTTCGAAATGCACACATTTTTTATATATAAAATTTTGAGTAAATATTTGTGTCTCGTAAAGCAGTATAATGTGTCTACTTATTGATTTGTCTCTCTGTCATTTATACTTTCTGGGAAATGTCTTGATGTTCAAATGCTACATGGACAGACATGCCAGATATCCAACCCCTCACTAAAGCTCTTCTGATTTTTGACCAGTACTGGCAGTAGAGCTAAAATTAAATTACCATAATTCCAGCAAGTTACTGACTCTATCCTACCTATAGGCTACTGTACTTAAATTGAATTATGAGGCAATGCAACGATATTCGGTTACATGTATCTGAATTATGTAGGAGCATCACCTTTAGAATGTCATATATAACTAATATGTTTATTTTTTTATATATATATTTTTTTTTTTGGGGGGGGGGGGGGGGGGGGAAGGACAGACAGACAGACTGACAGACAGCAGAAGTGCAAGATACCAGTATTTTTTGGAGTAAAGAATAAATACTGACTTCTTTGGTCCAGGGTCCCTTGACCAGGTCTGGATTCAGAACATGAAACCAGCGATGTTGACACTGAGTATCAGAACGATCTGGGAAATATCCTGATACAATACTCCAATCAAATTCTCCAACTGCTTCCACCACTTGTCTTAGTTTATCATCCTAAAATATGAAGTTACCATAATTATTTCAATTAGAAATTAATAAATGTGCAGAGAGATATTTTCAGTTTCATCAAGTCTATTTTTCTTTTCTTGTTTCGTAATTATTGATGAATATCGGTAGCTGCTTTGATATCACTATGAAATGACAGGTTTAAACTATTTAGTCCGGAAAGAAAAACAGACTGATGCACAGACAGTCAAATGCTATATACATGTAGTGATCCCTATACATCATGTACATGTTGGAGGATTAAAAATGTAAGATTTGCTTACCTCTTCCTTAGTCCAACGTCCTTTATTCAGGTATTTATATGGTATCAAGCTGTGCAAGTTGTAGTCATGATCAGCTACTTGGTTTTCAACATCAGAATTTTTGCTGTTTCCCGGGGAGAGAGTCTTCCAGTGGAAACTGTAACTAAATAAAAATCTGTTGTACAATAGATTGTTTTTTTTCATGCCTGGTAAAGGATACTTCTATAAACTATATATTTTCTGAAAAGTAATAATGTCTATAACAGCACAGATCCAAAACTCTCAGCATACATGTATTTTACACTGGGAACAAAGAAAGTACTTGTAAATATCAGACTCAGAATTATGCTCTGATACACATCTATGATATCCTTGGACTTTGAAAGGGAAGTGGGGGGGGGAGGGGTTTGCTTAAACTTGCTTTTATATTCCTTTCAGACTTAGGAAGACGGATTTCCAATGACTTTGAAGTTTGATAAATCAGGATGCAAGATCAAGTCAGACAGTGTTTCATTTTATGAACCACTGATCTGAAATGTCCTTATCATATCAATTGTCTATATTCTGAATGTTTGTTCTTCTTTCACTTTGCTTTCAGTTAATGATACATACCGTAAATTGGAAATGAATTTCTCGTTTTGGAGAAAAGATTGAATTGATAATATGTAAAGTTTGTCTGCTCATTTGGTTAAAGGCCGACGGGGGACTATATAAAGGGACATGTAAATTTTCTGTCCTATCCTTACTGACCACTATAGGGTTAACATCTCTAAGTGGCATCTGATTGGTCTCTCTTAATCCTTTTACTCCTTTATCTGATTGGTCCGTTTTAGTCCTTTTACCCCTATCACTTTTTGATTTACAGCTTAAAACAGATGAGACTTGGGTATCTCATGAGCATAATAAAGGATTGCTTGTCAGTATGTCTTTGATTTGACACACCACTCACGTCTTAGTTGAATAGACGTCCTATCTTCAAAGAAGGTATATTACCCCTTCATTTTTGTACCAAGCGCCATTTTATAGCCATGATCGGGTGATTGTCAATGTTGGCCTTTAACACACATGTACTTGAATCTTTATCATCTAAAAAGACTTAAAAGAAATCCAATGGAATTTCAAACGGACAATGATCGAGGTTAAACGAAATTGATTCAACATTAAATTTTCATTTTACAACAACACGTTACCTACATCTAGAGTTTACAACTGAATACTTAATGCGCACCTGGCGCACCGAGTCAATCCTGTAATGCACCATTTTTATCTGAAGGTGCATGGCCTTCCTGTTCCCTGGCAATCGTATTGATTGTGACTTTGGTTCGATTCTGAAACACAACTTGCTTTTATCTGTAGTATGCAACATGACGAAAACAAGGTTTTAACTTGAGGCAGAAATTATTCTTTGGCTTTCGTGCCAGGAGACACCGCATAATTATTTATAGCGCAACAAAGACATAATTTTCTTATTCGGTTATTCCTGTCTGAAAACATAGAATAATAATAATCATAGAATTCATCAATCTCCTACACATGCGTCCGATTTCAGTTCCACTTTTCTTCATTTTGAATTCTACCTCTACCGTCATAGCCTATTGTTTGTCTGCAAGATTCTGTAGACTGAAACTGGAGCTTGTATTTGTAAATAAAGTATAGAAAGTATCTATTATTAGGTGTTACTACATTTATGAGGTAGTATACATGTACAATGTACAAGCATTTTATTTGTTTCAATGCAATACGATGTAGTGTCAGGGATTCTTTCTTCATTCGTACATGTACGTTACCAACATGATCAGCTGAGCGAGAAATCTGAAGTAAAAATACAAATTCTAGCTACATTGTACATGTATAAATCGAAACCTAACATGAGTCTCGTAAATTTTCCTACATCAAGATAAGAATTTTTTCCTTCATTGCCCATTGACTCGCCCCTAAACACTTAAATATGCACTTCTGCCTTTGAATCTTAACACTGTTTATGTCAGAAATCCGAATGACATCACTGTGATGACATGTCGTACCTGCGATGCCTCTCGGGTTTCATCATTGTGTAAATTTAAAAATGGAGTAGGAAAATAGCGATGACGGCAATGTTCAGTGATCGGGATAGGCAATCAGGTGAATGTGACAATGGCCCCATCTCCTGTAACCTCAATGTGCTATAATTTACAAAATGAATGTGCCATTGTTGAAAATTAATGCACCATGAGCAATTTGAAACAACAACAAAAATAAAGCCTACGCTCACGCAGCAAGATACGCCTGCTGGCATTTTTTTCACAACAAAAAAATATCTAAGTCCCATAACTCCATAAGGACAAATCGGATGAACTTGAAAATCGAAAGGCGACTTCCTCTTCGAAGTCTGATCACAATGTACAAATATCATGAAAATCTGTTGAAGCATATTCAAGTTATTGCATTCCATGCACCTATATTTTGCTCTTAGCTAAGCATGGGAAATAGGGGAAGCATAATTGACCCAATCCGTCACAAAAGATCATCTTAAAGATTTGTTGCGTGCTTTGAATCTGAATTTATAATTCAAAATTTGCCTGAAAACCTACCTCCCTCCAAAAAACGCACTCTGTTGAAAATTGTTATAAACTACAGTACATCCAAATCAAAAGACAAAACTTTGTATGAACTTTGCGTTTTGTGAACAAATTCAGTCCATGATTCATCTTAACTGGTGAAGTCCATTTGTATGTACATACATGATGTATAAAGTTTTGAAATAGGGATTGTTGCAATAGGAAACAATCATGATTTGTATATATGACACTTTCTAATTACTATCTGGTGTATCAATTGATACGAAAAGTAAATTGCATGCAGAACTTTAGACCGAACACAGGCCAAAATTTTATTCTTGAGTTGGTATTACCAACTCAAGAATCAAATTTTGGACTGTTCTCGGTCTAGCAGAACTTGAAATAAGTGAGTATGGTGAAGGCATCACCAAGTTGAATAAAAGTGCAGATTTCAACAATTTAAAAAAAAAATTTAACGCCACATTGGCGCAGTGTAAATAAAATTTAAATATGCCATTTCAGAATTGAATGTGACTACTGGTCGAGCAGATAATTCCGAACTGAAGGTAATTCCGAACGATTTGCTAGTTCGGTTACTTGGAGTTACTTTTTCGCAATTTTGGTGATACAGACGTCTAGATATTCAGAAAAATAACCGACATGCAAAAGGAAATCTCAAAATAACTTTATTTAGTATATTTTTAGCGTTTGTTTCTCCTAATATTTGTAACTTTCGTCTGTATGGGCGCTAGGGAAAGTGACGTCATTGTGTTAAGACCATATCTTGACCTAGTTTCGGTGTCATCTATTTTTCAAAAATCTATTCTTGTCAACTGATCGATAAAAACCTGCACTTAGAAGGGCCCAGAGCAGGATATTCACGAAAAAGTGTATAAATTTCATGTGTTAGAATACCTATATCATTGGAAATAAGTAAGAAATAAACGTACCTCATCATGGTTCAGAAAGTCGCTTTAGAAATAAATTTTGTAAAAGTTTTATGATATATGTTGATATAGAATTCTTCAATACGGATAAAAGGATAAAATAACAAAGTTTTGAAACATTTGATTTTTATTTGATCCCAGGAGAGACTAAAATGCAAATCGTTCGGAAATACCTGTAGTAAAATACCCTCAAATCAGCATTTACAGGTCGATTTTCAAAATTAATTTTACATAGGCATTTGTATGAAGGGTGAAGCATTATTTGTTCCGACTTTCATGGTGATTGGACATACAGAAGCCGAGTTATTGACGAAAAACCGCAAAAATCTTTCGGAATTATCTGCTCGACCAGTATGGCACAGGGCACATGCTTATCCCAATCACTGAATGTTATATTGCAAGCCTGTGCTGTCTATGACCTTGTTGCAAGTTGATAATTGACCCTTCCGAAAGCCGGAATAATTTGAGAAATTCCATGACTCACAATACAATTTCAATGTTTGTCCGAGGTTCCAAGCTTGTTTGTCCGAGGTAAAAGCATTGTGACGTCATGAAGGTATTGCATTTTTTCCCGCAATCAGAAGGTTTTCTTCACTGTTCTTCAGACTCAGAGCAATAAAAAAAAAATACAAAACAACTGAAATTCACATAACAGTGCTCAAGTGCATGCATGTTTAAACAATTCAGCAGATACTCTGCTAGTACTACTACATGCCAGTTACTTACTTCCCCTCTAAAAGAGAATTCTGAAAAATACTTGACATCCTCCACTCAGCTGTTCGTGTTTGACGTCAGATTGAGCACGCGCTATTTTGACGTCACAATACTTCACTCTGCAGCAAGTGCGCTGGACAAAGGCGCCACACTAAGGACCAAGATCTTGCACATATTTATTGTTCTTTGAAATACGGAAGCGACAATTACATTTACCGTATATTTAAGATATCAAATAAACTCACAAAACTGCAAAAGTTCTATGTCACCATCAGCTGTTGCAACGCCTTTTCATGTCGCTGTTTCGTGTCACTTTTTCCGAAATTCACTTCATCAAATAATGACAAATATACTTCACTTACCTCTGATTTTAAACTGTGAGTGTGTGTCTAAGATTCTACTGTATTATGTAAAGTGAATATGGTTTGATATACGTGGAATTGGTCTTGAAATCTTCGAATTAATGTCCAGATTATTTTGTAAACAAAGAATGGCGGTCAAATATCGCGCGGTCAACGAGATTTAGTCAACTTGTCTCAAAATTATTTCGTCCCAGATTGTTTAATCTCTGTTGGTGTGGCTAATATCCCTCCACTTCTTGGAGTACCGTCTTTCGACTAAAGTCTGAAAGCATCGGAATAAGAAATTTTTAAAACGCGATTTTAAAACATTGATATCCTGATGTTGTAAGTTCCATTCATCAGGGATAATCATATCTGTATGGGATATTTTCAGTGAACTTTGTAGAGAACAAGGCTACCTATATTAGGTTACAAACTTCTTCCTGAAAAAGTGAAGGGCCGATCAATAATTCCCACTATTCACCGTGTGAGATGTTTTTACAGAGGGTTGCCATCACCTAGTATATAAGACTTACATGTAGATACCTGCCACCAAGGGGACATAGACTGGGGAAAGAAAAACTTATTGATCTTAACTCAACTCTGAAGCATCTAGTTTTTTCCCTTTTTTTTCAATCTTTTCCTCAAAATATTTAAAATCTACTGTGTTAATAGCATTTGTTGTGTTGCTAGTATTGGCTTATCTTATGTAAATTGAGAAAACTTTTTGGCTTTCGGCCATTTTAAGAGCATTTAAAAACTAACCGCTCAATGAAATTAATATGGCCTGAAAATAAGAAAGGTAAAATGAGGAGATAATTTGAAATATAAGATCCATCTTTAAATACTTATTAAAATGATGTTGTAGATAAAGGACCTAAAAACGATTAAGGGTGTTTGTTCTATTATACCGATAACTTGAAGGTGTGTAGCCAAAATAGCAAGATGTACCTTGCCAAGTATAAGGCCAACATGAAATCTTCCTGATTTTTAAAAATCTAGAAACCATTCAAGTATAACTTTAACTTTATAATTGTATAACAGTATTACAATATATGTAACTGGAATACTGGCAAGTTGTGCGCCTTGTCAAGAAGCATAGGGACAACGAATTCATTCATTCATTCATTCATTCATTCATTCATTCATTCATTCATTCATTCATTCATTCATTCATTCATTCATTCATTCATTCTGATTCTTAAATCGATCATTTTGGTCAACAAATATGGCCGCCGAAGGCTCTGTTTGGCTGAACAATTGAAATGAACAATTTTGCATTATTTCCTGTCAGAATCATGACAAGCGTTTTCCATACGGAATGGATAAGACTTTCGACCACAATGTATAAAATATAGTGTATTACATGTATACATTATATGACATTCATGAATTATTGCATGACATTACTTGAACCAGCTGTTGACCAAGTAGAGGTTCTGCCGGATGCCCAAGCGGAAAAAAAATTCTGCATTTTAGCAATTCAGCTAAGATAAAGGTAATTAAAATGTTCTCAAGTTGTCCGGAATGATTATTTTGAAAGGAGAACCTCTTTTCAAACAGCAAGTGTTTATAAATGAATGTTACAGAAACAACTTATGTTACACACGTATGCCAGTGGCGGATTCAGCCGGGGGGGGGGGGGGGGGGCGGGGCACGGGGGCACGTGCCCCCCCCCCCCCTCCCCGGCAGTGCCCAACGAAGGGGCACTTATGACATGCTTTTGGGAGCATTAAACTACTGTTTCCTAAAACAGTCTATGAAATTAGATTTAAATTAGTCAGGAATAGCCACAAAGTACCCCAGAAACCACCGATTTGAATAAATTTTCCAAACATTTTCTCCGGGATAGATTAAAAAGTCGGGAAGGATGCACTGCTGCCATGTCCATCGTAACGTCTGTATGTGAACATACACGTTTCGGAAACAACCTACATTGAATCACATTCATATACAAATGGTATAGGATTTTTTCCAGGGATGAATCAGGAATAAAAGTCCTATGCAAGTCATAAAACACTCATATTTATTTCTTAAATTACAAAATCTTCGACAGTAACCTTCTCTAAAATAGACTTGCAATTTTTTAAGATTGTTTTTTTTTTTAGTAATGATCAGTCTTTTTAAAATGAGCAGTTAAAATTGTTTTGGCCAGATTTAGAACGACTACTTCCAAGAATTTTGCAAAGAGTCAAAAATGCATGTTTTCATTATTTTTAGAATCGAATTACCAATAAATAATTATACCTTTCTATCTGGACGATGCAGAGCATGGGGTACGTACCCGTGATCTCTTGTTTTTCAAGGAATTTACCATTTACTTATTTTCTTCACCTTACAAAAATGAACAAACGAGCGCCGATCTAAAGTGATTGTTAGGGGGGTCAGGTCCCGCCTGGAACTTGCAAAATTGCTGATTTTTTCCTAGCTTAACGTCAATATTAGGCTGGACCCCCCCCCCACCCCCCAATGGACTGACCTCCCTGCCCTTTCAAAACGTTTCTTGATCCGCTCTTTCCTTAGAAAATCCTGAACAAGTTGACTTTTGCATGCCGTGCAAAGACAATACAGTATCAGATATTGTCGAAAAGTTTTAAAATATATTAATAATCATTGACACTGACTATATCATGTGCGACTATAATTCCTGTCTAAATTCAGTTCAGATACGCTTCAGACAGAAGCCACCAAATTGCTCCATTTTTTCTCGGGGGAGGCCCCCTGAACCCCCACCAATGGGAGGGGAAACCCCTCCCATGCCCACCCCCACTCGGCCCTTCGGGCCTCGCAAGTGATTCCCATCAAAAATTGTATGTGCCCCCCCCCGGCAGTTGAGGTTCTGCATCCGTCCCTGTATGCATGCATAAACCACTGATTCTCCAATTATCTCGGGGCTTGAAGATGCAGAATAAGGAAGATACAATGTATATGAATTTGAAAAAAAAAATCTTTAGGTGCTCTCCGAAGCCAACTTTATGAGAGTGGACACCACGAGATGCCTTTTTCGTCCAATGATCTCGTAATTAAGGCATTACAATGCAAAATGCATTCAGTGCTTTCCCCCAACAATTATTGAGAGTTCTAGATCCGCCCCTGATCAAGGAATTATATGTCCTTGCACTGACCATAACATGTAACTACGACTAGACTGGTACATGTACTGATTATGTAACGAGAACATCCTAACAGGTAGGCTCATCGGATAGTAAAAAAAAAAATCGTCGCAGGTTTAGCGGCAAACACCATTCGGAAAAATTTAGGATTGAAACCGACCTAACTTTAGAAGAACCCCATATTCTATCGAAATTCATGAAAATGTTGAAACGTTGAAATATCTTTTATATATATATTATAGTTCTTTCTTGTTGCTACACGTGCCGTCGGCGTACCTTTTATATACATATATGTGTCAGTGCTCCGATTGTGCGGAGGAATATCTCGAGCAGGTGTATGACGTATGTTTGCTTTCACTTTCAACAAGTCTGTTAGGTCAGCAACTAGGCAATCAGTTTTATCGTCATTTTGAGAGAACTAAGAGGTTTTCTCCCCGGAGCATTACTTCTTCTACCATAAATATCTATTGTAAGTAAAATTTTCACTTAGATATGTGAATAAAGTTACATATTTTGGAGATTACGTTGTTAGCCTACTGACCTACTTCCACCAGTCCTGTAGCTGGCCAAATATTTTTGTCTGTCAATATGATTATTGATAGGTACAGCACATATTTCTTGACTCATGTATTTGAATATTTAATTTCTCAATGTTTTATAAGAACGCGAATTGAAATGTGACATCACGGATAATTTTTGGATGGCAAAAGATAACGCGGCCGCTACTAAGCTTACCAATAACAATTATATCAGTCCGGGGTGCTACTTCAACAAGTAATTAGGCCAAAGTTTTTTTTTTTTTTCTGTTTTGCGTCTGCGTGCGGGTAGGTTTTTGTACCAGTTTTTCCAAAAACAAACAAAATATATTTTTTATTTCCCGAATACGGAATTCAAAAACCGTGTTCGACCGTTAAATTATTTTTCCTAATGACGACGTCTAAGCGCTTTAATCGATCTTAAACACATACCGCATCTGTTAAAGCGTCAAAGTAACATTGAACTAAGTGCGACGAGTGCTAAAGATGAATCAAGACAGGGGCATTTTGTCCCCTTACAAGGATCAGAAGGGTTAAACATGGCTACGAATGACGATGAAAGATATTTGTATGTTACTCCGATCATGCGGAACCAAAGTGTTCAAAATCTACCGTTAAAGAGGTGCAAAGTGCATTTTTCTAGTCATAGCTCGAATTATATCCAATGAAAAATAAGTAGTAATCATCCACAAGTCTGTATTCTTTAGAGGGGGGGGGGGGGGGTCCATGGCTAAAGATAAAGAACTGCAAAAATCCAGAAGTCTTCAAGAATAGGTACTGTATGTGTTCTTATTTTAGCGTGATTCATATCAGTTCTGGCAGAGTGCACCAATTCAAGACTACACTAAAAATGATATATTGAATTATAATTGGAAAATCATGTGCACGTTCATGATTTGAGAATTTGCTTCTATGTCAATTTGCCTCCTAATGCCTGTCTTTGCAAATATAATGTATGGTTGTGCTGAAATAAGTACATATACATTGTGTTACCTACATGTATTCATGTCTGACCTTAAATATGTGACCTTAACCTTGAAATCTTCATTTGTTTGCTTGATCAACCCTGCAAGTTTGATGGATGTATTAAGTATATCATTGTCAATCAATTTATATTTATATACATGTATGACTTCCATACCAACAGACAGACAGGTGCAGGACAAAGTTATTCTTATATGTCGCTCTTGTGTTGCAGGCAACATAATTGAAGTGTTGTTATGAATCTCTGATAACTATAATGCCAGAGAGTAGTGCGTTTTAGCCCATTTGCCTGTACACATTTCACATTGAAAATATACTGCTGCTATTCACTGATCTGGACAGGGTAGAACTCTTTGAAGGGAAGGAGTGAATTATATTGTTGTCATTTTCAGAAAATTAGATGCTTTAATATACAAATTGTTCAGACAGGTTGGAATAGGTAAAAAAGGAATGACATTCTTGCTATCAGTCAGTCTCTCTCAATTATTCCACTTATTCATATGATTAAAATATATTTTACTTGTTGTTTGGATATTCAAATAATATCTTGATATAGTGATTGGGCATTGTGAATAGTAATTCAAAGTTTAATTATAAGTTTTATTCCTTAGTCAGATTATCATGGATGTAAAAGTGTATAAAGAAATAGCGCAATCATCTATGAAATTCTGGCTCACGCGATATTTTGTTTTTTTCAACTTGTTTTTTTCCCTTGCTGGCTGGTAGGTTTTCAGATCACAACCTGACGCAAAACAGAAAAAACAAAACCTTGGCCTTATGAAAATTACCTTTTCAAGTAACTTTCTAATTCTGCCTTCTAAAATGATTACTTCTAAAAGTACACATAATGGTCAAAAGTGACTGAGTGCTTAAAACATGAAGATCAAGAAGAAGAACTGATTTACTTGCTATGTCCATGCAACATATTACTTCTTCTAGTAATATACATAAAAAATAGGGCATTGGATGGTTTGTAATGATGGTAGCACACAAACTTAAAGTTCTCAATCTTTTATTTCTTATTAGGGCTACTCATATCAGTAATAATTGCTTCAGTAACAGAAATATCAAGGTTAATACCATTCCTTAAAATTACTTGTTTAAGTAATATTTATTGAATTGGGCTTATCTTTAAACCAAAGGAGTAAAGCTTTAAGCAATTATCGTAATTTAAATTTAAATTTTATTTTGAAAATGAAAGTCTGAATTTACAGGAAAAATTATTGCTATTGGGATGAAAATTCTATTTAAGGATCTACAAGGTTACAAACTTGCACAAAACTGCAACTTTTTAAGTGAAATTCAGCTACCGTACAATTTTGACTATCTTTCTTAACTGAAACAGTTTCTTCTGAGAAAGTTATTTCCTTTTGAAAATAATGGAAGTGCTCTTCTACTGCTGTATTTTTGGCCGGATTGCAAAGCAATTCCGGTCTATAGATTGACGATGTCCGTCTGTCCGTCTGTCCGTCTGTCCGTCTGCCGTCAACATTTTGGTTAAAGTTTCTGGTTGAGGCAAAATCTAAGGAACTATATGCAGTAGAAACTTTATATTATACATGAAGGTTGCCCATGACAAGACCTTTCAATTTATGCCGTAACATTTGACCTAGTGACCTTGACCTTGGACTTTGACCTAGTTAAAGATTTTGGTTAAAGTTCCTGGTTTAAGCAAAATCTAAGGAACTGTATGCAGTGGAAACTTTATATTATACATATACATTTGTAGGTTGCCCATGACAAGACCTTTCAATTTATGCCGTAACATTGGACCTAGTGACCTTGACCTTGGACTTTGACCTAGTTAAAGAATTTGGTTAAAGTTTCTGGTTTAAGCAAAATCTAAGGAACTGTATGCAGTAGAAACCTTATATTATACATTTAGGTTGGCCATGATGAGACCTTTCAATTTATGCCGTAACATTGGACCTAGTGACCTTGACCTTGGACTTTGACCTAGTTAAAGATTTTGGTTAAAGTTTCTGGTTTAAGCAAAATCTAAGGAACTGTATGCAGTAGAAACCTTATATTATACATTTAGGTTGCCCATGACGAGACCTTTCAATTTATGCTGTAACATTGGACCTAGTGACCTTGACCTTGGACTTTGACCTAGTTAAAGATTTTGGTTAATATTCCTGGTTTAAGCAAAATCTAAGGAACTGTATGCAGTAGAAACTTTATATTATACATTTAGGTTGCCCATGACGAGACCTTTCAATTTATGCTGTAACATTTGACCCAGTGACCTTGACCTTGAACTTAGACCTAGTTAAAGATTTTGGTTAAAGTTCTTGGTTTAAGCAAAATCAAAGGAACTGTATGCAGTAGAAACCTTATATTATACATTTAGGTTGCCCATGATGAGACCTTTCAATTTATGCCGTAACATTGGACCTAGTGACCTTGACCTTGGACTTTGACCTAGTTAAAGACTTTGGTTAAAGTTCCTGGTTTAAGCAAAATCTAAGGAACTGTATACAGTAGAAACTTTATATTATACATGTAGGTTGCCTCTGACAAGACCTCTCAATGTATGCTGTAATATTTGACTTAGTGACCTTGACCCAGTTGGTGACAAAAACTTACTTTGCAATCCGGCCATACCGTCTTTAGCGGTGTTTTATCTTACTTGCTATAGGAAATAGAACATTATTTAACTTTTTATGTGAAATCATGGGTACATTTGATATCAGTCAGATAATTACATGTAGAAGTAACTTTTTCAATTACTTGTTGAAGTAGCACCCCTGACTGTATATCTGATATGTGGCATATAATAAAAATATCCGACTTTGATTAGATTTATTACTATCTATAAGTGTTTTCTGAAAGTAAAAGATGCTATCATTAACCTTTTTCTGCATATTTAAACATATATTTGTAAAATTAAAACCAGCTTTTCACTCGTTTTAAATTGTACAAATTATGGTAGTTTTTCTTCATATACGTCAGTCTATTGCGCAAATTATTGTAAAGTAGTGCAAATCTTTGTTTTGACAAGTACACGTTTACATGTCAATCAACCGTGCAGAGTACGTAGGAGTCGATCGTATATTCAATACCTGAAAGGTGTGAAACTCATTAGAGCGTGATATCGCCTAGCGGTAAATGAAGATAGGGGGAGGGGAATAAGAATACCTTTAACAATAAATTGAAGTTTGAAATTTCAATTTTTATAGAGAAGACTTAAGTGTATTTATAATTAATTAAATATGATCGAGTTATTGTAATTTACCTGCTATGCACGTTCTTTTCACACGAGTTTAATCGGGAATGCTTTAATTATTAGTCCCCTACCAGCAACGCCGAAGGGGACTCTTAGTTTCCTCTCGGTCAGTCTGTCCATCTGTCCGTCTGTCCCTCCGTCTGTCCGTCTGTCCGAATATCAGTTTTCCGGACTTTTTTCTGCAACGGATGGAGATATTGAGATGAAATTTGATACACAGCTTGGTCTTGGATAGTTACAGAGCAAGTTCAACTTCCGTCACGCTTGACCTCTTTTTCAAATCGATAAAGCAGATAAAACCTCAGAACTGAGCTGCACAGACAGTAAGTTTAATTAAAACTCATGTTTAATTGAAGAGTAATTCATAGGCAGAGTTGCAGGACATAAATATATGCCGCCGGTAGGGGACTTATATCGCTCAGCGATCATAACATTTTTTATTTTAGGTATGATCATTTTTTTCAGCTTTTTACTTTGGATACAAAATTTTCCCCTTCTGATAATATATTCATGAACTCAGAATTTGATTCAAAGACTTTCACACAAAAAAGATATATATATATATTCATGATATTAATAAAAGCTCACTTCAAATAAAAATCAGGGAATCGGACAGAAAGACAGAATCAAAGGAGGGGTTTTTAGCTCACCTGAGCCAAAGGCTCAAGTGAGCTATTGTCATAGTGTGGCGTCCGGCGTCCGTCGTCCGTCGTCCGTCGTCCGTCCGTCGTAAACTTTTAACATTTTCAACTTCTTCTCAAGAACGGCTGAAGGGATTTTGATGAAACTTGGTATGCATGAAGTACTAAAGGTCCTCTACCAAGTTTGTTCATTTCGGCTCGATCCCTTCAGGGGTGGATCCAGGGCGGGGTCAAATAGGCCCCGGAGGGTACCCCTCTTCAAAAATCTTCTTCTCCAGTTCCACTGAATGGATTGAAAAACTAATTGTATCTATGTGATCTAGAAGGATGTATGATTCAAGTTTGTTCATTTCGTTAAAATCCGACAACTAATTTTTGACGCGTTTTTGACGTCTTTTCGGACTTAGTCAGAAATGCACATTTTTGCACTTTTTCTTTAAATAACTCAATAAGTGTATGATTTTACACACTCATTTACTACATATTTATCATATTTAACTTACTTAATGCTTTGATATGTATTTTATGCTTAAATTTTATTTTTTTGATTTTTTATGAATTTTTTTCTTATGTAAAAAGGAAGGGGGGGGGGGGGGGTGATTTTCATACATTTTCTGCTTCTTTTCTATAACCACTCTTCAGATTGTCATGACAATTTGTAGGTATGAGGTACTCATGCATGGTACCCTACAAGTGAAAGAATTTTGTCCAGATACCCACTTTTGGATTTTTAAGGAATATTTTTTAAGATTGTACATAGGTATAATGTATGTTTTCCATGCCCAATGGACCCATGGGGAGTGGCTTCAAACCCCGGCGGGACCCCAACAAAATTTTTTCCCCTTTTTATTAGCTCACCTGAGCCAAAGGCTCAAGTGAGCTATTGTCATAGTGTGGCGTCCGGCGTCCGTCGTCCGTCCGTCCGTCCGTCCGTCCGTCCGTCCGTCGTAAACTTTTAACATTTTCAACTTCTTCTCAAGAACGGCTGAAGGGATTTTGATGAAACTTGGTATGCATGAAGTACTAAAGGTCCTCTACCAAGTTTGTTCATTTCGGCTCGATCCCTTCAGGGGTGGATCCAGGGCGGGGTCAAATAGGCCCCGGAGGGTACCCCTCTTCAAAAATCTTCTTCTCCAGTTCCACTGAATGGATTGAAAAACTAATTGTATCTATGTGATCTAGAAGGATGTATGATTCAAGTTTGTTCATTTCGTTAAAATCTGACAACTAATTTTTGACGCGTTTTTGACGTCTTTTCGGACTTAGTCAGAAATGCACATTTTTGCACTTTTTCTTTAAATAACTCAATAAGTGTATGATTTTACACACTCATTTACTACATATTTATCATATTTAACTTACTTAATGCTTTGATATGTATTTTATGCTTAAATTTTATTTTTTTGATTTTTTATGAATTTTTTTCTTATGTAAAAAGGAAGGGGGGGGGGGGGGGGTGATTTTCATACATTTTCTGCTTCTTTTCTATAACCACTCTTCAGATTGTCATGACAATTTGTAGGTATGAGGTACTCATGCATGGTACCCTACAAGTGAAAGAATTTTGTCCAGATATCCACTTTTGGATTTTTAAGGAATATTTTTTAAGATTGTACATAGGTATAATGTATGTTTTCCATGCCCAATGGACCCATGGGGAGTGGCTTCAAACCCCGGCGGGACCCCAACAAAATTTTTTCCCCTTTTTATTAGCTCACCTGAGCCAAAGGCTCAAGTGAGCTATTGTCATAGTGTGGCGTCCGGCGTCCGTCGTCCGTCCGTCGTAAACTTTTAACATTTTCAACTTCTTCTCAAGAACGGCTGAAGGGATTTTGATGAAACTTGGTATGCATGAAGTACTAAAGGTCCTCTACCAAGTTTGTTCATTTCGGCTCGATCCCTTCAGGGGTGGATCCAGGGCGGGGTCAAATAGGCCCCGGAGGGTACCCCTCTTCAAAAATCTTCTTCTCCAGTTCCACTGAATGGATTGAAAAACTAATTGTATCTATGTGATCTAGAAGGATGTATGATTCAAGTTTGTTCATTTCGTTAAAATCCGACAACTAATTTTTGACGCGTTTTTGACGTCTTTTCGGACTTAGTCAGAAATGCACATTTTTGCACTTTTTCTTTAAATAACTCAATAAGTGTATGATTTTACACACTCATTTACTACATATTTATCATATTTAACTTACTTAATGCTTTGATATGTATTTTATGCTTAAATTTTATTTTTTTGATTTTTTATGAATTTTTTTCTTATGTAAAAAGGAAGGGGGGGGGGTGATTTTCATACATTTTCTGCTTCTTTTCTATAACCACTCTTCAGATTGTCATGACAATTTGTAGGTATGAGGTACTCATGCATGGTACCCTACAAGTGAAAGAATTTTGTCCAGGTATCCACTTTTGGATTTTTAAGGAATATTTTTTAAGATTGTACATAGGTATAATGTATGTTTTCCATGCCCAATGGACCCATGGGGAGTGGCTTCAAACCCCGGCGGGACCCCAACAAAATTTTTTCCCCTTTTTATTAGCTCACCTGAGCCAAAGGCTCAAGTGAGCTATTGTCATAGTGTGGCGTCCGTCGTCCGTCGTCCGTCGTCCGTCCGTCGTAAACTTTTAACATTTTCAACTTCTTCTCAAGAACGGCTGAAGGGATTTTGATGAAACTTGGTATGCATGAAGTACTAAAGGTCCTCTACCAAGTTTGTTCATTTCGGCTCGATCCCTTCAGGGGTGGATCCAGGGCGGGGTCAAATAGGCCCCGGAGGGTACCCCTCTTCAAAAATCTTCTTCTCCAGTTCCACTGAATGGATTGAAAAACTAATTGTATCTATGTGATCTAGAAGGATGTATGATTCAAGTTTGTTCATTTCGTTAAAATCCGACAACTAATTTTTGACGCGTTTTTGACGTCTTTTCGGACTTAGTCAGAAATGCACATTTTTGCACTTTTTCTTTAAATAACTCAATAAGTGTATGATTTTACACACTCATTTACTACATATTTATCATATTTAACTTACTTAATGCTTTGATATGTATTTTATGCTTAAATTTTATTTTTTTGATTTTTTATGAATTTTTTTCTTATGTTAAAAGGAAGGGGGGGGGGGGGGTGATTTTCATACATTTTCTGCTTCTTTTCTATAACCACTCTTCAGATTGTCATGACAATTTGTAGGTATGAGGTACTCATGCATGGTACCCTACAAGTGAAAGAATTTTGTCCAGATATCCACTTTTGGATTTTTAAGGAATATTTTTTAAGATTGTACATAGGTATAATGTATGTTTTCTTACCAAAAAAGAAAAGAAATTCTCAAATCGCACCGGGTTATACACATTGATACTACTTTTGAATGAAGAAATTTTATTTGAATCACAAAAAAAAAATGCCGTAAAGATTAAAAGTACACAACTTTTTTAATATTTTTTCAAAGCCATGCACCTGGTTCCGGACCGGAATTATTCGAATTTTATGATCTGAGGACCCATTTTCACACGTATTCTTCCACACATGTAGATGTCTCACACACTTTAAAACTATATTCAAAATTTTATTTCATCTATCTAGTAAACAATCACGGGAAGACAATTGAAGATAAACATTGTGTGTATTTTCCACCAATTGTTGAAAATAATAAGAAAATAATCGGAACTATTTGACAGGACAATGACCTAGATATGCATTAATTCATCTTCGTCCCCAAGGCGCATCGTATTCCGCTAGGCGCTTCATTGCAATACAAACCGCAAAGCAGTACTGCGATATATTTCAGGAGATACAGTGCAAACGGAATAGATTTTTATACTTGGAACACTTTCATAATCTGTATCTGTATCTGTATGGGTACGTTGAATTACCAATACTGGCTTGTGATCAACGGAATGAGAGAGCGCATAAACTTACTTAATCGCGCTTCAGGCTGAATCTAAAGCCTTCCACAGTCCTTGACAGCACTTGATGGTTATCCAGTTCGTTCCACTCTGTGACTGTACGTATGAAGAATGAGTTCTTCCTGATGACGGAATTACATGTAGGTATGTTAAAGCAGCGAGTATGGTTTGAGCTATGAACAACATTCATAATGGTTATCATTCATGTACTTGGAACACTTGCATATACTTGTTATCATGTATAAAGTTTGCTCGAATTTCCTCTGTCTTAGACTCTCTTAGATGAAGTAATTTACGGACTGATTTCTTGAAGAAACGTCTAATGAGTAATCTCTTCCTCTGGATTTTGAGAATGCATAGGACATTTAATATCTGAAATTCTTGAAAATAAATAATTCCGTTCAGAGTTCCTGAAATCTTCCAATGAAATGTTGGACCACAGAAGCTGTTGTTTTAATAGAGAAAATAAATTATTATTCACAACCTTAAGCCACTGTGTTCGTCATCTTGTATGTATAATATTTCTAAGAGGAACACAGAGGCCTGAGGTTGTGAATAATAAAACATTTTCTCTCATAAAACGACAGGATCCTGTGTTAAGACATTTGGGAATTTTTATCTGTTCAAATAATAGATACATAATGAGTTTTTATCAGACCAAATAACTTCTTGTCGGCAAATCCAATGCAACCGATACATTTCATGAACTCTCTCTGCTAACAACTTGCCCGTGTAACAGACCTATGATGAGGTAAAACAATTAGTTAACAGTAAATAACGATGTCGTAGGTCTGCTAGTTGGACAAGCTTAACAATTTCATGGGCCTTTTAATTTGTTTCAAACTGCGAAACCTTAGAGAAACCACTTGAGTTGTTGAACAGCGTATGCTGAAATGCGACGCTCCTTCTCGCCTGTTGAAATATGCATAGGCAAGAAGCGTCGCATTTCAGCATATTTACTTAAAATTATTTGTTCAAGTGGCTTCACTGGGTCATGAGGTTTGATACAACATACACTGCTTTTTTGGAAAACAAACAAACTGGCACAATTTCTGCACAACTCACTTGAATTGATGAATATTGGATCAAAACGATTTTAACTGTACGTTTCATGTATTTGAGATGAAATCAATACTATTCAAAAGCATAATTCATAGATTTCAGTGAATAAAGGCAAACCCGAAAAATCTTAGTTTTTTATGCCCCTGGAATAAAAGATTCGGGAGCATAAAGTTTTTGGCCTGTCTGTCTGTCTGTTTGTCTGTCTGTTTTCCAAAAAACTTTAACATTGGGCATAACTTTTGAATGGAAGCTGGTGATAGAGGTTTCATATTTCACATGTGTATTTACCAAAATTTTTGACCTCATGACCATAACCTTGACCTTTCACGTACTTCTCAAAAACTTTAACATTGGGCATAACTATTGAATGGTTATAGTGATAGGGCTTTCATATTGTACATGTGTATTCCTTGTGACAAGATCTTTCCATTGATACCAATATTACGCTGACCCTGACCTCTCACATACTTAACAGAAAATGGTGTTTATACTAACAAAGATGCCGCCGGGGGCATTCTCGTTTCACAAACACAGGCTTTATAATTTCTGGCATGCTAGCTATCAATAATGAAAGGTTTTGTGTTCAATTTTAAATAAACTTAATTTGTGAAATCATTTCATTGTTTTATTCTTTTTCTGCTGCACATTTATGTGGAATTTTACAATATGATTTTATTTTTGATGTTGCATAATTGAACTATACTAGCTGGGCATATGACGTTGGACCACTTTATCCGTTTTTTTTTTCAAATCAGTAAAAAAGTTATTGTTTTGAAATGTGACTATTTTTTTCTTTTTTGTACCTTTAAAGGTTGTCTGAAAAAAAAACACTTCTCTGCATCCGGCAAAAATCTTTTTAGAAAGGTTGTGGGCTAAAATCCTGGTACTGGCACTATCAGTATTCAATGTCAGTATGTCAGTTAGAGCGTGCATGGGTATCAGGTGAGCGTTGTGCCCCCTGGGGCTCTTGTTTTTTAAGGGAAGGAAAAAAAAATGGAAATAAGGATATGAACTCGGGGAAAAAATGATAGAAAATAATGAAGTCAAAAAAAAATGTTTTTACTGCTTGAGGGCCTGGACTCCCGCCGCAACAGAAAAAATACTGGGTTCTTTAACTTCACTCCCAGAAAATAATAAAAAGGAAAGTGGTACAGTCGAAAAAAAATAAAACAAAACAAAACAAAAACAAAAACTCACACTATCTCAAAAAATAAGAATTCATCTCCCTTTGAATAAATGAAATGTGCGTAGGACACCACTTTTACCTCTATAAAACATGTTTAAAGTTCATCGATTTCAACCCCCATTCCCCGCCCTTATCCACCCCATTTCTTTTCTCATATAATTGCACATCATAGTTTATGAATGTTACAATAAACTAATGCCCAAATTATACAAAATAAATTATGAAAAATAAGGAACACTTTTCCTGAGGTCTCTTTAATTAAAACATGCTGCATGATCAACCTCCCACGCTTTTTTATTTCTTGATTACAGCCATTTTGATTGGTCAACCTCAAGTTAATTTATTAATTTCTATCCCTTAATTTTTGATTGACAGTTTCAAATGGGTATCTCGTTATATAATAAAGACTACCTGTCGGTATATAATTTTTTGTCTTTGATGTCACGCACCACTCACAAGTCTAGTTGAAGCTCTAGACGTCACGGAGGTAAATCACGTCTCCTTAGCCTACATCATCCAGGTAAGCAATTTACTAACGACCGGCCCCGTGATTGAAATAAAGCAAAAACAGAATTGAAGCTACGTGTAGATCTGAACATGACGAACAATCATTATTTTTGTTAAAACACATGGGTATTCATCCCTCCCGATTTAAGCACCTTGTACAGTCATGCAGTGCCGATATATACTTAAAAGTTTTGGATATTTACTAAAATAATGAAATAAAAGAATCATATTTACACAGAAACTGATAAAATACTACAAACACTCGCTGTCCCACACGAAATCAGACGACTCTTTCAAGTATACACATATTTTACCTGCTTCTAAATTACCCTGAAGAATGAAGTGTTTGTCTTAATCTGCCTGTATAATTAATTTTTTAAGTTTAAGAAACCCATATATGCAAAAATTAATTATCTCAATTATCGCATTGCTTAAGTATACTGCACTGCGGGTCTTAACTCCATAATCCACTGATTGTCTTTTGCCATCCAATTAGTCATGTGATCCATCCGTGATGTCACAGAGAACAAGCCTATATGAAAAGATAATCAACACAATGTTTGAACCAAAAACAGCGAAATACAAGAACGCAATTTGATAGGACCAACCACAACAAACAGACATATGAACCAAAAATGAAAGAATACTACACTGCCATTAATTGCTTCAAATTCTTGTCCTACCATTGCCACATCAAATTGTTTACCAACATTTAATTTTTCCGTAGAATTATCACCTTTTGGAGCAATTTACCAGCATCAGCTGTTATGGCTCTGTACTGCAGTTGAAGTTCTTTCAGCTCACTTCAGAAATTGGGAAAACTCAAGTTTTCTCTACTTTGTTGGCAAATTTTGCGATTAAAATTTATATAGGGGGATAAATCTCAAACTCTCTTAACTACATGTAACAGTGTATGATATGTGTACCTACGACTAATGCTACGCTCACGGTAAAAGAAAAAAGTTTTAGTGATTTTTTTTTTTACTATTTGTCAAAGATGCCTGTACCTTTCAATTTAGGAAAAATCAGTGACATAATGAAGAAAATTGGGAATATTTGGAACGGCTTATTATTAAAATACATATAGATCTGCATGTTTGTCCCTTATAAAGCCATTTTCCTTGTTTTCTGGCCTTTGATCATGGCATTTCTAGAAGTGAAGACATTTTGTGTAAAATTATTTCATGTTGAATTAAATTGTACCAGTACTCTCAATTTCGGGAATTTTATGTCACTTTTTTTGGAAAAATAGTAGGAATTTGGCATTGGGGAAGGCCAAAATTCAGATCCAATATTTGGTAGTAAAAAAAATCACTGTCCAGGGATGATATCTTGAGACATCTTGAGTCTTGTCTCGAAGCATGTAACAGATCACTAGACTACTATTATTGCTTGCCTGTGAGGGGCAATAGCGAAACTCCTGGCAACATGGAAAAACTTAGGCCTGTGTCAGAATCCTTAAAGGAATTAGTGATGATTATGATATGGTGTATCTTACAGACATTCTAAACTCAATAGACATCCATAATAAACAGGGGTCTCCTGATTTAAAGTCATGTGCACTATTGACTCTACCACCTCTCACCATGTACTGTTACTTACAATTATCGATGAAAGTTCTTGACTTGTTATTTCAGATGAATCAGTTGTATTGTATTTGTCTGAATGTAAAGATTATTACACGGCAGAGATTATATGAAGCTGATTTCACATTTAGAAATGGTAAGCATTTATCATATTTATATACAGCTTAGGTAATCATGGTAATTGTCAAATATGATATTAATTGTAAAGATACTAGACTAGCTACTAGTACAGTTTGCCTAATATTGCAGGCATTTTATTTCTTCTATGTTATGTTGGTCTTAAAGTTCAGTAGGGTTCATCTGTTGTATTATGCGTAAAAGTAAAGCTTATATGCATGTTCTTATCTCTATTGTTAGAAATGATGTTACTTGAAAAGAAATCGCAAATTTATAATTACATTAGAGCACTCCACTTAATCTGATACTGATAATCTGATTAACTCTTGTTAATCTGATATGATTTCAAAACACCAAACCATTCCCTATGAACATGATGAAAAGGTGTAAATTACTTGGTCCCTCAATCTGATAGAGTTCACAGAATGGCTTGAAAATATAAATTGCATTCAATTAAGGCATATAATAAAGTCTGAGATACATTCTAGCATTATCATTGTATTTCTATCAAATTTCAAACTCCTGATAATCTGATACTCCTATTAGTCTGATAATGATCATCTGACAAATTGACTGTGAGATAAAAGGAGTCCTCTGTATATAGTTTATAAGACTTCAACACAGAGTATTTGTTGTCTGAGCACTCTTGATAATTATTTTATCTTCTTTTCTTTCAGAATTACAAGAATTCAATCATGACTTCTTTAAACAAAAGATTGCATCAATTGTTGATCCAGACATTCAAGTGGTATGTATAGGTTACCTCAGCAAACAACTGGGGGATGGGAGGGGAGATGCTGTTTTGGGTACATGTAGCAATGTTATTGTTATGTACAGGTATATATTAATTAGTGGGTCTGTCTTGTCCCCACAAGGTTTTAGTCTACTTGTAAATCAAAACCTACAGACATCCACAAACCATAAAATTCTAAACCTCTTAATCTTCATGCCAACTTTTTTTTCTCAAAATTTTAATTGTTGAAATCTTCATACTGCTGTAATGTAATTTTGCATAAACAACTAAAGCAACGACAAAATACTATTATAGAATATATTATAGAATATAATTATGTATGTTTCAGTGGGATTATACATGCACCTGTTACAATGTATATGAATGTGCTCATTCAAGACTACTCCAATACATGTACCTTAATTTAAAATTTGTTTTGATTACGGAAGATCGCAAATACTTCTTACCAAGACTATACGAATGTTCTCGCGCACTCTTCTATTGTTCTCCATTGTTATGACGTCATCAATTTACTTGGGCAGAAAAGGTGCCCAAGTTTTGAACAATGGTTTAGGTAGGTGACTAAAGGAAAAATCAGATCGGACACGCTGCACGCGCTGTATTTGCGATCTTGCGTATTGTAATACAAGACAAGACAAATGCACTAATTCACTCATGAAACTATACAGTACAGTTACAAGTTTACGATGTAAATGTAGGTGCATTTTGTTATTCGTAAAGCTGTAACATCCTTACAGATTGTTCATACATGTAATTGTAATTGTATTACATTGTACTAAATGGATAGCCTTTCATAGGAAGACTCTTTATGAGATGAACGATAGAGTAATTGCATGTAGATGATAAGACTTCTAAAAAATCATGCTGATTTCACTGATGACATAATCTGCAAACAACAAGAACAATAGAGTGTATGAATACAGATATGAATGTATTATACATGTAACTAAATGTACTTTTAGATAAACCATTTATCAAAACTAGAGATAAAGAGAGAATCTTCTTTGTTTACTCAGTTTCGTAACATGTAGATTAACGTATTTATTTTAAAGATGCATCTGTCCTGTGTTATCTGATTACACTGCTCAGGAGGCCAATAGGTCAAGGTCATTCTAATTTTTGGAGATTTATTTTAATACAAAATTTACATATACATTGTATAATACAAAGATTAATTACATAATAGTTTTGAACAACTTTCTACAAACAACCTTCACTAGACTCTGTTAAGTTCTGTTTTGCCAAGAAGAGAGGTAGATGCTCATGTACTTGTTATTGTCAGCTTGGTTATAATATTATCTTTGACACCATTGATGCTTGGCTGTTGATGCCACTTCTAGGGGAAGGGTAAAGTATTATCTTGTTTCTGACATAATTTATGGACCATGTTGATTTTCCATCTGTTCATCATGCAGTCTGTCGGTCTGCAGGGATTTTTTTAGGGGTTCCCCAGGGCCAAAATTTGGCCCCATTCCCAATGCTGAAAAGCAGGCATTTTTCCCAATTTATGAGCTTAAAATTCCCAATTTGAAAAAAAAATAAAATTCCAATAAACAAAGTATAAAAACACTTTGAAATTACTGAAAATATATTTATAATCATATCTGTTTTGTGATGTACACTATCTGAAATATAATATTCTTGGTACTACAGGTGTCTATCTTCATTCGTAGCAAATGTCAGAAGACCTTTTTGCTTGTTTTCTCAATTTATTTGTATAATTTTTTCCCCAATTTCATCAAAATGTCGATATTTTTCCCAATTTTGAAGGCCCAGGCCCCTGGAATCAAAGGGTAAAAAAATCCCTGGTCTGTATTAACTCTTTATGTTGAATGATGTTTCTGTATGACTGGTGTGTATAACTTTGAAATAGGTACATTTGACCCGTACATTTTTACATGAAATATGTATTGGTCTTTAAATTTGCCAACTTGAAGATCATTTTTTGAAGGCCCTATTCACTATGCATATGAATGGTAAAATTCTTGTCATATCCAGTTTCTACATGCGTTGTTGGATGACCCTCTAATTTGAAATAGTTAGTCACTTTAAACATCTTAAATGTTAATAAAAATCCTAGTCAGGGCATTATTATTCTATAGTTGTAAACAGTGATTTGAAAACTTTGGTTTAATGGAAGAGTTGGTCTGCTGGATGTAAAATGGCTTCTAGTTTAGCATGACTCATACTCCTAATTACATGTATGGTATTTTTGTGTCGCCTGCGAAGCATAGCGACACTTAGGGATCACTTTGTCCGTCCGTCCGTCCGTCCGTCCGTCCGTCCGTCCGTCAGTCCGTCTGTCTGTCTGTCACACTTTGGGTGTCACAGCCCATAACTTTTGATTGGTAAGTGATAGGGCTTTGATATTTCACATGTGTATTCCTTGTGACAAGACCTTCCTACACATACCATAATTTTTGACCTAGTGACCTTGACCTACATAATTGACCTACTTTTCAAAAAAAATTAAAAATGGATATATCTTTTGATTGGTAAGTGTTAGGACTTTGATATTTCACATGTGCAATCCTTGTGGCAAGACCTTTCTACACATACCATAATTTTTTACCTATTGACCTTGACCTACATATTTGACCTACTTTTGAAAAAAAAAGATAAGATTCACTATATCTTTTGATTGGTAAGTGATAGGGCTTTGATATTTCACATGTGTATTCCTTGTGACAAGACCTTCCTACACATACCATAATTTTTTACCTATTGACCTTGACCTACATATTTGACCTACCTTTCAAAAAAATTAAAAATGGCTATATCTTTTGATTGGTAAGTGATAGGGCTTTGGCATTTCACATGTGTATTCCTTGTGATAAGACCTTTCTACACAGACCATAATATTTGACCTTTTGACCTTGATCTAGATATTTGATCTACTTTTCAAGAAAAGTAATATTGGCTATATCTTTTGATTGGTAGGTAATAGGGCTTTGATATTTCACATCTATTTTCCTTGTAACAATGCCATTCTACACATACTATAATTTCTTACCTTTTGACCTTGACCTAGCAATTTGACCTTCTTTTCTAAGGTTGTATATATCTTTTAATTGGTAGGTGATAGGTCTTTGATATTTCTTATTATGAGACTTTTTTGTTACCAATTTTTACCTAGTGACCTTGACCTAGATGATGACACTCTTTTCTTTTAATTTGTAATTAAGAGGTCTGATAATTCAAATGAATTTCATTTGACAAGACTTTTCTACTGATACCAATAATTTTGATCGACTTTCTAGAATAATTATCAAACCGCTTCGCAGGCGACACAAGCATTCCTTGGATTGCTATTTTAATAATGATTTAAATGATTAAGAAAAGCACAGTAACTTTTACAACGAGTTTCAGTTTTTAGCTCGCCGGGACGAAAAAGTCCAGAGAGCTAATGCTATACCCTCGGCATCGTCGGCGTTGTTGTTGTCGTCGTCTGTAGACAAAACTTTAACCTGGGCGGTATCTCTTGAACTATAAGGGATAGGGCTTTGATATTTCACATGTAGATACCTTGTGATGAGTCCTTTCATTTGAGACCATTACCTTTGACCTAGTGACCTTTACCTTGGACTTTAACCTACTTTTCAAACACTTTAACCTGGTTTCTGACGAAAACCTGTATAGGCAAGCTATGTAATCTTTGATTACCCTATGTTTTATGTTTATCTGAACTAAATTTTGATTTTGTGGAATACATGTATTAATTGTCCCCCGCTTTCGCGAAAGCGCGGGGACATTAAAACCGGTTCGTCCGTCCGTCTGTCCGTCAGTCACAAAAACTTTAACCTTGTGCATAACTTTTGAATGGTAAGTGATAGGGCTTTGATATTTCACATGTGTATTCCTTGTGACAAGACCTTTCCATGGATACCAAAATTTTTGACCTTGTTACCTTGACCTTGGACTTTGACCTACTTATTAAAAACTTTAACATTGACCATTACTTTTGAATGGTAAGTGATAGGGCTTTGATATTTCATATGTGTATTCCTTGTGACAAGACCTTTCTATGGATACCAAAATTTTTGACCTTGTGACCTTGACCTTTGAGTTCGACCTACTTATTAAAAACTTTAACCTTGACCATAACTTTTGAATGGAAAGTGATAGGGCTTTGATATTTCACATGTGTATTCCTTGTGACAAGACCTGTGCATGGATACCAAAATTTTTGACCTTGGCCTTTGAGTTCAACCTACTTTTCAAAAAACTATAACCTTGTCCATAACTTTTTAATGGAAAATGATAGGGCTTTCACATTTCACATGTGTATTCCTTGTGATGAGACCTTTCTGTTGGTAATAACATTCTGACCTTGTGACCTTGTCCATGGAGGTTGACCCACATTTAAAAACTTCAACCTCGACCATAAGTTTTTGATGGTAATTTAAATCATAGCTCTTAAATATTTCACATGTGCATACCTTTTCATAAGCCCTGTCCCTTGGAAACAAAACACAAGTTTGGACCTTTTGACCTTTTCTTGGAGTTAATCTTTCATATTTAGAATGTTGATAATATATGAGATATATTATTAAAACTTAAGAATGGGGGGATTTCTGTAAGCATTTCTTTAAAGACAAACACCCAAAAGCGGGGGACCACAATTCCTTGAATTTGATTTTTTAAGTTGCTCTTATTAGATGTACATGTACCTGTGAACCAAGATGACCACCAACTGCTTTGTTTGGCTTACACATCAGCGACTTAATTGATTTACTGAACAGGATATCTTTGTTTAAAAAAAAGACTGTCTTACTTTGGCTGTTCATGGTAGTATAATTCTGGTTTGTCACATACAAATTCCATGAATCGCGAATTGATTCGTTCAACCAGAATTCTAATTAATTCTGTTTGTTTCACACAGTCTGATTGGTTCACAGGATTTCTACAAGCATGTATAAGGACGATATACATGTACATGCCGCAAACCGACCCACTTGACATACATTCAAATGTATTCCTACGTGACCTTCAAGCCCCGACGGTATAACTGCGTTTCCAACAGTATATCCAACATATACCTGTCCGAAGCACAAAACACAGTATGTTTATCCCCTAATGATACTACCATGAACACCCAAAGTAAGACAGTCATTACTTATTCATGTTATATGTATTTGCATTTGTCATGTTTGTACTTAATATCAGACATCCCATTTAGCATTTTAAATAATGAGTGTCTTAAATGTTGTAACGTCAAAAGTATCTGAACGTTGGTAAATTTTCTGTACTTTCACAATTAGAGTTTGAGGTTTTAATAGGCAACCAGATTATCATGATTAAAGGATATAAATCCCTTTGTCTAACTTTAAAACATGGGGATTTTTCTGCAATGTAAATGTAGTAATTTAGTATTAAAATGTAGTAATAATTTAATAATAGTAACAATGTAAATGTATATATGTAGTAATAATTTTAGTGCCTTTAACCAAAATGATTATAGTTTCCCTTCTTACAATGAATATTCAAATCATGATGTATTGTTCGAAGTATTTATCTGTCATTTCAGTTTGTAATAATCATTTTAGATGAAATGTAATATATCCAAAACCTTTTTTCTTCAGGAGCATTCCAGTCTAGTACACAAGACCCAGCTAGGCGACTTTGTGGTACACAGGTGTCTGAACTGTGGACTTGATACCCATGCCCTGTCTACCAAGTCAAGCTCTGGTATGGGCTTGGTATCTATTATGTTGGAGGTAAGAATGCTGTGTAGACTCCCTATAAATCCTAAAATCCATAATTGTTTGTCTGTAATCATGATCGTATTCCATGTGGAATCCAAAATCTATCTTTGTTAAGCACAGAAATGAGCAAGCTTTTGCAGCATCATGAGTCTCAGAGATTTGGTTACCAGAATTTTGATTCATCATGTTACTTGACCATTATCATTTTGGATTGAATTCTTTGAAAAAATCTCAAAAAGTGTGATAATACATTCTTTAATACATTAATTTAGCAAGAGTGCACATGATGATTATGGGTGATTTGGTTTGTCATCCTGACCCGTTTACTGATAGATTTTGTGATATTGTTTTTTTAGAGAGATCCTCGTGTTATCGAGAGACTTCGACAATCATCAGACTTTTCTAAAGTCTTCCATATAGTGCTACAAGATCATGGTTTGGATAGTGATACATTACATGGTAAGTGACTTACTGAGACAAAGTTAAGTAAGTACTTTCAGAACCAATTTATTTGAATACAAAGATATTCATATCCTGCAAAAAAAAGAGTGGAAAAAGAGGATAAAATCAATCACAATTTCTGTAAATTTGACTGAAAGAGAACACATTTTCCTAAAGCCGCTAAGACCTGTGTTATTGCAGTATACTGTGAGATCAAAACTAAGGGAAAATAAAGCCTGTGTTTGTGAAACAAGAATGCCCCCAGTGGCATCTTTGTTAGTATAAACTTCATTTTCTGTTAAGTATGTCAAAGGTCAAGTTCACAAATTTTGGTATCAATGGAAAGGTGTTGTCACAAGGAATACACATGTGAAATATGAGAGTCCTATCATTTACCATTCAAAAGTTATGCCCAATGTTAAAGTTTTTGAAAATTAGGTCAAAGGTCAAGGTCAAGGTCACAAGGTCAAAACTTTTGGTATCAATGGAAAGGTCTTGTTGCAAGGAACACAGATGTGAAATATGAAAGCCCTATCACTCACCATTCAAAAGTTATACCAAATGTTAAAGTTTTTGAAAAGTAGGTCAAAGGTCAAGGTCAGGAGGTCAAAAATTTTGGTATCAATGGAAAGGTCTTGTCATAAGGAACACACATGTGAAATATGAAAGCCCTATCACTCATCATTCAAAAGTTATGCCCAATGTTAAAGTTTTTGAAAATTAGGTCAAAGGTCAAGGTCAAGGTCACAAGGTCAAAACTTTTGGTATCTATGGAAAGATCTTGTTGCAAGGAACACAGATGTGAAATATGAAAGCCCTGTCACTCACCATTCAAAAGTTATACCAAATGTTAAAGTTTTTGAAAAGTAGGTCAAAGGTCAAGGTCACGAGGTCAAAAATGTTGGTATCAATGGAAAGGTCTTGTCATAAGGAACACACATGTGAAATATGAAAGCCCTATCACTCACCATTCAAAAGTTATGCCCAATGTTAAAGTTTTTGAAAAGTAGGTCAAAGGTCAAGATGAAGGTCACGAGGTCGAAAAATTTGTTATCAATGGAAAGGTCTTGTCACAAGGAACACACATGTGAAATATGAAAGCCCTATCACTCATCATTCAAAAGTTATGCCCAATGTTAAAGTTTTTGAAAATTAGGTCAAAGGTCAAGGTCACAAGGTCAAAACTTTTGGTATCTATGGAAAGGTCTTGTTGCAAGGAACACAGATGTGAAATATGAAAGCCCTGTCACTCACCATTCAAAAGTTATACCAAATGTTAAAGTTTTTGAAAAGTAGGTCAAAGGTCAAGGTCACGAGGTCAAAAATGTTGGTATCAATGGAAAGGTCTTGTCATAAGGAACACACATGTGAAATATGAAAGCCCTATCACTCACCATTCAAAAGTTATGCCCAATGTTAAAGTTTTTGAAAAGTAGGTCAAAGGTCAAGATGAAGGTCACGAGGTCGAAAAATTTGTTATCAATGGAAAGGTCTTGTCACAAGGAACACACATGTGAAATATGAAAGCCCTATCACTCATCATTCAAAAGTTATGCCCAATGTTAAAGTTTTTGAAAATTAGGTCAAAGGTCAAGGTCAAGGTCACAAGGTCAAAACTTTTGGTATCTATGGAAAGGTCTTGTTGCAAGGAACACAGATGTGAAATATGAAAGCCCTGTCACTCACCATTCAAAAGTTATACCAAATGTTAAAGTTTTTGAAAAGTAGGTCAAAGGTCAAGGTCACAAGGTCAAAAATGTTGGTATCAATGGAAAGGTCTTGTCATAAGGAACACACATGTGAAATATGAAAGCCCTATCACTCACCATTCAAAAGTTATGCCCAATGTTAAAGTTTTTGAAAAGTAGGTCAAAGGTCAAGGTCAAGGTCACAAGGTCAAAACTTTTGGTATCTATGGAAAGGTCTTGTTGCAAGGAACACAGATGTGAAATATGAAAGCCCTATCACTCATCATTCAAAAGTTATGCCCAATGTTAAAGTTTTTGAAAATTAGGTCAAAGGTCAAGGTCAAGGTCACGAGGTCAAAAATTTTGGTATCAATGGAAAGGTCTTGTTGCAAGGAACACAGATGTGAAATATGAAAGTCCTATCACTCACCATTCAAAAGTTATACCAAATGTTAAAGCTTTTGAAAAGTAGGTCAAAGGTCAAGGTCAGGAGGTCAAAAATTTTGGTATCAATGGAAAGGTCTTGTCATAAGGAACACACATGTGAAATATGAAAGCCCTATCACTCATCATTCAAAAGTTATGCCCAATGTTAAAGTTTTTGAAAAGTAGGTCAAAGGTCAAGGTCAAGGTCACGAGGTCAAAAATTTTGGTATCAATGGAAAGGTCTTGTTGCAAGGAACACAGATGTGAAATATGAAAGTCCTATCACTCACCATTCAAAAGTTATACCAAATGTTAAAGCTTTTGAAAAGTAGGTCAAAGGTCAAGGTCACGAGGTCAAAAATGTTGGTATCAATGGAAAGGTCTTGTCATAAGGAACACACATGTGAAATATGAAAGCCCTATCACTCACCATTCAAAAGTTATGCCCAATGTTAAAGTTTTTGAAAAGTAGGTCAAAGGTCAAGGTGAAGGTCACGAGGTCGAAAAATTTGTTATCAATGGAAAGGTCTTGTCACAAGGAACACACATGTGAAATATGAAAGCCTTATCACTCATCATTCAAAAGTTATGCCCAATGTTAAAGTTTTTGAAAATTAGGTCAAAGGTCAAGGTCAAGGTCACAAGGTCAAAACTTTTGGTATCTATGGAAAGGTCTTGTTGCAAGGAACACAGATGTGAAATATGAAAGCCCTGTCACTCACCATTCAAAAGTTATACCAAATGTTAAAGTTTTTGAAAAGTAGGTCAAAGGTCAAGGTCATGAGGTCAAAAATGTTGGTATCAATGGAAAGGTCTTGTCATAAGGAACACACATGTGAAATATGAAAGCCCTATCACTCACCATTCAAAAGTTATGCCCAATGTTAAAGTTTTTGAAAAGTAGGTCAAAGGTCAAGGTGAAGGTCACGAGGTCGAAAAATTTGTTATCAATGGAAAGGTCTTGTCACAAGGAACACACGTGAAATATGAAAGCTCTATCACCTTCCATTCAAAAGTTATGCCCAATGTTAAAGTCTTTGAAAAGTAGGTCAAAGGTCAAGGTGAAGGTCACGAGGTCGAAAAATTTGTTATCAATGGAAAGGTCTTGTCATAAGGAACACACATGTGAAATATGAAAGCCCTATCACTCATCATTCAAAAGTTATGCCCAATGTTAAAGTTTTTGAAAATTAGGTCAAAGGTCAAGGTCAAGGTCACAAGGTCAAAACTTTTGGTATCTATGGAAAGGTCTTGTTGCAAGGAACACAGATGTGAAATATGAAAGCCCTATCACTCATCATTCAAAAGTTATGCCCAATGTTAAAGTTTTTGAAAATTAGGTCAAAGGTCAAGGTCAAGGTCACGAGGTCAAAAATTTTGGTATCAATGGAAAGGTCTTGTTGCAAGGAACACAGATGTGAAATATGAAAGTCCTATCACTCACCATTCAAAAGTTATACCAAATGTTAAAGTTTTTGAAAAGTAGGTCAAAGGTCAAGGTCAGGAGGTCAAAAATTTTGGTATCAATGGAAAGGTCTTGTCATAAGGAACACACATGTGAAATATGAAAGCCCTATCACTCATCATTCAAAAGTTATGCCCAATGTTAAAGTTTTTGAAAAGTAGGTCAAAGGTCAAGGTCAAGGTCACAAGGTCAAAACTTTTGGTATCTATGGAAAGGTCTTGTTGCAAGGAACACAGATGTGAAATATGAAAGCCCTGTCACTCACCATTCAAAAGTTATACCAAATGTTAAAGTTTTTGAAAAGTAGGTCAAAGGTCAAGGTCACGAGGTCAAAAATGTTGGTATCAATGGAAAGGTCTTGTCATAAGGAACACACATGTGAAATATGAAAGCCCTATCACTCACCATTCAAAAGTTATGCCCAATGTTAAAGTTTTTGAAAAGTAGGTCAAAGGTCAAGGTGAAGGTCACGAGGTCGAAAAATTTGTTATCAATGGAAAGGTCTTGTCACAAGGAACACACATGTGAAATATGAAAGTTCTATCACCTTCCATTCAAAAGTTATGCCCAATGTTAAAGTTTTTGAAAAGTAGGTCAAGGTCACAAGGTCAAAGATTTTGGTATCAATGGAAAGGTCTTGTCACAAGGAATACACATGTGAAATATGAAAGCTCTATCACCTTCCATTCAAAAGTTATGCCCAATGTTAAAGTTTTTTCGGACAAACAGACAGACAAACAGACGGACAGGCCAAAAACTATATGCCCCCGAATCTGTGATTCCGGGGGCATAACAAAGACATACCTACTTTGATAATATACATCATATTTAATGTTTAGCAGGTCCTGTGTCAGGGAACCAAGAAACTGTACAAACCAGCCTGAGTACAGTACAGAAACGTATCACTGACTTCCTCATGCAAGAGGAGGCAGCTATGGAGGAGAGAGTTAGGTAATACAGTTTTCATATATATAAGTGGTGTAGCAATGGTTGACAAGTACTTCTGAAATGAATATATGGATGCTGGTATGTCTTCCTCTAACATTGCTTTTGTACATGAATGTCACCTGCAATGCAAGGGCAACATATACATGTAGGCATCACTTCACCTGGGATCTGTCTGTCTGTCTGTTGATCACATTTTCACAAATATGGTTTAACTATTCACAAGTACATGTATGTGCACATCCATCAAACATTCAGAGATTATTTTGCATGAATAGACTTAAAAACCAAGGTGTGTCAAGGTCAAGGTGATTTACACAGGCAATATGCCTGAATATGCACAGAATAGTTTCCATCACTGTTTGTTTGTCCGTCTATCATATTTTGTATCCAGGTTATACTTGTTTCTCTGAAAGTATACATCCCATTCTCTTCATATTTAATTATTCTGTGGATCAGAGCACTAATTTATCTTGATACCTGGTCATATAAGGTCAAGTTGCCAATACATGTATTATTGAAAAATTTTTCTTCATTGGATCTATGAATTTATAGTGTCACTTTATATTTTGGTGTATTGTCAGTTGAACGTCACCTCATTTGTCAAAGGTCAAGGTATATTTGCTCTTCTTTACTATCTGATGTAAGCAAATCTTAACTGCAACTAGTGCTTTTTTACTCTCTTTCAATTTACAAATAGATTTATGATACCTATGCATTGGATTTCAAGTAGCTACATGTACTTTATGAAATGAGAAGTAATTTAATTACACTGTACATGGATTTTTGGCCGGATTACGAAGCAAAATCTGGTCTATGAAATGGCGAAATCCGTCCATCTGTCTGTCTGTCTGTCCATCAGTGTGTCAACATTTTGGTTAAAGTGTTGCATTTATCTTTTATTGAAATGGAAGTTTCAATAAACAGGTTTTAATACCCTTTCATTTTAGATAAAAGAAAGTTGCTCTGATCTCTATGAAAAAGAATTCAATCTCACGTTGTGTTTACATTTGTTTTCAGTCAATTTGAGGAGGAGCAAAGGGCTCAATTCCAGCAACTTCAAAGTAAAGTACAACTGGAGAAGAAAAAGATGATAAGGTAATATATGATATTGTTGATAACTCCTATTTAAAACTGTCCCATCAGAGTACAAGCAACTGGTAACCTCCAATAAAAGCTAGTGGTATATACATGTACTATGGAGACTTCAAATTATACGTACCTATTGTTTATGTGTACAGATATGAGAAATGTGGGAAAATAATATTAAGGAGGTAGTGTTATATACCGATTATTGCTATTGTTGTTTGTGTTGTATTTGAAGCAAAAATTGTTCACTTTCTAGCAACCGTCTGCCTGGCAGTATCTGATTGTTACATGTAAACACAAAATGGCTATAATTTACTTTATATGTATTATCCCTCCATCAAATGTACAGGGATGATCAGGCACTATGAGATTCAAGAACCAATGTGGATCAAGGTCACCTTCAAAGCTGAGGTCACATTTTGTAGGTCAAACTTTCAACAGATGACATACATGTACCTGTTTGTGAAAGTACATGTATAGCAAATGATTGCTTTAAGTAAAAGTAAATCATGTTATCTTGACGCAAAAGTCTATGAGATTACACCACTTACATCTGTTGTAAGCCAGGAAATGATCACTGAATAAACAATAATGCATCCAACTCAGTCTAACCAATTTTCTTTTATCAGTGCTCTGCTTAATACAGATAGGAGTGACATTGGACAATCATTTGGCAGGGGTAAGTCAAGGTTTTGTACCGTTTGAAATTAAATGTGAAAGCAGTGCATGATTAAAATGACTTGTCTTTATAAACTTCAATATTGGACCCACATGATAATCTTGTTTTGAAATATACATAGACAAATCAATTACTTGATTTTCTTATTCTTCATTTTTTTTCATGTAGATTTCCAAAGGGGATCTGTCAGTCCTGAAAATAAGAACAGGAAACCAGCATCACCTAGGGTAAGTAATTACACTAATATACTAATGTACATGTATATCCCAAATAGTATGTTTGTTAATCCATCAAGTTGAAACTTTAAAATCTGTCTATGATTTTCACAAGATTTTATGGATATTTCATATTATTTCATACCCTGGTTTATAACTTCTTATGTCAAATGTATCTAGAATTAAAGTTTACAGTGTTACCTTCCATGAATGTCAGTATCTTAGGCCAAATTATGCAAACTCTACGTTTATTTCTACTGAAATTTAATGTAAAATGAAAAAATGCAGGTTCGAAATTGGCATCAATTTTGTATGAAAACCAAAGTAGAAACACTGATTGATAAATTTGGGAGAAAAAGACGATGTTATGGTGTAGAAATACAGAAATCTAATAAAAACTACAGAATTTTGGCAAATGAAATGGGATCATGTCAATACATTGAGGATAATTAGTGTTTTGTAACACTTGTCCCCAACTCAAACACAGTTTATGGGACATTTGGCACCATGAGTGAAAAGCTATCCAGCTATCCAAAAAAAAAAAAAAAATACAAGCACCTGGATCTGGTTACCTCCAATAAAAACTACTTGTACATGTATTTACCCCATCTCTGACAAAATTAGAAATTAGTTAGTTAAAAGAAAACAATTCCTGATCTACAAACCCTTCTTCTTTCAGGTAGTAGAGTGGAAACTCTTTTTTTGGGGGGGGGGGCTTAATGTGAAACCATAATATTGTATGTGGATATTTGTTATTCTTATGAATTTTTACTTTCTTTATGAAACAGAAATCACAACTCTCAAGGACAAAGTCTACTCCAGTCAGAAGTTTTGATGCAGATTCAGATGGTAAGCAATTCATGTCTGTTGATTGACGTTGTCTGTCTGTTTGCCTGTCGTAAACATTTTGGTTAAAGTTTCTGGTTGAAGCAAAACCTCAATAAGGCCCCCGAAAAAATAAATTGTCTGTTTCTGCTCACCAGGTAAGAAAAAAAAAATAGGAAAGGTACTTGTAGGTAGGCTTTTTATTTTGCATTTTATTTTTTTCAACATAAGGACTGTATGGAAGTTGACATTGTTTCTGCTTTGTACACCAATGTTGCAGTGGCACTTTGTAAGAATCAAATTAGGAAATTTAATTATGAATTGACACTTTGAATAAGGAAAAGACCCATCATTTTAAATGATAGCGAGCGGAGCTCGCTGCAAAGGCCCGAAGGGCCTTTGCGAGCGAAGCTCGCCCTTATGGTAACGCGTATACACTTACCTTAGTGAGAAAATATGCTGAATCAAAGAATGAGAATGTACTACTATGCTTTCAAAAACTTTCGTCCCCTCGCAGACAGAGTTACTGCGGAGATGCTGAATATTGCCATTTAATTTTTTTTTTCGACTCCGAGTATACGTATATGTTATACTCAATTTTTGTTTACAAGTTAAATTTATTGACATATTTTTTCGTAAAGCAGATTGCGAAATAGCATCGACAACTCGGCGTAACCGTGGAATCTTTTTAGGAAAGCCGACATCTTCGTTTGAGTATTTTGTTTACTGTGCTTCTATGACGTCATTGACGTCATCGCGCCAAATTCTTAATGTCACTTTGACGTTGTAAGATTTTCCTTTAATGGACGTATTTTGCTTGACGTAAACGCTTCTAAAAAGGTCAATAAACCGGCCAAAGTATTCCCATGGGCGATTTTGTGTTCAATCCGTATGGCTTCACGTTATTAAGTTTCTCAATCCAGAACACTTCTCGGATTTTACGATAATATTTGGAGGCATCCGAACATTTCTCCAAAATTATAATTTTGATGTCCGATATTAAAGTGGTTTTCTTTATTGAAATGTTATGAAACAGGCTTTGGACAATTGTATCTGACATCGGCGAGATGGATTTTTTTCTTTTGGGCGATATGCAATGAGTTATTTATTTTCATTTAACCGTTTTATAACAAAATTAAAATGGCTTGAAATAAAAAAAAATCACATGTAGGAAATATAACCAGGTCTGTTTATAAATCCTTGGTCTGACCAGTTCTAGCTGAGCTCTTTAAACTAGATCGTTGATATAAAGTTTCAAAATCATACACCTTTTGTGTTTGCTCGTATTTTTCTGTAAATTTGACTGGAATCCCCCCCCCCCCCCTCAACCTAATCTAATATTTGCCGGTCAAGGCCAAAACAGGAACGTACAAAGAACCATATATTTTAAGCCCCACACCCCCCCCCCCCTTAAAATGTACATCTGCTGGTCTAGACCAATTTTACAAATGCCTCTGTGTGTGTTTCCACTCGCCTAATACTGCCTTTTTTTGGGGGGGGGGGGGGCAATCACCAAACAGAAAGTTTTGTAAGATAGGATAAACCGTCATAGTCTAAAATCATATTTATTTTCTCTCCGCTCGCACAAAAAGGCTTTGCCTTGATTCATATTAAAGTCACTAACAAATGCAGTCATGTTTTTAAGAAATATACTTGGAAATGGCCAAGTTTAGGATTATCAGCTCAAAAAAGTGTAGTAAGGGTGATCGGAAACAGAGATTCTTGTTGGGCATAACTATATGCAGTATAAATAAAGTACTTTACAGGTAGGTTGTCAATGACCATATTTTTCAATTACGCAATTTAGGCTGTAATACTTGACCTTGAAACCTTTAGTTTGAACATTGACCTACATGTAGTTACTTTGAATTTTGCCACTTTCTCTTTAACAGTGTTTTATGTTGTACATAAATTGTATACATATACATGTATGTCTATATTTGATAGGGATGTTTCTATTGGATGATGAGGACACGCTCACTGATCAGCCATTTTATGTTTCTGATGATGAAGATGAAGAATGTAAGTAGTGTTAGATGCGTGTAGCTTTTTCATGATCACATGATCTCAGATGACCTCATTTAATGTATAACTACAATTGCTGTAGAGCAAGTGACCATACTTTGCCGTATTTTTCGTTCATTGCTTTGAAAATCTCAAAACTTGAAGGCTAATTCAATAATTGCTTTTGCTAGAATGTAATTTAACTCCATTCTCGATTAAAAAACCACAAAAAGAATTTATTTTACGCAGTTCATTGTTTCCCTATAAAACCTCAAAATATTTCATTTCCATGTTTTTGGGGGTGACCATATTTCGCTGTTTTTAGCTCACCTCGACGAAGTTGAGTGAGCTTATGCTATAACCCCACGCGTCCGCGTCCGCGTCCGGTTAAGAAGTTTGGGGTAGCTCAGTATCTGACAAAGTACTAATGCTACAGTAACCAAACTTGCACAAGTGATTCATCTTTGGATGCTGAGGTGAACCCATGCATCAGATGCAGCATCTGACCTACATTTTCCGCTTGAGTGACTTGGTTAAGAAGTTTGGGGTAGCTCAGTATCTGACAAAGTACTAATGCTACAGTAACCAAACTGGCACAAGTGATTCATCTTTGGATGCTCAGGTGAACCCATGTATCGTATGCAGCATCTGACCTACATTTTCCGCTTGAGTGACTTGGTTAAGAAGTTTGGGGTAGCTCAGTATCTGACAAAGTACTAATGCTACAGTAATCAAACTTGCACAAGTGATTCATCTTTGGATGCTGAGGTGAACCCATGCATTGGATGCAGCATCTGACCTACATTTTCCGCTTGAGTGACTTGGTTAAGAAGTTTGGGGTAGCTCAGTATCTGACAAAGTACTAATGCTACAGTAACCAAACTGGCACAAGTGATTCATCTTTGGATGCTGAGGTGAACCCATGCATCGTATGCAGCATCTGACCTACATTTTCCACTTGAGTGACTTGGTTAAGAAGTTTGGGGTAGCTCAGTATCTGACAAAGTACTGATGCTACAGTAACCAAACTTGCACAAGTGATTCATCTTTGGATGCTGAGGTGAACCTATGCATCGGATGCAGCATCTGACCTACATTTTCCGCTTGAGTGACTTGGTTAAGAAGTTTGGGGTAGCTCAGTATCTGACAAAGTACTAATGCTACAGTAACCAAACTGGCACAAGTGATTCATCTTTGGATGCTGAGGTGAACCCATGCATTGGATGCAGCATCTGACCTACATTTTCCGCTTGAGTGACTTGGTTAAGAAGTTTGGGGTAGCTCAGTATCTGACAAAGTACTGATGCTACAGTAACCAAACTTGCACAAGTGATTCATCTTTGGATGCCGAGATGGACCTATGCATCGGATGCAGCATCTGACCTACTTTTTCCACTTGAGTAATTTCGCTTTTAAAAGCCAATATTGAGCAAAGTATAAGTGCTACATGTACCAAACTTGCATATTGGATGTATCTTTGATCAAACTTTCATAAAATGACCTTGACCTACTTTTTCCGCTTGAGTGATTTTGCCTTTAAAAGCCAATATTGAGCAAAGTATAAGTGATACATGTACCAAACTTGCATATTGGATGTATCTTTGATCAAACTTTCATAAAATGACCTCGACCTACTTTTTCCGCTTGAGTGATTTTGCATTTAAAAGCCAATATTGAGCAAAGTATAAGTGATACATGTACCAAACTTGCATATTGGATGTATCTTTGATCAGTCTTTCATAAAATGACCTTGACCTACTTTTTCCGCTTGAGTGATTTTGCTCTATAAAGCCAATATTGAGCAAAGTATAACTGCTACATGTACCAAACTTGCATATTGGATGTATCTTTGATCAAACTTTCATAAAATGACCTCGACCTACTTTTTCCGCTTGAGTGATTTTGCCTTTAAAAGCCAATATTGAGCAAAGTATAAGTGATACATGTACCAAACTTGCATATTGGATGTATCTTTGATCAATCTTTCATAAAATGACCTTGACCTACTTTTTCTGCTGGAGTGATTTTGCTCTATAAAGCCAATATTGAGCAAAGTATAACTGCTACATGTATCAAACTTGCATATTGGATGTATCTTTGATCAAACTTTCATAAAATGACCTTGACCTACTTTTTCTGCTTGAGTGGTTTTGCCTTTAAAAGCCAATATACATGTACTAAGAAATATGTTTGAATTGAATTTTGCTGTCACGAGGTGAGCTTCGTAATCTGTGATTACCTATGTTTGTTGATATGTATCCTATTTACACACAAACGGACAAAAATTGTGATTTCATTTTCAGGAAATGTTTCGTCACCACTACTTCTATGAAATCATGCCAAATAAAATGTTTCCTTTTTTGGGGTTTTGTAAATATTTTGGATGTTTACGTCTAAAATTTGATGGTTTTGTTAAATTTTCCCCATTTTGTGGTATTTTTTGTCAAAATTGAGTGCAGGATATATCACGATCTATCAAAACTTGACTTGAAAGGATATAGAAAAATAAACTCGATGAACATTTCCGATAACCAGTGAGAAGCAATTTACTATGAAACGGCGATATACATGTATGGTCACCCGCGAAATATGGTTCCTTGCTCTATATGTAGAAACTTTTAATATGTATTCATAACATGATGTTAATTGCATGGACCATATAAAACTGATTTTTGTTTTTGTTATTTTTTTATTTTAGCAAATTCTGATGCTTCCCCCATACCTTACCCTGTTTCTGCACATAGAAAAGCCAAACTGACGTATTCTTCATCGGTACCTATCTCTGTGCCTACGTGGGGTTCCATGGCAACAAGGGATGCCGGGGACGATGATGAGGAAGAGGTAGTGACATTGAATTTCAAATGAATAAAGGTCAAGATAAATTGTGAAGTTGTTTCTTCAGCACTCTGATGTTCAACAGAAAATAGTGAAATAGATTGATTGCGTTTAGAAGAAGGCCAAAATTAGTTAGCTTGTGTGCATTACGCATAATGGAAAAAATAAATGAAAAAAAAAACGTGCTTTGTCCTGTAGGATTTTGAAACCTTTCAATGTAGCTTTAGCTTTTTTTAGTACTGTATTTTTCAATCTTTGAAAATTACATATGTTGAAATGATAAAGTTTGTATTCTTTAAATATTTACAACCTGAAGTGTTGAATCCTAAAACTTCATAAACTTGAACCATTTTAATCCATATTTCATTTTATCACATGATACACCCGTTATGCAGTTTCATAAAGCCATTTCATAAATATATGATATGATAACACGTTACATATCGCTCTGCTTGAATGCGATTGGTCAAGTTTGGAACCTAATCACATGAACCTTGACAAATGTGACCTTTCAAATATCGGTCAACTGTTAAATTCAGACCTGGAGTCAATATCAATTATTAAAACTGTTGTTGTTGAATTAATTCTTGCATTAAAATACTATTCAAAATTGAAATACTTTTCTCTTATGCACAGAATAACTATACGATGGGGAAACTACTTCTCATGGCGTAGCAGACGACTTCTAGATCATGGCGTGATTCGCCTCTGTAGTTCTCGGAAACGTTGATTTCACGTTAGAAATACACATTTTTTTTGGCAATATCATGTGATAAAAAGAATCTCAAATGAATTTTCATTTCATACGATGTATTATGAAACTCATTGTGTGTTTTATATCCCCTTTCCAAGGCTCGCGGATATAAAACTCACAACTCTTTTCATAATACATCGTATGAAATGAAAATTCATTTGAGATCCTATATATAGCTACCTTCATTTTTTGTGAGAAAAATGAAACAACAGGACAAAAGACTAAATTCTTTAATTGCCTATAACAATTTTTGTGTAATTTTTGCAGATGTACAGGTGTATTGAGGGATTGCCTTGTTCGTGGACATTTAAATAATGACATTAAAGTCAAATGCCATTTTTTGATGGGCCATTCATTATAACGTTATAATTTAAAAGTTCCACCAACAGGTGAAATGTTAGACATTTGACTGTCCGTCAATTCCTCAGTCGTACGTGTATATCATACTATAGTCCTATAAGATTTTCCTTCCATTTCAGCCCCTACCTGCAGATCTGGAAAACATAGCTTCCTCTATGCAAGCATTAGCCAGGAGCATTGCCAATGATGAACGAGAGGTCTTTGGAGACCGCCCACGACCCAGACTAAATACCGGTGATTTCAAGCGATAGACAGGGTCTTACATCTATGAAGTACATATAGTGGTAATGAACCAGACTTGGCGATTTGCCTGTTTCTAGTATCTCACAGATTTTCCTGTATACCGTGTGAGCAGCTCAAATTTGGGGCATTTCAAGGTTGTTCAATTCTCTGACAGAACATGTGTTCACATATTTACAGAACTTGTTTGTGACAATTGATGAACATGTCATTGCATCCTCCTGTTGTGATTGGATTTTTTTTTTTAATTTTACCATCAGTCCCTCCCAGTAACTTGTAACACTTGATCATAATGTAGCTTGAGGGTTCAGGGATTACATACAATTTAGTTAGTGAAAAGAACACAACAAAATCACAATTCATTGAGTGAAAAATAGTCATATCTTACCTCAGATTGTGCCATGCAAAGTGAACTTGTTTTCTGTAAGGTGTTTTAAATGAACTTGCACATTGTAATTTGCGTTAAATTCCTGTGAATCTAAAATTACATGTAAAAGGGTATGGATCTCATTTCATTTAACCAGTGCTGTTTGAAAAAAAAATGGTGCATACATACATGTCCATGTATATATACATGTAGTATGTAAGTATTCTTTGATATACATGTATTGTTATATTACCCACCTTTACTCTAAGTTTTGAATCAGTGTATTTTTTTGCACGATTTACATGTAGCTGTATATACAATGTAATGTCATGTACATGTAAATTATTGAGTATGCAAAGCTGTTCTTGTTCCTTCTATAATGAATTAGTCTGTCTTTCAACATCAATAAGAAAGTTCAGATTTAAGCAAGATTTGTAACCATACATGTATTAATAGTCTCTCTTTCTGTCTTTCAACATCAATAAGAAAGTTCAGATTTAAGCAAGATTTGTAACCATACATGTATTAAATTTGACTGATGAGAGAAAGAAAAGATTGTTTAATTGGATTATTGATTGAAATTTATTGTGACAAAAGGTACATTCACTGTACTATCAGTTTTGTTGTTGTTGAAAATTAGGATAGTTAATCAGAAACAAATGTTTCATTTACAGAATGTATTCAAATAGAAACTTTTAGGACTAATAAATGTACATGTATAGATACATGTAGATTTTTCAGTTTACACAAATCATAAGTCACTGTGTATAATTCAGGTTGTATAATTACATGTACGTGTATGTTATGACCATTTAGGTGATACATGTACTTTTATATTAAGGATCTGTAGGTAGACAAATGTGAATGAACATGTGTTAAAGTTCATTACATGTATGGAAAAATATATTGCCTATTTCTGATTTGTAGTACCATGCAGTGTATTTTTCACTAAGTTTTATTTATGCATGTGCATGTCAATGAAAATTTTGTTATTGCGAAAAATACCCACTATGAAGGTTAAAGTAGTTTGCTAAAATCTATACATTTACAGGAATTATTTAATGTATAGTTTTTTAAGGTTTAACTCACAGAATATTCATGAATTTTGATTTTGTGAAAAAATGAATTGGGGGCATTTGATTTTGAATCATGAAAAATTTAGGTTAGCTGTTGATAACTGTATTGAAACATGACAGTATGTAAACTGGTGCACATGAACTTGCATATAACATAATTCAAAGTGGTGCTTTCAGGTGATGATATTTTCAAAGTGCTACAATTTTCTCAAGAATGTTTAAGCAGTATTAAAACCCATTATAATTTCCTTACATTGACTTGTTTGTGTATTATTTTGCCAAATGTTTTGAACAGTTTTGTTTCTTTCTTTTATCATTCTTTCCTAACATCTGGCTGAGCCATTTCAAGTTAATTATTTATCTATTAGATTGTCCATGAATCAGTGGTCTGTCTATCTGTCTGTCCATCAACGTAATAGTTAGTATCTAAGCAATGTAATTATCAGGTAAAAGACCTTTGATAATATAGGTTGCCAGTAAGAAAACTTTAATTTTATACCATTTCTTTTGACCTGTAGACTTGGACTTAGACATTATTTTGAAAACTCTAAATTCCATTAAATCTCTTTAACTTGGAACAGGATTTCATATTTAGATTCTCTGTGACTAAGTGATTTCGCTTGACACCACAATTTTTGATGTGGTGACCTTGACCTTGGTGATAGAAAGATTAAACAGAATATTTTACAAGTACATTTGAGATAGGTTATGTCCAAGAAAGATTTTTCTTATGTTCAATTAGATTCCACCTTTGACCAAATAAAGTACATTTTAGCCAAAATGTAACATCAAACAGCACAAAATATGTCTTTTGACCTTGACCTCTGACCTATAAATGAATAAGCGTCTGATATAAATTATTCATCTCATATACATGTACATGTGTGTATGGTTTTGTTCATGTGTCATTTACATGTATTATGAACCATTACATGTAAAAAGTTGCTGTATAGGGATGTTCGCCGTGACGTCACGGGTCTCGCGAAAACAAGGCTGGTTGGCAAAAACGGTTGGCAGTGAAGGGAAATATACGTGATACCCGGGGATAAATCGACAACTGATGCTCTACTATGCGCTACTTTCCTGTTAATATTTTATTGATAAGTCCAGCTGTGACACTGGCCATTCTAATCACAACATTTCTATAATGCTCCTGTATTAGGTGTAACTAATGTTTATAACACATGTTTAAAATTTCAAGAAATCATGAATCAGACTTTAATTTAAACCCTTTGATCTTTCAAAGAAATAATTGCCGCAATTACCTAACTTGCGCACCATATCTCGATTGTCCCACATGACTTTTAATCCTTTTTATATAAATATGGGACAATCGGGATGACACCGGTGTAAATACCCTACTAATTACCAGTTGTTTTGACAAGTACACACCTATCCCTCAAACATGCAACGTTCAACGATGGAAAGAGGGAAATAGTTTACCAAAATTAATGTCGAACTGTTTGAAAACGCAACACGGGAAGAAAAATTTAATTTAACTCACAGACGACGTTTAATAAAATAAAGAGTACTATTTTTTTTAGCTTTTTTTGTTTTTGTTTTTTGTTTTTTTGTTTTTTATTGTTTTATATCTCACGACTGTCTCCAATAACAGGAAAACACGCACAAGTTCTCTTTCTCTCTTTTATTATTGAATTTCCTTCAGTAATTTTCTTACTTAGCATATGGAAATTATTATTATTACTTTTTTTAATTGGCGTGCGGCTGCCTTATCTAACTTTTTGCTTGCTGGAGAAAGGGGGGGGGGGGGGGGGGCGCTCAAGATTAGAATTTTAGAATGCCTAAAGAAGCACTTATTTCTCAACTTCCATGTAAGTTTGGGCAGCCGTACCCCTAAAGATTGAAAATCGTTGGGATAAAAAGAGACATTAAAGAATTAAAAATGAAAGATAAGATTAAAATACTCAATAAAGATAAATGATAAATGTTAATATGAATTAAAGAGAGGGATATCGGACCATATGAAATCCTAGCATTCTATTTCCATCTTTTGCACCTTGACTGTTAAAAAAACATCTAACATTTCAAAAGAATTTAAAGAAAAGATGTTCGGACCTCCATCTATCTAATTTCAATAAATAAATAAATAAATAAATAAATAGATAAATAAATAAATAAATAAATAAATAAATAAATCTTGAGATATGAGAAATATTGAATAATGATCCACTGTTCTAACTTTTATATGATTATGATCGATATGTATTTCCTTTTTGCTTCTAAGTATTTACCAAAAAAGGTTTAGTTGTTTCATCCGTGTCTCTTAATCAAAATATCAAAACCTGAAATATGAAATGGATAGATCACATGCAGTGGATTTCTCTCCTTTGCGGATCATTGGTTCCGCCGCGGCGCCTGGGTGAAAAATCTACCTGGACAGCCGACAAAAATCAAGGTGTCAGATCAATGTCTTGTGTATACGAGATACACTGTATGGGTTGGACTTGACAAATTGATGAATGATATAAGATGTTTACATTCACGACTTTAAAAATTAAATCAACCCACAGAGTACCTGCACAGTGATTAACAGAGAAAAATTAAATTAAAAAAATATCACATGCACTATTAAAACGATCGAGTAATGTTATAACAGCTTTAGAGTAATCTTAACATAACTTATATATGTCGATAAACTGTACCGATAAAGAATATTAATGTAAATAGAAGTGGACATTGCTCTATACATATATATAAGAGAACCACTTTTTGCCAACCAATTTTCATGCGCATGCGCAGTGTGACGTCACTTTTTCGTCACTCGAACATCCCTATATGATTACCTCTTACATATTACATGAAAGGAGAACATCCACTTTATTTTATGTGTAAAATACATTTACAACTAAGTCAATTCTACGTGATTGTACTTCATTTTACATGATATAAATCATCAATTTATTTGTAAAATGTACTTCATTAAGTAAAAATTAATCATTATTACATGTACTTCATTTTATATGTTAGACATAATTTCAGGGTAAAGAGTTCAAGATGTCAGAAGAGAGTTTAGATAATTTATCCCAGAGTTTTTTTCGTGAGTAGGTTATGGCATTCATAGAGAATGCAACAGAAAGAGTAGTCATACATAAACATATGGTGGTTAAATTAAGAAAGACAGCAATTCCTCTCAGAAACTTTTTCAAGTATATGATGCAGAAAGAAGTTAATCTTACTCCTTATAGTAGAAGTGTCAAACAACATTTTCCTAGTTTTCCAAATTTTAGTTACACTGTACGTGTATATTGATCATTATTTGAAAATTTTGTGAAAAGTGAATTCAGGAAAAGTTTCTTCGCTGATTTTTTCTTGTCCTTACCACAAAATCATGGGTGAAGTAGATTTTTTTACAGAAGACTGGTAACTGATTTTATTTCCAAAGACAGGGCAGTATTCATATACACATTTGAATGATTCAATGATATTGTTAATGAAATATATTAATTTAGTCATTGTTTGAAATACATGAGCATGTATGTATATTGGTTGTTGATCTTTTCTTTAATAACAAAATCAACCTTAAAATTAAGTGACCTTGTATTCAAGTTAATTTTAGATTTATGTCATCTATTGCCATGTCTAAGATAATTTGAAGTAAAGTCGTTTTAAGTTTCAGAATTGTTCTTTATTTTATTACTTAGCTCAGATTTTATCACTTTTAGAAATGAGGCATTCACATTTTTAAAAAAGTGTTTTAAAATTGACTAAAAGATATTGAGCCCTGATGGTTAGGCGAGTTCCCTTTGGCCAACCATTTTGTGTTCAGTATATGCCCCTGTATCAATTAGTAAGGGGTATATTGTTCTATTTGTTTGCTTTTTGTCTGAAACTTTAATCTTCATCGTGTTTTTTTTTTTAAAGATATTAGATATATCTTGAATATAATATTTCACATGTGAGTTCCTTTCATTGGATACTTTTGACCTACTTCAAGAAAATCCACTTGTGACCAAATCTCACTTTTCCTCATCATACCATAACCTATAACCCTGTCTTTGATCTTCATGGCTGACATATACTTAAGAATTTGAACCAAAAATTTTAGCCGTGAACATTACTATTTAAAGCTCAATTATAATTATTAAAATCTCTACAATGAATTTATCATGTTTTAAGGAAGGGTGTTCATATTCCACCTGTGAATTGCTTGTGGTGAAATTTGTTCTTTTGGTGCCTTGAAATCTACCCTAGTGACCTTGGCCTTGAGATATGATCTTCTTCTTCTTTATGGTTTAAACACGCTGTCAATATTTGACAATTATGTGCCTCGGCATGGTGGCTGGGGTTAAAAAATTTATAATACAGAAAAATTTAAAACTATTTACAATTATTATGTTAGGATAAAAAATAGAGAGATCGGAGAACAGGTATTGTAACCTGTTCTCTGAAGAGTTCAACAGTGTCTGCAGAAGCTATATGTTGTGGGAGACAATTCCATTGTTTGACTGTGCGAGGATAAAATGAGTATTTGTATGTGTCTTTGTGAGTGCGTATTTGTTGGAATCCAAGAGATCCTTTGATCTATATGTTTAGTAAAGTACCTTTTTGTTGACATCTCTTTCATGCATTAAGACAGAGGGTTCATTGTAGGTGCATTCTTCCTTTGATACCCAGACCTTTGACCCAATGACTTTGACCAAGGAGAATCACCTATCTACTCTGAAAGAAAAGCTGGCAATGGGGGCATGGTGTTTCACAAACACAAATTGTTTAGTTTGTGATAAAGACTTTGGTGTTTATGTATCTTTGCTTGATACCTAAATATAAGGTACATTTATTGATAAAAGTAATCGCTTGTTAGTATACCATATAAAAGTTCCTGTGTTTACTATATGTAGAGATTTCAATTTTAGATGGTTTGCAACTTTTCATACTTCCAGAAACTTGAATGTTTGCTTATACTAGGCGTGGATACAGAGGTGCTGGAGAGAGGATATCCATCAAAAGATACTCTAATCGTCCTATAATGCTTCAGAGGCCTCAATATAGATTCAGTTCTTCAGCAAACAAACAAAAATATAGGAAGATAAAACTCTCATTTAACGATAGCTCGAAGAACCTCTCTATCCTTTTAACCCCCCCCCCCCCCCTCACCTTTTTAGAAAAAAAGTCATCAAGATCAACAGTCCTAAGATACTTCATAATAAAATTCCTGTTACTACAAGTGAAGTTTGAACCGGTGCTTTACTAGGATATAGGCTTTAACCAGAAATTTAAATTGTCAGTAATTTCAGGAATGCAATGAAAAAAAATGCGCTCATAAGATGAATTATAAGTTGCTACAACCACCGTGGGGTATCACGTGATACACAAATGATATGTTCCACGGGAATCCCCTTTGATTGAACTAAGTTAATACTGTCTAAATCTACTTTATATGAACAATTTACATAATGGACTTCCAGGAGACAAGAACTTGATATTCTTCCAAAATGTAATGCTTATAGATCTTTAGATCTATTATGATGGTATGGTAACTATGACCAGTACTCAAACTATAATAATGTACACGTACCAAGGCGGAATTTGAGAGAAAATTTCAAGTTAATTTCATTATTGTTTGTCGAAATCACTTTGCTTTGGACTCGGATTGAGTGTAGAGACATTTAGTTAATTTGGTGTGATTTTTGTTTACCTAGCTACTGTCTTTAGACCCTCTAGTTCTTCTTGGACATTTTCAAGTCAATTTCATCATGGAACTGTCAAAGCTTGACTTGGCAGTGAGTAGGAATTCCACCACCTTAAACCTTATTTATATCAAAAATTATTTAACCTTTTATTGTAAATACTGTTCTTCTGCATGAACTTTAACCTTACTCATGAGACTAGTCTATCATCTGACTCTTCTTTTGAAATTTTAGGCTGTCAACCCCTCTATATTCTTATCTTTTTACTTTTTATACATGTAGCTGCACACCCGTTAATTACGAGGGCATGAAACTGTCATTCGCAGATGCTTCCACGTCGTTTTGCCCCCCCCCCCCCCCCCCCCCCCAAGGCGTATAGATAATTTCTAACGCTGAAACTTCCTAGCTTGTACATGCAGGAGGCATTGCCCCCTCAGTGCCCCCAACGGGGTTCTGCCCTGTATCCATGCAACACACTGCTTAATAAATGTTTCCACTTGAAAGGTACCCTGGCTATATACGCGCCTGCCTAGAGCAGATTTTCCGTGGTAAGAAGGATCCCTATATTGATTTTGTAGTCCAAAGGTTAACGGTCAAGGTCGAACTTGACATGTATGATGTCAATACCGCAACTTAACATGTTCAGTGATGAAACTTCACACTCACATTTTTTTTTCAAATATACATAACTGTACAAAAGAAAATCTAAACTTTAATGTACTAAATATGCAGAAATGAAGCTCTATTGATTTGAGGTCAAATGGTAAGATGTCACTGAAAATCAATTCCTGCTTGTATGGAAATGTCCAGGCTTAATTTTCACACCGAACATTACGAACAGATTGCTTTAGATGAAAGTGTGATGATCGTACACTGAAATGATTGAGGTATAATTAGGAATTCCTGTAGTTTTTTTAAGCGGACGGGGAGTTAGCCCTCTCCCCCATTTTCCTCCATCCTCCCTTCTGTGTTGGTACATCCACCACACGATTTCGTCTCCTTTCTCCCCTTCCAATGCTGCCTCCCACGCCTTCCCCTTGCCTCCCCTTCCACCCGTCCCCGTCTTTCCCCTCAAAGTTTATAAGGTTGAACGTTCAAAGTTTGCTTATCTTTTGCCAGTGACTAGAAGCTGTAGCCTTGACCAATGCTGGACAATGCAACCGGAGGTATTTAGTGATGTTTCCTTTGCAGTATTACGTACAATATTGTCTTGAGAAAATGGTCAAGGTTAACTTTCAGCCTTTGAATCCCTCTGTGAAAAAGACATGACACAAATAGATTTATTTGGTTTACTTGTTCTGACATGCGAGTTCCCCGCGAGGGGTTTGACAGTAAGTGTTTTGAATATTTTTCCCTGACATTGTCGCCATGGCACTTTCTATATAGTCATTACCTCAGACAGTGCATGTTTTTTTATATATTGATTTCATTTCTTGCATGAACATCGACGGCGGGTGCGGCTAGCCAACAGGGGATGCTTATTCCTCCCAGGCACCTGGTCCCACCTCTAGCTTGCTAGGGGTCCGTCGATGCTCAATTTGTAACTCTATTGTGAGTGCTGTTGAGATTATCGTCAGGATCTTCTTTAACTCATGCTGCTATAGGCTTTTCAGACGCTACGGTTGGCACGATTTTGGCTCGAACAAGCTGCAAGACAAAAGTCGATATGACCATGAGATCAACTAGCGCGAAAAACATGGACACAAACAAAACAGATACAGGTCAAGAGGGAAAAGATAAAGAGCAAATATTCAAAGATGTCAAATTTTATGTGGTTGGTGATATAAAAGATGAGGTACATATGCCAGCAATATTGCTCAGAACTTCTGAAAATTGAAGTAGTCAGAGAAAATTCGCAAATTGTAAACTGAGTCTACTGTCCGCGCAGCTCACTTTAGAAATCGGAAAATTGAAGTTTTTTCCACGTTGTCGGCATGTTTTCCAATTTAAAATTATATAGTAGGATAGATAAAAAACTCATAACTAATGTATGATATGTCTATATGACCAACACTATGCTCACAGTGAAACCGAATCCTGGTCAGTCCGACGGACATGACCGGTAAAAATCTGCTCGGACCGATGAAAATGTTGAAATTGTCGGTCCAAATGACAAGAAATATTTTCTCAATTAGTAGTCTTAAAAAGTCTTAATTAAAAACGTTCCGTGTCGGCATCGATCTTTCAACTGTTTCACTTTCTGTTCTACAAAGATAATATAGGTCAACTCGTGTGGTCATTGAGTGTTTTAAAGTGCTTTATTGATCCAGTGATTTGGAAGGCCACGTGCCCTGTGACATTTAATAGTCCTATTCTGATAAAAAATGGCCCATAAAATCGGCAACTCGCTGCTCCCTGGTGCGCATTGTTCTACAGTGTCCATTTTTGGTTAAAGTAAACTTTGTAACGTAGATCTAACCTGGTGACAGTAACATGTGGATCACAGCTTACTGTACATGGCCAGTCAGATGCACAAAAATTCTTCTGTTCACTGACAATTGCTGGTTTTTTGCTATTATCAAAGACTTATAAACTGTTTATAAGTCCTTGCTAATAAGTCCTTGCTATTATGATACAATATTGATTTTTCTTTGACATTCTTTCTTATCCTTGTTCCTGAGATTTAAATTTCCAACGTCCACTTACGTATCTTATCTACGTAAAGGTACTTGTGTATGCGTTTGTCCGTAAAATTATCATGCAGGCCTTGAAACTCGTGAAAATCTTTGGTTGTCATTCGGGCAACCTGCTTTGAATATCAGGTTGCCCGAAACCATTTTTTATTGCCCGAAATCATTGAACTGAAAAACTAAGCTGTCATTCTATATTTCCACTAATTTGAACATTTTACATAAATTCAATTTCTTTTTCAACAAATTCCTCATTTAAATCATCAGAGTCATATTCAGATGCATCTGTTTCTAAGTCTTCCTCCTGCTCTGTTAACACATTCTCTCCTTGCGAAAAAGAAAAAGCTAAATCCATTTGGAGATGAGATCAGGTGACCGGAGACAGTAAGCATCTCCTGCTTCCCAGCAAAACCCGTCTCACTCCCGTAATGTGCTATGTGCCAATACAGAAATCAAATCAAACACTGCCAAATATTCCGGGGAAGTTACTCTGTGTAAGAGAATGGACCTTATTGTTTTCTTTTTAGGTGGTTCAACACCTTGAATAAATTTCTACATCACTGTAAAAATACAGATTTATCATGCAGGAAATTAACAGCCGGATTATTAAATTTGGGCTGATAACGGACCGTTGTACGAAAACTTTAAACCGATTGTGAAGTCTGCTTTCTGAAAACTTCTAGTTTGTCTGATTCTGACTTAAAGCAAAGATGATTTAAAATGTTTATTCATAATTTCATCGAAGTAAGCATACATTGAATGTCTGAAAATAGGTCGTCAGTCGGAGGAATTGGTCTCAATTCTAGGTCGTCCAACAGGTAAGTAGGTTGTTTTTCACGAACGGACGACCGCGAATTTTGAGCCCTGATCATGTCATTTTAAGTGGCCAGTCAATGGGTACAAATTGAAGTAATAAAACATGTACAGAAATGTCAATTGCAGCCCCCCCCCCTCTTCCCTAATATCACCAAAGCTGAAATGATAACATAGCTGTCTATACGTGGACATGATTTGAAAAATACAGGATAGGTGGCTGAAAAGGACCAGAGCCACGAAGGGCGATATCGGCCTATAGTTTTCGTATATTTTCAAACGCAGACAATGTTTCTAAATTATCAATAAAAGGAAAGGAGAACATTTTGTCTTTCGAAAACGTGCGAAGTTGTGAGATTCCGGACATGTCTTAAGAAGATATAGAGCACAAAACCAAGCCAGGTTTTGCATTTCCGGTATTTTTGTGAGATATCATGAAATTTGATCGATAATTTCGCATAGTGCCGGACATTCTACCAAAAAAATAATTATATTGAAATATTCTTTGATTATACATGTGATTATTTCGATGAAGAATTTTATGGTAGAAGGTCCGGTCGTAGTCGAAAATTAAACTTTTATGAGTTCTCTGTTGGCACATTTCTTGACAAATTGTTCATCAAAGATGGTTAGAACGTCATGATAAAGACTTCCCAGACGATGAAAATGAGACGTTGTATTTCAAGATAGGTAGTAGATAATCTGAAGGCTTTTAAAATTATGTAAAATTTTATAAATTTGGCGTTTGATTACTTTTACATATATTTCAAACTATTCCAATCCTTCAGAATACTGCTCTATAGTAGATAATATTTGTGACGTCATTTATACTAATGACGTCATCAAAATTGACGTTTATGAATTTCCTGAAATGTCAAGTTGAGCACTTGAGAAGTTACGATACGTACATGTATTTTCGTTATACTTAAATCTTTTGAACCACTCTATGTCTTCCCTGTATATATCGGTATGTATACACGTGATGCTACGAGGAAAAAATAAAAGAATAATTTAAACATCTTTTTAAAGAAGGCATATACAATGTATGTGGGATCACTGGGATGTTGGGGGTTTCGGTTTATTTGTTTGTTATATATATGACTTTTTGTATGTTATCTCCTAAACTGTTCCTAATACGGGAATAAAATATGTAAACAAAAAATGCATCGGCTTTCTAGAATGATCCTATACGATAGAGTAATTGGAAGATGAGGGATAGAAAACGTGATTGAAATGATGAAAATTCGAAACATAAAAGAGAGACGTAATATGAATGCAGCATAAAGGAGAAAAATAGATCGACACACAAGACGAAACATTTATGATCTTATTTCTTTAAATAGGAGGTGGGGATTTTTGAAGACAAAAAAATGATGGAAAACTTTAAACCAAATGATTAATTTGAAATAGATGATTGACGAACGATATATCGAACCAGCGAATTTTGATTGAGGTTCTGACTATTCTGGATCAATTCTCTGTCCGTATATTTTCATGTGATATAAAGTCCAGCGCCCAATATAAAGGATTACAGGGGATATGAGACCGTGATATAATAATTTATTTAAACAATTTCGTGTCCCTGAAAATAAATTTTATTGAAAACGTAATATTTATTCCGACGGGTCTTGGTTGAAAAAAAAGGAGACATAAAAAGTTTTATTAGAAAATATGCAGTAACGAACATAATATTGTCGAATTTGTAAAATTAAACCTCCATATATCTCTATCGAAAAACACAATACATTGTAGGTGGCGCCAACGAAATGAATTAGAGCTGCGCACCCTAAATTAAAAATGACGTTTTCAAACGGCTATATAGCTGCGAATGTATGCGTTAGATTCGCCTGAAAATTTGAATTTATACAAATGAGAACGTAAACTTTCATATGAAAAGAAAGATTTTGTAAAATTAAATAATTTTCAAGGACACCGTACCTTTAAAGTGTAAGTTATATTTAAAAAGCTTTATAATCAAGTTCTGAAAAAAAATCACATCATTAAAAATGTTGACCGCAAAAAGGGGAGAGTCGAGAACATGCTCCCCTTCTCGCCCTGGCCTTATTCCTCCCATTAGATTCGCCAATTATCCGATATTGCAAAAAATGTGAGAAAAAAAATTGATTCTTCAAAAGTACGCGAACGCTGCACAATTCATAACGTTCGAACATTAATCACCTTTACTACGGTCCATCGTTCCAGAAATTAATAATGTTGTGCATCTATGACATTGTTTTGTCACATTCATTGTACTGTTCAGGCAGATTTGGATCGGTGGTTTTCTTATTCGTGTAACATACCTAAATTTTCATTCCTCTTAGCGCGAATCATTACGTACATGTATTCGTATTCCATATCTCGATCTCTATCTTATTTACACTTATACACACTGTATTATTGTAACGATAGTCGCGGACATCGTCGCTATTGTCTCTAAAATATCCAACTCGCCGACTATCGATTCTATCTCTGAGAATCGATTAATCGGAGTAAATACACTTCTTTGAAAAATGTTCTCTCTTCACACAAAATTACACTAAAAATGTATCAGAATGGGAGTCATGATAACGGATTCTAGTTAAGTTATGAAACGATTATCGCTGACGATCGATTGTCGGTCGTTGAATGTCCAGCGATGAACATTACTAATCGATGTTGAAAATCAAACGCGATTGTCGTCGACATCGCTGATTTCCGGATTGCCCGATTTAGTATCTTGGTTTTTGTGTCGCCTGCGAAGCATAGCGACACTTAGGGATCACTTTGTCCGTTGTCCGTCTGTCCGTCTGTCCGTCCGTCCGTCTGTCTGTCTGTCTGTCTGTCACACTTTGGGTGTCACAGCCCATAACTTTTGATTGGTAAGTGATAGGGCTTTGATATTTCACATGTGTATTCCTTGTTACAAGACCTTGCTACACATACAATAATTTTTGACCTAGTGACCTTGACCTACATATTTGACCTACTTTTCAAAAAAATTATGAATGGATATATCTTTTGATTGGTAGGTGATAGGGCTTTGATATTTCACATGTGCAATCCTTGTGGCAAGACCTTTTTACACATACCAATATTTTTGACCTTGTGACCTTGACCTAGATATTTGACCTACTTTTAAAAAAAAGATAAGATTCGCTATATCTTTTGATTGGTTAGTGATAGGGCTTTGATATTTCACATATGTATTCCTTGTGACAAGACCTTCCTACACATACAATTATTTTTGACCTAGTGACTTTGACCTACATATTTGACCTACTTTTCAAAAAAATTATGAATGGATATATCTTTTGATTGGTAGGTGATAGGGCTTTGATATTTCACATGTGCAATCCTTGTGGCAAGACCTTTCTACACATATCATTATTTTTGACCTTGTGACCTTGACCTAGATATTTGACCTACTTTTGAAAAAAAAAGATAAGATTTGCTATATCTTTAGATTGGTTAGTGATAGGGCTTTGATATTTCACATATGTATTCCTTGTGACAAGACCTTCCTACACATACAATAATTTTTGACCTAGTGACCTTGACCTACATATTTGACCTACTTTTCAATAAATAATTAAGAATGGATATATCTTTTTATTGGTAAGTTTTAGGACTTTGATATTTCACATGTGCAATCCTTGTGGCAAGACCTTTCTACACATACCATAATTTTTGACCTTGTGACCTTGACCTAGATATTTGACCTACTTTTGAAAAAAGATATGATTCGCTATATCTTTTGATTGGTAAGTGATAGGGCTTCGATATTTCACATGTGTATTCCTTCTGAAAAGACCTTTCTACACAGACCATTAAATTTGACCTTTTGACCTTGATCTAGATATTTGACCTACTTTTCAAGAAAAGTAATATTGGCTATATCTTTTGATTGGTAGGTGATAGGGCTTTGATATTTCATATGTATTTTCCTTGTAACAATGCCATTCTACACATACCATTATTTTTTTACCTTTTGACCTTGACCTACATATTTGACCTACTTTTAAAAAAAATTAAGAATGGATATATCTTTTGATTGGTAAGTGATAGGGCTTTGGTATTTCACATGTCTATTCCTTGTGACAAGACCTTTCTACACAGACCATAAAATTTGACCTTTTGACCTTGATCTAGGTATTTGACCTAGACCAACTTTCTAGAATAATAATCAAACCGCTTCGCAGGCGACACAAGCATTCCTTGGATTGCTATTTTGATAAATTCGTTATTTCCCTTTTTATACTATTATTAATTTCCTTGTACTTCAAAGTACATACTAATGTATGACATCTGTTGCATGGTATTCAAGAAAAAGAAGCTTGAACGAATTGATAGGGTATTCATAGTAGTTGTGATCGAAAGTGTTAAACTCAATAAAACAATTTTATTCAAAGAAATAATGATTTGGTGTTTATTTCAATTCATTGTTGGTTGCAAAATGAAAAAAAAAGTTTTGAATTTTCCGATTATGATAATAATGGGTTATGCCCATCCGATTATTTCCGCTTATCGATTATGATTTAACTTTCGATTGCCCAACACTTATACTAGCACATACATGTGAGAACAGTCACACGTATTTCTCCAATCAATAATTATATATGTCATGATAAGAACGGGAGCATGAAAAGTAACTTAAAATTAAAATACGAAATATTCAATATGCAACCATCGTTTTTTTTTCTCTGTTAAGTCCGCTACCATTGACCCGATTGGGACCCTTCGCTTTTATGTTAAAAATAAACCCATCCCTCTAATTCCTGTATCTTACGCACTAATTTTAAAAGGAAAATCATGCAATGAATTAAGACATTATTTTTCTCATTTTCAACTCGAGCTTTAGCTGTACTTATTTATATTGAGTCATTGACTCATATGCACCGAAGTGTAGGGAAGGTGTTTTCAATTTAGCTGTCTAGTCCAGCAACTGACCGCGAAATTGGATTAAAATCTGATACGTGTAATTTGAGCCTACTAGTTTGAAATACTTAAAGATGTCAAATTGAGTCACATCAATGTTCATCTTCATACATCGCTGACAGTGGTGTATCTACGGCAAAATTAAGTGGATGCATTAAATACATGTATCTAGGTCTGCAGCAGATGTAGAACTGTGTTTTGATGTTGTACAGGGGTATTCACTTTTGATTGGAGATGATCTGACAACTTTATTACGAGAAAATCTTTGAATTTAACGGTATTTCAGAAATTGTCGGAAAAAATGAAGAAACATACATAGTATGCCTTTATCTGATAAAGCCTAACACTTTTCTAGGACAGTTGGGACGTATCGGATCCGCGATTCGTGAAGATGGTAAACATGAAGTCTAATTTTTTTCATATAATCATAAATAATGACATCAATTTCTTCTGGAACGATGCAGCTTACATCTAACGCGATTTAAACAAATACAAAAAGTAAAAAAGTAAAAGTATTACATAGAAGACATGCATACTGTAGTTCCAGGACGAACATTTTCAGCCTGTGATTTCGAGCAAAGGCAAAACTAACACGGACTGTGCACAATAAATTATACACATTTTGTATTTATAGAGATTTTAAAAATATGTTTTAATTACTTATATTAATATTTCACACATTTTCTCAATGTAGAAATATCTCTTATCATTTCTAATACTTAGTAATTCATGGTACTTGTCCTGACATTATGCGACGTCATATGTGAAAATGACGTCAAATGACGTCGCAAACAATATACCATACCCTCAATTCAAATTAAAATATTTTGCTTCAGCAAGACCGTAAATCACAAAGTTGGCCAGTTCTGAAGTGCTGAAATACGGTACTATCAAAATATAAAAGATGAACGTTGTGGCAAATTAGGCCGATTTTGCCGTTCGTGGCTCTGGTCCTTTGGTCTTGGGTGCTCAGTGATACGGTATATGTGTACTGTGGATTACTCATTGGAAATGATAAGATTTGGAATTTCACGACAAAAAATGTGCTAACGTCTGATGTATTGTACATACATTGTCTTCAAAGCCTTTCGAAAATTTATCATTTTTGGAAAGGCCCTGTGTGAAGAAAGATGACCCATTGAAGTCTAAGTGGAAGGTTGAGCAAGTTAATTTGCCTTCCCGATCACTGATTGAGAAACAAAGGTAAAAATTCTTCGGACCGGTAATAATTGGTTCGGACCAGTAATCTTTAACATATTACTGGTCAGAATGACCAGTAATCCATCACAAAGTTTCGCATTCTCTGCCCCTGTCAGACCCAGTGTGGAATACGCAGCGTCAGGAATCCTTCCAAGAAAGACAGCATCAGCAAGCTGGAAGCTGTCCAAAGAAGGGCTGCCAGATCATTCCCCAATGGAGAATACCAACGCACAAGCAGTGTTACATATACAAATGTATGCTACAGCAACTCCAGTGGTAGACACTCCAACACACTACAGTGTCTAATGAGTGACCAACAAAATACGACCACTCTATAACGTAGTTCTTGTACATGTACCGGTATAATCGCTAGATCGCGTTGACCGGCACGTGTCATACTGGTATAGTTACAGCATGAAATTGGAAATAGATAATACGCTAAATCAGATTTTATTTAAATATGTTTTTAATCTGTCATCTTGTTGAAGAAACACATAGGTCTAAAACAACAACTCTCTGTCCGAAAAAAACCCTGCAAAAATCAGAGCACTTCAGTTTAGCCAACATTGGCAATATGGTAGTATACCCGGCCAGAACAACCTCTGTCAAGGATGACCCCTATCGATTTTGGGGTCAAAAGGTCAAAGGTCAAGGTCATAGTACTCAGATGTTTGAAAATGGTTTCTGGATGATATAAGAGGGTGTATTGCACCTATGATCATGAAAATTGCCAAAAATGTTTCCCATGAATCAAGGATGACCCCTATTGATTTTGGGGTCAAAAGGTCAAGGTCATAGTTCTCCGGTGTTTGAAAATGGTTTCCGGATGATATACATGTAAGAGGGTGTATTGAACCTATGATCACAAAACTTGCCAGAAATGTTTCCCGTGAATCAAGGATGACCCCTATTGATTTTGAGGTCAAAAGGTCAGAGGTCAAGGTCATAGGACTCAGATGATTGAAAATGGTTTCTGGGCCATATTAGAGCCTGTATAGCACCTACATGTATGATCATGAAACTTGCCAGAAATATTTCTCATGAATCAAGGATGGCCCCTATTGATTTCAAGGTCAAAAGGTCATAAGTCAAGCTCATATCACTGATGATTGAAAATGGTTTCCGGATAATATTTGAGCCTGTATTGCACCTATGATCATGAAATGTTCAGGAAATGTTTCCCATGAATCTAGGATGACAGCTAGTGATTTTGGCATCAAAAGGTCAAAGGTCAAGGTCATTGGACTCTGATAATTGAAAATGGTTTCGGGACCATATTTGAGCATGTATTGCTCCTATAATCATGAAACTTGTCAGAAATGTTTTCCATGAATCAAGGATGACCCCTATTGATTTTGGGATCAAAAGATCAAAGGTCAAATTCATAGGACTCGGGTAATTGAAAATGGTTTCTGAATTACATATGAATGTGTATCAACCTGAAACGTGCCTGTGATGTTTCCAATCTGTTGAGACCATTCAACTTTTGCAACTCGGCACTTTGCATCTTTGATGCATTTTAAGATTTTTTTGTTTTTAATTACACTTGAATATAGGTCGTAAGAACTTTAGAAGGATGGATCAAATTAAACTCAAAATAATGGTACAAAGATCATCGTTTTATTGATGAGTCTGAGTGCAATATAGAAGGCTTTGTGTACAATTGACATTTAAAAAAGATTTCTTGAGGGGAGGGGGGAGGTTTGCTTCATATTATAGGCTACGTAGAACAATTTTCAGCTTTCTTTGCCAGAGATTAACACGAACAATATTGCAATAGCTAATAAGGAGGAGGGGGGGGGGGGGGTGTTGGTGGAGTAAATGTTTCCATATTTGGACCGTGCCAATTTTTTCAATCTTTGTTAAAAGGTGAAACCTGCCCTTTCCCTGAACCAAAAATTCAGAACTCAAGGTTAGACTCCCTTTCCATAACAGACTTATATTCCAGGGATTTTTTTAGGGGTTATCCAGGGCGGAAATTCGGCCCCATTCCCAATGCTGAAAAACAGGCATTTTTCCCAATTTCTGAGCTGAAAATTCCCAATTTGAAAAAAATGAAATAAGCCCTTTTCACATAACTGCGTGACTAGCATTTTGTGGACGGCAAGTACCGACATTCATGACGTCACAGTTAAATAGTGATTGTCCTTGACGTCATATTGCGGGAACTGCTCTTATTTTGCCGTCCAAAACAACTGGACCGCAGTTATGTGAAAAAGGCTTATTCCAATAAACAAAGTAAAATAATTTCATCAAGAATCTTTAAAGAATAAACACTTAGACAATTATTTAAATTAAATTTTTTATACCTAGGCTACCTTTACAGCAATATTGATAATACTTTTTGCTTGTTTTCTCAATTTATTTGTATAATTCAGTGTTCTCCCCAGAAATTTCAGATAGCATGGTGCTAAGTCTTCGCGGTGCACCTTGCGTTGGGATGCGTCATTGCGCGTTACATCATTGCATACAGTTTCATGTGTTGTTGCTATATTACTAAACTGTTTAAATAATATTGATAATGAAATAAATGTGTTATTAATACTGCATTCTTATCTACATACCAATTATCATTAAATTTTAGACAGTGAGATCATTGATGTTCTATTTGTAAAGAGAGATTCATGACAATTTTAAAACTCAATTAGTTTTGGGCCTTTTATCTTGAGACTGTCTCATGACCATAACTCCAGGTAGCTTAGTGTAAGAATTGGGCATACATGTATTACACTGATTTGGAAGGAAATTCTGTGAATGGGCCATTTTCCATGATTTTCTAAAATATCAATGGGCCATTCCTTCCAAAAAGTACTAAGTTTTCAATGGGCCATTTTGCAAATGAATGGGCCTATGGTGCATGTCCTCTGTCCTTCCTACTCACTGATATTAGTGAATATAAGCATGTTATGGAAAGGGTGTCTAACCTGAGTTCTGAATTTTTGGTTCAGGGAAAGGTAAGGTTTCACCTTTTAGAAAAGGTTAAAAATTATCTTTATACAAATTCCTACTTGAAAAATTGGGTCCAAATATGGAAACATTTACTCCCCCCTCCTTATTAGCCATAATGCGTATGTTTGTGGTAATCTCTGGCAAAGAAAGCTGACAATTGTTCTAATTTGACCACACCGCCCCCCCCCCCCCCCACTCCCCCAAGAACTCAAGATTTATTTTATATGTCAATTGTATACAAAGCCTTCTATATCGTGCTCAGACTAATCAATAAAACGATGGTCCGTACACCATGTTCTGTTTTGATGATTAATTTCATCCATCCGTCTAAACTTCTTATTAACCATCCGTCTAAACTTCTTATTAACCACATTCTAGCGTATTTCAAAAAAAAAAATAAAATAAAATAAATAAATAAAAAAAAAAAAAACCGGACATACCGACTCGTTTTTCATTCAAAGTAAAATAAATTTGTGCGGGCGAGATAACCTCTTTCTTACCTTGTAAAAGCGGCAATTATTTTGTATGACAAAGACGGCGAGATCGGGTTATATGTTGAACAGTAAGACGGATTAAAAACATATTTTAATGACATCTGATATAGCGTATTTCCAATTTACCGTTACGCTGTAACCATATGACACGTGCCGGTCAACACGATCTAGCGATTATACAATATAAATGAAAACGTTTTCATGAACTACGTTATAGAACAGCCGGAACGCCAATCCCTATTTTGACGGTTGGAAGCATTGTTTCTAAAAGGGGCGGATAACTCTTGACATACAAAGTAGCGGAATAAGAATAAATTGGGCTAAACGACCTTAATTGTTTATCTCAAATTTTAAATATCATTATAAAACAAATAATACTCAGGTATAATTCACTACATATAACTGAAATTCCTCTGAAAGGGATTTTTACTATTTTTCAGCCCTGCTAAAGATCAAACGAAAATTGTGCATACATCGTTGGTTTTAAAAGCTGACACAAATGCTCCCCTTTGCACCTCTGGTCAAAATTCAATGATAATCTTTTCAACAGAATCCCAATTATGATACCTATATAGAATTTTAGTCAGTAAGTACTCTAAAAATAGGAATAAAAACGCTATAACGAGGACCAGATTTTAATTAAAATTCATCATTACGAACTCAGAATACACCAAATTCAAGTGGCAATGAAATTTTAAACATTTGTTTAATGGTTTGATACCTTGTAGATGGTTTTGTGCCAATGCCCTGTTTCATTTTGGCAAATCTAACCACTTCGCAGCACCGACTTGGGTACATGTGTACCCGTGTACTCTCTGTTTACAAATGAGTTTCCATACGTTGACATGGAAGATGGACGCCCGAACAGCATATCGAAGTTTGAAAGGTGACACAAACCCCTTAAGGCAACGATCGGCATACTATTTTTGGTTTTGGTGACTTCGGTGATATATAAAGTTTACATCCAGATCGTTCCCAATCATTCCCAGCCAGGATTTTAAAAGAAAATAAACAATAAAATGCAGGTAAACAGATAGTTGGCGAAAAACTGCCCTTGACAACACCCGATTTATTTCAAAATGCCACAAAATTTACCTGATTAAGTGTTATGACTTGAAACGATATCTCTATTGCCACCAAAATTACCTGTGCCATTCTTGTTTACACATGCAGCACAGTCAGTATGACGCGTTTTTGATGACGTGGTACAATGTCGTCATATTCAAAACATTTGTCACGTGACTTCGTTTTTAAACTTCAAAGACAAGTGCCGACTGGCGTTCCGGCTGAGAATGGCTTTTGTTGGTCACTCGATAGACATTGACAACGCAGTTATTTTAAATGTCCTATAGATTGACGTGCGCCGTAGAAGCCAGACACGTTCTCAGCTCAGGTAATTAAAGCTTGCGGGGGGCTGCAAGACGTTTAACACCTCGGGTTGTATACAGCCGGGGCTAATTAACCGGGAATGCGGCGGTTAAATCAATCAATTAACGCAAAGGGGTACACAAAATAGTTAATACACGAATTTTTAGTGAAAAAAATATAGCGTGGCGGCCGTAAAATATAGCGTGGTGCTAATCCCGATAGCGTGGCGGTAAATCTCGATAGCGTGGCGGGGCCGCCACGCTAAAACGGCCTGGGGAGAACACTGATAATTTTTTTTCCCCAATTTCAACCAAATGTTGCTACTTTTCCCAATCTTGAAGGCCCAGGCCCCTGGAATCGAAGGGTAAAAAAAACCCTGTATTCACTAATATCAGTGATTGGGAAGGACATGGGACATGCACCATAGTCCCATTAATTTGCAAAATGGCCCTTTGAAAACTTTGTACTTTTTTTTTAGGAAAAGGACCTTTGAAAATTTAGAAAATCATGAAAATGGCCCATTCACAGAATTTCCTTCCAAATCAGTGTAATATGCTAAATTCTTACACTAACTCTTCAAAATGCCCAAAACTAGTCAATGAGTAATTGAGTTTTTAAACTGTCATGAATCTCTCTTAAAAAATAGAATACCAATAATCTCACTGTCTAAAATATAATGATGTTTAGCATATAAATAAGAATGTAGTATTATTAAAACATTTATTTCATTATCAAAATTATTTTAAACAGTTTAGTAGTAAAGCAACAACATATGAAACAATATGCAATGACACATCGCAACGCAAGGTGCACTGCGAAGACTTAGCACCATGCTATCTGAAATTTCTGAGGAGAACACTGTTAAGTTATTAGAGTTTCCAACTATGCATGTGTGTTGAAAATGACGTTGACGGTGTAAAAAGTAAACATGGACCGCCGATGACTGCAAAATGATACATGTATGTCATAAACTGCTTTACTGATCTTTTTGTCTGAATTGATCATAATTGTTTCATCTATAGGTACTAGATTTACTGACCAAGTATGGAGCTAAACGAGACACGTACCTCAGTGAGATGGTCAGTCATGTAATCGCTGATGACCCAACGCAGGATGAATACTCAGAGGCTAAAGAGCTCTTTGATTTGCCAGTTGTATCGGTAAGATAAATATAAGATGCATACAATTTCAGTCCATTCTTAAAATACTTATTTCTTAAGGGTATTCCATATACCTTTCTTCTTTTTTGGCATTGTGAACATAAACATGTTAAACCTACATGTTAATTATTTCACGGTCATATGGTAGCTTAGATATTGATGAGTTCTAATTATAATTTGTATGTACGTGTACTGTATTTTCATGATTTTCAGAGCCAGTGGGTTTATCTCTCTGTCAGATGTAAGAAGCAGCTCCCGTATCCTTTTCATTATATCAAGTTTTCATGGGTGTGGATTGTAATAAGTTTTATCATCTCTTGTTATTAACTTTTGCTTTGTCGTAGTTCATGTTGCATGATATGAAAGTCAGAAGACAATTGGAAGACATAAAAAAGGATTTTGATAGATGAAAATCGACTGATTTAGTGTAATTGTGGAATACACATGTAATCATGTGTGCTTTGTCCAAGGATTACCACTTCCTTCTGAACATGTACTCTCTCATAGAAATGCTTATGTTGTGTGACAAAATTAAAAGCATAACACAGAAATAATAGCATGTGATTTACTTCTGCAAAAAAAACTTTTTTCATCAATCCTATATTTTTCTGAATGAGATACATGTATTAAAGGACTTTCATATTTCATTTGCATATGTTATTATGACTTTGACAGAACATAAGTATTTCACAGTTTGCTTTAGAAGGCCTACCTTTGTCAGGAGTGGTGGCTACATGTTCAAATGTAAGTATTCTATGATAGGTTGATGTTTATGCTTTAGCATTTCTTAGATTTTCATATGATTATTCATCAAAATAATCTTCAACAAAATTCACAATGCCATTCATTATAAGTGTTATTTGTAGACCTTTATGTAAAATATGATTGTAAAAATGAATACATGTAGTGTAATCATACATGTATTATGAAAGAAAATGTAGAAATTAGAAAAATTTGGGTTTCTTCATCATTCCAAGGAAACTGAAAATGCAGTCCAAAAAGTTTCCAATGTATTCAATATAATGTAAGCAAAACTTGATAACACATAGTTTGTATTAATATTTTCAGCTAGAGAAGGATGATTTGTTAACATTATGGAGTATGATAACATACTATGGAGGTCACTGTCAAAGCAGCTTGGATCAAACTTGTACTCATTTAATCACAACAAGTCTCCAAGGGGTAGGCTAAACAGTTTCAGGTTTTAAAGTATCTTTAGAGGCTAAAGTTCAACGTAATAAAAGTTTACAATAGTATGAATTCATTTCCTCTGCATTTTGTATGCCATGCACATGTCTATATATATTGTCAGTTGAAATAGAAATGAATAGTATGAACGAGAATGTTAGTATTGCTAGAGATAATTTATATTTTTTTCCTTTGAAAAATCTACCGCGAAAAAATAGTCTTCATCAATTATTATCTTTTTTTTCCAGGCCAAGTATGAATTAGCATTGAAACATGAAGAAAACATCAAAATAGTGTGTCCAGACTGGGTTACTGCCTGTATAGATGGAGAGACCAAAGTTGATGAACTTCCATTTCATCCACGTTTCATCAAGCCTCCTACCCCCACCCCACCTCCCACTCCATCACCGCCACCACAACCAACGACGCCTATAGTGCCGGCAGCTCCAGATGTTCCACCACTGGCACTACCACAGCAACCACAAATGCAACAACATCCTCTACTGCCACCACCACATATATTCCAGCATCCATTCATGGCAGAGCAGGCTAGACCACAGGATATGGGGATCGGACATATGCCGAGACTTCCCCTACCCCACATGCCTATGGAACAGCCGCGCATGCCAGGTCAAGGTCAGGTGGTGCGGCCTATGCGTAAGCAAGGCACCAAACAAGGAGCACCTGCTCAGCAGCCTAAACAGGTGATTGCACAACAGCTGGCAGCAGCTGTCTTAGAAAGAAGGTCCCTCCATGAAGAAAGGAATCCGTTCTCAGGTCCTGTACTCCCCAGTGCTAAACAGGCACTAGCCAGAATGGTCAACAATCGTATACAGGTTTGGGGGTTTCACTATCCGCTTGCACACATGCATGCATGTTGTGGCAGTGTTGGGTATTTCCTTATTTTCCCCCTTACTAACTGTGTGATAATGGTATCGTTTGTTGAGACTTTGAGAGGATGAGATATTTTCTTTGTAGAATCATATATGCAAAATAGGGTTTTGTTCAGATTGGATTTATTTTGACTGGCCTACACTATTTTAAATGCAATAAAGGAAAAAGGGCAGTCTTCAAATGTCAGTGTCAACACTTAATTGCAACTAGAAAAAGTTTTAAACAATTTCAAGGCCAGTCCCTTTAATTGAATTCTATGAAAAACAAGTGATATACATGTATACGGGTATGCACAATGTACATGTATGTTACAAGTAAAATGATGTTTTATTTTTTTGCCGTATGTACAAAATAGGCTTAAGTTTTCTTTGTATGTGTATAAATTAGATTTAAACCATGGCATGTAAAATAGTTTAACAGAATGTTCAGAAAAAATCAGACTTGCATTTGTAGAGAGTAGAATTAGTTTACTGTTTATGTTCTCAATTTCCTCACATTATTATGATTGGTGTACATTTGTTTCCTTTCTCTATATCAGTCACCAAAATGATCTTTTTAGCTCACCTCGACGAAGTTGAGTGAGCTTATGCTATAACCCCACGCGTCCGCGTCTGTGTCCGCGTCCGTGTCCGCGTCCGGTTAAGAAGTTTGGGGTAGCTCAGTATCTGACAAAGTACTAATGCTACAGTAACCAAACTTGCACAAGTGATTCATCTTTGGATGCTGAGGTGAACCCATGCATCTGATGCAGCATCTGACCTACATTTTCCGCTTGAGTGACTTGGTTAAGAAGTTTGGGGTAGCTCAGTATCTGACAAAGTACTAATGCTACAGTAACCAAACTGGCACAAGTGATTCATCTTTGGATGCTGAGGTGAACCTGTGCATCGTATGCAGCATCTGACCTACATTTTCCGCTTGAGTGACTTGGTTAAGAAGTTTGGGGTAGCTCAGTATCTGACAAAGTACTGATGCTACAGTAACCAAACTTGCACAAGTGATTCATCTTTGGATGCTGAGGTGAACCCATGCATCGGATGCAGCATCTGACCTACATTTTCCACTTGAGTGACTTGGTTAATAAGTTTGGGGTAGCTCAGTATCTGACAAAGTACTAATGCTACAGTAACCAAACTTGCACAAGTGATTCATCTTTGGATGCCGAGATGGACCCATGCATCGGATGCAGCATCTGACCTACTTTTTCCACTTGAGTGATTTCGCTTTTAAAAGCCAATATTGAGCAAAGTATAAGTGCTACATGTACCAAACTTGCATATTGGATGTATCTTTGATCAATCTTTCATAAAATATCCTTGACCTACTTTTTCCACTTGAGTGATTTTGCTCTATAAAGCCAATATTGAGCAAAGTATAACTGCTTGCATATTGTATGTATCTTTGATCAAACTTTCATAAAATGACCTCCACCTACTTTTTCCGCTTGAGTGATTTTGCCTTTAAAAGCCAATATTGAGCAAAGTATAAGTGATACATGTACCAAACTTGCATATTGGATGTATCTTTGATCAATCTTTCATAAAATGACCTTGACCTACTTTTTCCGCTTGAGTGATTTTGCTCTATAAAGCCAATATTGAGCAAAGTATAACTGCTACATGTACCAAACTTGCATATTGGATGTATCTTTGATCAAACTTTCATAAAATGACCTCGACCTACTTTTTCCGCTTGAGTGATTTTGCCTTTAAAAGCCAATATTGAGCAAAGTATAAGTGATACATATACCAAACTTGCATATTGGATGTATCTTTGATCAATCTTTCATAAAATGACCTTGACCTACTTTTTCCGCTTGAGTGATTTTGCTCTATAAAGCCAATATTGAGCAAAGTATAACTGCTACATGTACCAAACTTGCATATTGGATGTATCTTTGATCAAACTTTCATAAAATGACCTTGACCTACTTTTTCTGCTTGAGTGGTTTTGCCTTTAAAAGCCAATATACATGTACTAAGAAATATGTTTGAATTGAATTTTGCTGTCACGAGGTGAGCTTCGTAATCTGTGATTACCTATGTTTGATCATGTTTAGCTCACCTCGACGAAGTTGAGTGAGTTTATGCTATAACCCCACGCGTCCGCGTCCGCGTCCGGTTAAGAAGTTTGGGGTAGCTCAGTATCTGACAAAGTACTAATGCTACAGTAACCAAACTTGCACAAGTGATTCATCTTTGGATGCTGAGGTGAACCCATGCATCGGATGCAGCATCTGACCTACATTTTCCGCTTGAGTGACTTGGTTAAGAAGTTTGGGGTAGCTCAGTATCTGACAAAGTGCTAATGCTACAGTTACCAAACTGGCACAAGTGATTCATCTTTGGATGCTGAGGTGAACCCATGCATCGTATGCAGCATCTGACCTACATTTTCCGCTTGAGTGACTTGGTTAAGAAGTATGGGGTAGCTTAGTATCTGACAAAGTACTGATGCTACAGTAACCAAACTTGCACAAGTGATTCATCTTTGGATGCTGAGGTGAACCCATGCATCGGATGCAGCATCTGACCTACATTTTCCGCTTGAGTGACTTGGTTAAGAAGTTTGGGGTAGCTCAGTATCTGACAAAGTGCTAATGCTACAGTTACCAAACTGGCACAAGTGATTCATCTTTGGATGCTGAGGTGAACCCATGCATTGTATGCAGCATCTGACCTACATTTTCCGCTTGAGTGACTTGGTTAAGAAGTTTTGGGTAGCTCAGTATCTGACAAAGTACTGATGCTACAGTAACCAAACTTGCACAAGTGATTCATCTTTGGATGCTGAGGTGAACCCATGCATCGGATGCAGCATCTGACCTACATTTTCTGCTTGAGTGATTTGGATAAGAAGTTTGGGGTAGCTCAGTATCTGACAAAGTACTAATGCTACAGTAACCAAACTTGCACAAGTGATTCATCTTTGGATGCCGAGATGGACCCATGCATTGGATGCAGCATCTGACCTACTTTTTCCACTTGAGTGATTTCGCTTTTAAAAGCCAATATTGAGCAAAGTATAAGTGCTACATGTACCAAACTTGCATATTGGATGTATCTTTGATGAAACTTTCATAAAATGACCTTGACCTACTTTTTCCGCTTGAGTGATTTTGGCTTTAAAAGCCAATATTGAGCAAAGTATAAGTGCTAGATGTTCCAAACTTGCATATTAGATGTATCTTTGACAGGGCTCGCGCTGGGCTTCGCAAATGTCGCATTTTGCGACAAAAATTTGAAATTTGCGACAGAAAATCGCGATTTGCGACAAAGGGAATTTTCTAAAAATGAGTTTTCAAGTACCGACAAACACGCGAATTCGGCATTGACAGATCGATTCGTTCAGGTGTAACGCAGGTAAGCGGGTGACCGTAAAAGGTGTGAAATACACTGGTAATTAGGTAGCCCCAGCAGCACGAGAGTCACTGCTAATTAGATAATTAGATTATGAAGATAAGCTGTCCAACGGGTTACTTCCCGTTTTTCCCACTTTTGAAAAATATATATTCCTGTTTCTCCCACTTCAGATAACAATAGAAAGTAATCAACTTTAAAATAGGTGTTTATCTAGCTGATACTAATTAGTGTAAAAACATCTTGTAACTGGTGAAAATCTAGCTTTTAATGAAAAAAGAATTTTCATGAAAACGTTTTACAGAAGATAAATTGAAGAAAATATTTTTTTTGCAAACAAGGGCATCATCTCGTAATATGTATGAACGACAATTTGATTCTAAGGGGAGAGGGTGGGGGATTGCAATTTTTCCGGGTCAGATTATTTATTTCTAATGCAGAGCCGCCAAGATTATTTGTTTTCCTGCAACTCGGAGTCAGAAAATGTATTTATTTTAACTCCTTAAAGAGTCCTGTATGTTGTATAAGGATTTCTCAGAATGACTTTGCGCGCATGATTTTGAAGATCAGTAGGTATGAAGTATCTTCTCCGAGTAATACGCCTTACCAGATAAGAAATCATGAACAAGTTCTACTAGAAAAAAATCGCCCTCTTTCAGTATAATCCATATCGTAAAATGGATAATCGGGCCCCGAAAATACCCAACAAAAAATGCCGTTTCCTTAACAACCGTACTGTAAGAGTAAATCAACAGGTTTCTTTCATCTTTATACGACATACTAAATCAGAGGTATATGAAAAATACATCCTGTTGTCTCAATTTGGTATTGTGTTGTGACAAAAGTATAAGACTGCAGTAATGATATTTTGTTTGTACGTTTTAGGCGGCGACGTTTTTGAAAAAAGAAAAAATACAAACACATATAAAAATTCATCTTCCGCACCAAAATATTCCAAAGTTCTTTTCAATTTAAAGCACATATCAGCACATGGTACTGATTATCATACAATGCCCAAACTATAGAATGTAAAACTATTGTCTTTTTCTAACTTTCAATTCTGAAACTGTGTCTTACGTTCAAAGTGAATAGTTGACTATTCTGAAAGTTAGAAAAAGACACTATATTGAAATATTGGGAAATTTCCTTCAAATATAGTAGGAAAATATTAGCCATTTCTGCTTTGGGAATGAGTCCAATAATCGTGACAATTGGTCTCAAATACAGCCTTGAAAAATCATCGATCTGTGACCTTGACCACTGACATACGACCTTGAAAAGAAATCCTTCTGGGATAATGATTTTTAAGTGGAAATTCTATTGAAGTCTTTGGTTCCTGACTATGTTTTGAAGTGAAAATCAAGGTTTAATCCACTTCCAATGGGCAAATCATAAGGCAAAGTTCGCTGACAATCGAAAGTTAACTGTCTCTAGAGTGACCACAATTTTGCAACCCCCCCTCCCCCCATACACACATGAAAGGTAGCCTTCCTACAAGTACGTGCACGAGGTGATAATAAGCTAGAAATAAAGAAAAATACAGGTAAACGTGCACAAAATACAGGTAAAATTTTAGTACTAATTAGTTAATTCGTTAATTGTGTGATTCTAACAACCCCGTAATTTAAGTAATTATTCCTGTTCTTCCCACCTCAATTCCAACCTTCAATATATATTTTTACAAAAGTGGGAGAAACAGGAAGACACCGTCCAACGTTGTCCTAATTTTGAAAAGGTATTTTAACTGTGTTACGACGGACGGCAAACTTTTACATCTTTCGATGTCACTGAAAAGTTTAGATCATCACGAGTATGTCGTAATTATTTTATTTTTCAATTCTTTGTTTCTCTCCCGAAAGAAGTACCACTGTCATGACTGTATTATTAAATTTAGATTTTAAAATTGGGAAACGTAACTTAGAAATGTTTGATTCCGTATCGGAAAACATTAAGTAGCAAAATTGACGCCGTTGGTTTTCAAAACGTCTGCAAGTTCTGACGATAAAACTATCAAAAAATAAGCCTTCAATAGCATCTAAATCGAGGTTTTGAGATCTTTGTATTCAGGATAAAAGCATACAAGCTCGACGTCGTGGACCCACAACAGCACCCCTCTACTTTCTTTTAATTTTGCATCATAGGCGCCGATCTCCAGTGAAACAAAGCGTCGGCGACGAAGAATTGAACAAGAAAAAATTACTTATTTCATTTTATTTCTAGGCCATTGTGATTACGAAAACAAACCACAAATACTATAGCTTCTGTATCTATATGAGAAATATTCATCTAGATAAGTTACATGTACGTTGCGATCTTTTATTTGTGTGTGTGTGGGGGGGGGGGGGGGGTCTGCTACACCGACCTTATTTAATCGGGTCAACATTTTTTTTCCCCACAAGCAAAGGTTGTTTAAGGGGACTGTTTTCAAGCTACATTGAATAAATGATCAAGAGCATATATAGAGGATGTTAAGAGCCACCCTGGAAATTTCCTAAAAATAAATGCTATTTTTTCCCGTTTATTTTTGTGTGTGTGTGTGTGTGTGTGTGTTTTTTTTTTTTTTTTTGTCTAATGTTTTTCACAATCATATACTTGGACCCCCTCCCCATCCCAGGAAAAATTCAAGGTCTGTCAATAGCCAATTCCAGGCTGTCCTTGCTATCAAGGAGTTCAAGTCATGGGGGGGGGGGGGGGGGGGGGGGGGCAGTACTAAAACTACTATAGCTTGGTCTAAAAGTAAAGCTGCAGTTCTTTCAGCCTACACCATGTTTGCAACTACCAACTGAACTGCCCTGTCAATACAGTAATCCCTAAACTGCAAACTGATGATGATAAGCATAGAAATTCTGTAACTTTTTGAGTTGGTCTTATTGATCTCATCACTTACTCAGTACTGTCATTGAATTCAAACTTACTGAATATTTTGCATTTACTATGTTATCATAGAAGTAGTGTTGATATTAGTCTCTGACTTTGTTGAATCTAATACAATATGACTTTGTATGTTCATGAAAATAAAACACATAGATCAACACATACACTATCTCTATTGAGAAAAATCAAAGTTTTTCCAGCAACTTTATCGTCGCGCAATATTGTGCTACAGCACAATTTTGTGTCATCGCGCAAACTTGCGACACAAAATTTTGAGCCAGTGTGAGCCCTGCTTTGATCAAACTTTCATAAAATGACCTCGACCTACTTTTTCCGCTTGAGTGATTTTGCCTTTAAAAGCCAATATTGAGCAAAGTATAAGTGATACATGTACCAAACTTGCATATTAGATGTATCTTTGATCAAACTTTCATAAAATGACCTTGACCTACTTTTTCCGCTTGAGTGATTTTGCTCTATAAAGCCAATATTGAGCAAAGTATAACTGCTACATGTACCAAACTTGCATATTGGATGTATCTTTGATCAAGCTTTCATAAAATGACCTCGACCTACTTTTTCTGCTTGAGTGAATTTGGCTTTAAAAGCCAATATTGAGCAAAGTATAAGTGATACATGTACCAAACTTGCATATTGGATGTATCTTTGATCAATCTTTCATAAAATGACCTTGACCTACTTTTTCCGCTTGAGTGATTTTCCTTAAAAGCCAATATACATGTACTAAGAAATATGTTTGAATTGAATTTTGCTGTCACGAGGTGAGCTTCGTAATCTGTAATTACCTATGTTTTTATTTTGAAGTCACTATATTGACTTTCTTTAGTGTGGTTTTACAATGAAAATTGATTTCCAAATCTCAGATAGTCTGTGATTTATATTCAAGATAGGAAATTGGCTGATAAGACACGTGAATCTAATTAAATAGCATCCTACAAATACAAGTTGTACTGAGGACTTTGACTGAGAAAACAAAGTTTGAATTTCATGTCTAATATCTAAGTTTGTAGTACATGAATACGGAGCTTGATGACACCTTACTTGGTTTGAACATGAACTGTTAAGGAATGTTTCTTGATCCGTTTTATGTGTTCCCAGTCAGTATAGATGCTAACAGTCTATGTTCCGTTAATAGAATGGGATTGCATGGTCTACCTTACATTGTAATTTTTGAGATTTTTCAAAACCAAGCATGCTATTTACATGTACATATAATTTATGAATTTTGTTGGACAGACCAAAAATTAAACCAATAAAAGGGAACAGAAGATTTTGATGTAATTACATAAAGTGTTTTTAGCTCACTCACGAAATGAGAGGAAGCTTATGCTATCACCCTGTTGTCGGCGTCCACGTCGGCGTCTGCACTAGTATGTTAAGAAGGTTTATTTCTCTATTATAAGTGCTAGGAAGTTTAAACTTGCACAGATGATGCATCTTCAAGAGTAGATCACAAATCTATGTCCAAATGTAGGCCATGACCTATATTTTCTGCTTGATTGCACATGTTAGGAAGATTTGAGTATCAATGTTAAGAAGTTTTATTACTCTGTTATAATAGCTAGGAAGTTTAAACTTGCACAGATGATGCGTCTTTAAAAGTAGATCACAAATCTACATTCAATTGTAGGTCCTAACCTATATTTTCTGCTTGAGTGCACATGTTAGGAAGATTTGGGTATCAATGTTAAGAAGTTTTATTTCTCTATTATAAGTGATAGGAAGGCCAAACTTGCACAGATGATGCATCTTAATGAGTTGATGACAAATCTACGTCAAAATTAAGGTCATGACGTATATTTTCCGCTTGAGTACATATGTTAGGGAGATTTGGGTATCAATAGAGTACACCCATTCATGCAGAATCTGGGTCAGGAAATGAATGCTCTACTTCCCTTTGCTATTTTGTTTTTGTGTGGTAGCATTTTTGTTGGTTTTCAGTAGGACAGATTTTCAAATTCAAAACTGTGTAATCTTTGACTTCTTTCTGTTTGCTGCCATGAGGTGAGCTTTGTAATCTTTGATTACACTATGTTTGTAGATGAGATAAGGTCAGGTCAATGTTTACGGTTCATGTATTTTAGACATTTACAAGTACACAAATTTACTAAGTTTTATTTATTTGATTATAGCCTCATGTTGTAAAAGAGCTTACACTTCCCTTTATGATTTGAAATTTTGATTTAGTATGTATACATACATGTACATGTATAATTAAGCATTTCTTTTCATCAACATATTTGTTGCCTTTTTGTTTTCTTCCCAGATTGCAAATTTGGTATAGCTATCGTAAGGGAAAAGCTCTAAACATAGTTTTGTTCCTAGTTGTTGCTTTATTTATGACATAAAATTTAATTATGCATGTGGATATTTTGTAGGGAGTACGCCCAGGAATGCCTTACCAAGCACATCAGAACCCTTCCATGGAGAGACCCCCTTACCCTATACCTGGCTTCCCTCCCCACATGGGGATCCCTCCCCCTGGTATGCAGTTCATGGGTACTCCTGACATGCAACATATGCCAGAGATGATGGGTCAGAAAAATCCTCGTACTCTACGTAATATTACCAATGGGGCAGATCCTTTGGCCCCCATCTCTAATGTACGACCAAGTGCTAATAGGGTAAGCATGTAGTAAAACTTGCATAGTGCTGTTGTTTTATTAATTCTATACAGAAAAAGTCTTGATTACCTTGTACGACTGATTTCCAGTTAAAATCTGTACAATTTTGACACCTTTGCAGGACTTGAAATGTTAAATGATTTCCTTTTTTAAAGCGTTTATGTACTTGTAAAAAAGAAAAAAGTTAATAGTTTTGACATTTACAGAAAAAAGAATCGTAAAATACCTGTGCATAGAATTCTGCAATTCATTAAGTCATTTCCAAGTAAGGAGAAAAAATACCATCTGAAGTGTATTTGTGTATGATGAAAGAAAAAATTAACAATGAAATGTTTCTATGTACATGTATTTGACTTTTTCAGATAAATCAGATGCTTGGACTCGATGTACAGATGCCCCAGAGACCCCCTCCTCCCAAATATCACCTCCCAGGGGGACCTCACCCACACCCTCCTAAAGTAGGCCAACAGCCTGCCGTCACTCAGTATGTAGGGCATGATCCCAGTGATAATGGTATGAAAAAATATCAAGCATTTGTACATGTACATTTTTTTCGATGTACATACATTATAAGATTATGAATGAATTGTTATGGATAAGTTGTATTTACATGTACAAATCAACTATTTAATCCAATTACATATACACATATATCTTTCACACTTAACTATACATGGACATACAGCTGACACTCGTTATCTCAAACTCGGTTATCTCGAAATTCCGTTTCTCTCGAAGTCGAGCGGCGGTCCCATCTTTTTTCCTTCATATTCTAACCAATTTGACTTCAGATAACTCGAAATCAGTTATCTTGAAATTTCGCTTATCTCGAAGTAATTTCGAAGTCCCAAGTCATTTTATTCGTGTATTTTATACTCGTTAAGTCGAAGTCCTAATGTTTGTATAAACAAACCAATTAACATACCAAACAATAGTGAAATCGCATGGTAAACAAACAATTACAGGTACCGGTAACGCAGGTTGACTGATTTGCTGTTGTTTGATCGACCGTGACATCAAAATTAATTAAGGGGGATAACAGCTAATTAGATAATATCATTGCGGAAACAATGATATGTGCATGTTTCATTCATTAAAATTGCATTGTTTATTATGTTGAAATTCTTATGAAGAGCCATGGCTAAAAAAAATAAACAAACCAATAAAACCCCCCCCCCCCCAAAAAAAAAAAAATTCGCAAAGATCCTAACTGAAATAAAGCAATTCGAGCAACAATGATTATACTGATGATCTACAAAATAATCTATACATAAAATTTCATACACGTAGAGGAAGAATTGCATGCGAGGTAATTTAAGTGTGAAGAATGAAGACATGTATACGACTTTGAAATCTAGCAGACGAAAAAATTAAATAGCGTACCAACAAATGTCTTATTGTACTTTGATGACACAATGATCTAAACCTCTAGAAGGTAAACGGCTTATGACAGATTGATAAGACGACCATACTTATATCAGGGTGGAAAGGGGGGGGGGGCACACAACGAATAAAAATACCTGATGTTCTCAATGCGCCTCTTCGTAAAATTTCAGTATAAAGAATATGTTTATGGCACCTCTAGAATCTATTCTGCGTTGTGAAGTAAACATTGCATTGTCAGCACGAGTAGCCTTTTAAGCTCCGATATCTATTGTATAAGATACAATAGCAAAACGATTCTTTTAGCCTTATAGGTGGTACAATACATTAAAAAATATACCGTGAATTCGACTGACGTTTATCTCGAACTCCGCTTATGTCGAAGTATTGTCAGTGGGCCCTTCGACTTCGAGATAACGAGTGTCAGCTATACATGTACATTCTTACAATGGCAAAACCTGTACTACATGTAAATTACTCAATACTTCACACTTGGGGATATTGCTTTTCAGTGCCGCCTGAGTTATGCTTGATGGGATGTGTTTTCTACGTTTCTGATTATACCAAAATTTTGGCTCCTGAATCAATAGATGGCTGGAAGAAGGTAAAAGTAAAACTTAAAAAAGTAAAAGTTAAATTTGGAGTACATGATAATTGAATTTAAGTTTGCATCTATTTTACAATTCTTAAAAATGTTGAGCCACATAAAATGCATATGTGTACATATATATGAACTTTTAGGAAAGAAACTTGCGTTTTCTTTCTTAAGACAAATCTGATTTCAGTAATTAAAAAGATATCTAACCTTACATGTATTGACTGTATTACAGGTAATAGAGCAGTATGGAGGGCATGTAGACCCTGCCTACTCTAACAGAGTCACTCATTTACTGTGTGCAAACCAGCACAGTGATGTCTTCCATATAGTAAGTATGAAAAATATGGGTATTAGATTTCATTAATGTGTGCATAACATAATACTGGTATTAATGCTGTATGTGAACTTATTTTAGGGCAATTAAAGTTTAGCTGAAACAAGGCAAAAATTGTCATATTGACATGCATACATAAGGATAATCATCGAGTAGGCTACTTGACCTATTTTTCACTATAATCCGTAAGAAATAGACTTTTTAGCGGAGTCTAAGATTAGCACAGTCTCAATAATGATAACTTTGCAAAAATATAAATCCAACTAAAATAAGTACACATTCCGTAGATTTATGTACATGTTTTTAGTAAAGTATTAGGAATGCATATACATGTAAATGTACTAATAAATGTAGTAAAAGCTTATGGAAATATACTGAAAGCATGGTATAATATTCTATGAACACTTTAAGCACACTTCTTTATTGGCTCAAAAATTGCTACATTTGCAAAGAGTAAATGATCAATTACTAACTTCTCATTAAAGGCATTGAAAGATCAAAGACGAGTTGTCACTGCATTTTGGTTAAATGATGTCTTAGTTAAAAAGAAAATGGTACCACCTTGGCAGTCCCTTCACTTACCTATCATATACAATGAGGAGAAACCTTGTAGTAATCAGGTAAGTCGTATTACATGTACCTTGGAATTCCTTTCTGTTTTACATTTTATGGATAAGGTCTGACTGTATGTATGTCCATCTGTATGTCCCTTTATGGGCAGGATAGAGACAGCAGTCTTTTTTAAAAGGTAGTGCAAAATAAGGTAATCACGAAACGTCCAACATCACAGGTGTTGATGGGTTTATGATAAAAATGTCATAACCAAAAAGCTCATAAGAGCACTTTGTAACAGGTCATTGATTAGGACATCATTATTTATTATTAAGCCAGCTGATGCAATGCCGGACATTTTGTGATCCCTCGGATGCTGCAAGTTGTCATACATAATATCACATGTAAAATATTTTGCGAAAGGTTTAGAATGAATCAAGGATGATCAAGTATTCAACAAACATATCCTTAAGGCCAGCTTTCAAAGTTTAAGTCCCATCAATGTTTACTCGTATGTTTTCTTTGTGATAATCTTGTAAAAATTACATAAAATTTGAATTTCACATCACAATCAAATGATATTGCCATCACTTAACATCTATAATTTGGATGATTTATTCAAGAGAGGATAAACACTGTGCAAAAGATAGAGGTTAATAAAAATTATCTTCATGAAATGCTTTAATGAATCATGCAATGTTCAGAATGGTGAATACTGACTTACTTGTACATTGTATGAATCATTCCATGTTACTACATGCATTAAATGTAATTTAATGTAACACTTTTGTAGATCATATGTGTCACAAATTTTGAGGGAGAAGACAGATTGAGGGTGAAGCAGATGATAAACGCCATAGGTGCTAAATATACAGGTTATATGACACACACCAACTCAGCTCTTATCAGTAATAAGTAAGTTTCATAAAGGGAGAGTTACCCAGGGAGGTATAAGGGCTGATTAAAACAAAGTATTCTTATCAGAATATTTTTTTCACATTTTTTCAGCAGACTCGCATTTTTAGCACACTGAGACCCAACATGACACTATTTGACGTTATTTCTTACTGTGATAACATGACAGACCCTTGACATCACATTAAGAAATAACGTCAAATACACATGTAATGAAATGCCAGGTTTTGTTGTGCCTATATTGCAAGTCTAGTTGTAATATGAAAATGGTCTATCAACAGATTACATGTATTTCTTTGAATTAGACCAGTATTTCTTTGAATGAGACCAGTGTGATATTAATGAACAACTTTGAAGGGCATAGAATATGAACTGGTCTCATGATACAGAATTTCTCAGTTGAACAATTATTACATGTACAAGTATATGTATTCCATATTTTTGTTGGCCGGATTGCAAAGCAATTCAGGTCTATAGATTGACGATGTCCGTCTGTCTGTGCGTCTGCCATCAACATTTTAGTTAAAGTTTTCGATTGAGACAAACTCTAAGGAACTGTATGCAGTGGAAACTTTACACTATGCATGTAGGTTGCCCATGACGAGACCTTTCAATTTATGATGTAACATTTGACCTAGTGACCTTGACCTTGGAGTTTGACCTAGTTAAAGATTTTGGTTAAAGTTTCTGGTTTAAGCAAAATCTATGGAACTGTATGCAGTAGAAACTTTATATTATACATGTAGGTTACCTCTGACAAGACCTCTCAATGTATGCTGTAATATTTGACCTACTGTCCTAATCACTAAATCCAGAGCACCCTGTTTTGGCGATTTATTCTGTCGTCTGAAGAATTTTGCTGTAAATTATTGTTTCTAAGAATTGACCTCCTTTAGTCGTAACTGGAAATTAACTTCAACTTACCCTATCAGCTGCCTTTGACCCGCAATATGAAAAATAAAATGTCTACGGGAAATTCCCATGTTAATTTCTAGCCATATTGTTCTCCGTGTCAACAATAGTAAACAGTGACGTCAATGCCTCCGACATCACACATTTTCAGCGATTTTACTATAGGAAATCCCCGTAGACTTTCTATTTTCCTTCCTATTTCTAACTTAACTGACGCACAGCAAAAACAATGGTATTTTCTGTTACGACTAAAGGAGTACTATTTTAAAAATTGATATATTTTTCGAAGATGACATTATCATATTTTAGAGAAAACAGGGTGCTCTGGAATTAGTGAACAGGACAGTATTAACCCTGACCCAGTTGGTGACAAAAACTTACTTCGCAATCCGGCCATACCGTCTTAAGCAGTCTTTTATTGGCTTTATACAAGTGTTTGTAATACATGTAGTTCAGTACATGTTCATGTGTATGTACGTTTATGTATGCACATATAACAGTGATTCTCCTTCCTTTTCAGACCAGATGGTAAAAAGTATGAAAAAGCAAAGGATTGGAGGATACCTGTAGTGAACGTACAGTGGCTAAGTGACCTGGTGATAGGTCATCTAGACGCCTTAAAACTCCCTGTAAATAGTAAATACACAGCACTAGGGCATAAGGAACAGTTCAACTTAGATACGTCCAAAGTTCCACATCTTATGGGTAAATATGACTTCAGTAGGCCTTTTTTGAAACACTGTGTACAGTAGATACCATTTAAAAGAGAATTCTTTTACATGTATTTCATGGGAAAAAAAGTAACAAATGCAAATACAACAAATACCTCATGATTATCATGAGATCTTGCGAATTAGAAAATACGTATATTTACATGTACTGAGAAGTTTAACCAGGCTTAAGAAAATGGAGCCTTGACCTTGCATTGAAGGTCAAAGATTTTGAATTCTAACTTGTACACAAGATACATGTACATGTATATACATGTATTTGGGTTTGTTCTACTTTCAGTTGGTTGGCAAGCACCATTAAAAATTCCTAAAGATGTGTGGAAGGTGAGATTTATACATGATGTACATAAAATGCAATTACTGTCCATGCGGCTCACTTTGGAAAGTGGATAAACACGATTTTGATAACTTTGTCATGCAAAAATTAAGATAAAATCTACATGTATATCATTGAATAGATCTCGCTTAGTCATAAATTTTGGTATATGTTATATGGTTGAGGGCTTATACAATCAGATTATACAGACAATATAAATTTTAGATGGGGCGTTTTCAGTGTTAAATTTCAGCGTGACTTTCAGGGCCTAGGAAGGACCCGCGCCCTGCGCCATACGCGCATATCCGCGTAAAATGGCGCAACACTTACGGTATACGCTGCGCCCTGTGGCGCAAACGCAAAATCAATAAAATCCAATATGCTCCAACACAAGTAGAGTTTTGAGACGTCCCCCGCATTCCGATTAGCGATTGGAACTCCCCGGAGTTTATCATGACTGTGGTTACGAAAGACACGAGGAATTCCGACTGTTTCTTTCTCTTTGTTTGTTATCGATTATCTGATTGGTCAAAAGGTGAACGCATTCAGCGAATCAGACAGATCGTATTAAATCAATTGGGCTGCGGTACACGTGTGTACATACACGACACAACAAACATGCCGCCGGTGAAACCGAAGAGTGAAAAATTGGTTATTGCTCTGTGTGTTTGTCGTACTGCTAAGTAACATCTCTTTCCTTTGCCTCTCTGAACTTATTCCTACAGATTACATGTAGATGTCTGTCAACAAGGTCTAATGCCTTACTGGTAAAGAAAATTAACTTAATATCATCATTATCTATACCTTAGAATGTGAATTAAGTAGCTAAAAAACTGTTGGTATCACTTTGTTTTAGTTTGTGACAAAGGAAGGCAAATATAAGGTTATGGCCCCAACTGAAACCTCGATGGCCCTTCAAATTAAAAAATGGCCCCACATTTTCCTAACTAGTGGGGCCATAGTCCCCACCACTTCCTTCGCCTTCCTAGGCACTGGACTTTGCAGAGTTTAACATTGAGCCTATGGAGAGCGTCACGACGTCACAGGAAAAATTAGCATGGGAAATGGCCCATCTACAATTTGTTTTGTCTATTAATTTTGATTGCATGCACTGATTCTCATATAACTTATACCAAAATTTACGACTAGGCGAGATCTATTGGATGGTACATGTATCAATTTTATTTCAAGTTTTGCATGATGAAATAGTCAAAATCGCATTTATCCAGTTTCCGAAGTGAGCCACGTGGACAGTATTATCCATTTAAGTAATTTTGACTTGTATTCTTTACAATACCAAAATATTGATTGGATATGATATTGTAAATATTTCAATTTCTTATGATTGTTCAACTTGGCAATTATGAAAAATGAAGAACAGAAACTAAAATTCTTTCTTGACATAAACATGTACATGTATATATTGGATTTGAAATTTTTGTTTGTGATTAAACTAGTAATCGATCATTTGTTTGAACAGAAATACCTTCCAATGCACAAAAATAGAGCAAATATAATGGAAGGACAGGAAAACATTAATATACTGAAGGCAGACACAGCACCCCCTCCACTCAAGAAACTGAGGTACGTCAGTTATACTGGTGGTACATTTACTGTGAAAAGAAAACATGTTGAGGTATCTGTAATGAATAATATTGGGTATTTGACAATGGTTTGAGTTTGATTGTAGTGGTGATATTGAAGCAAGATTTCATTATCTACAATGTATTTACTGCTTTTTTTTCTCCTGGAATATACATGTAATTTTGAAGTACATGTAAATTTATTTTTATCAATTTTGAAGTACATTTAAAATTGTTTCTACCCATTTACCTTTCACAGATTAGATGTAGATGATACTACAGTGATAGCCAGCCCCACACAGTACAAGATACTTTTTACAGGATATCCAAGGGGACTAGTCACAAAATTCCAACCTGTAAGTATTGTATGAACTGTACATGTATCATTGAATTAGAAGTGAACACATATAGATGTTTATTATCAAGGTTTGCCATCAGAGATACATCATCAGAGATACATCATAGTCTGAAGAACTTAGTAAAATTTGTAACCAAGTTAAATGTGCAGAGGAAATTCCATTGTATGAATTTTGAAAAAAAAATCATTGTACAAGTAAAGAACATGCCAAAGGAGTGAGTGGTTATATGTAATATTGCATAAAAATTTTTAAAAAGTGCCCTTGTAAAAAAAACCAACTTTCATATTCATTATGAACATATTCATGAGTAATTTGTATTGCATGATGGATTTCTACATGTATTACAGATTGTTCAGCAGTTAGGAGGTGTGATGACAGACAATCCTGTTCTATGCACCCATGTTATAGCACCTGCCTTAACACGCACCATTAAATTCTTTGTTGCCATCAATGTATGTAAACACATTATCACCAAGCAGTGGCTGGAGGACAGTATGAGCTTTAACAGATTTCTAGGTATGTCTTATTTTGCGCAGTTAATACAATCAGCTAAAAGGTCACTCTGGATTATTTGGATTTTCATGAAAAATTATTTGAAAAATCAGGAAAATTTCCTTCACCCAGAATCATTCAAATCAGAACATTGAAACCATTAAGATGTACATGCAAATTACTTCTTAGAAATTTTTTACATAATTGAATTTCATTTTGTCTTTATTTGTCAGTAAAATGTTAGTACAGTGATATGGTTATATTTTGTTTATGACTTGATTTTTCAGATGAGAAACCTTATTACTTGAAGGACACAATTGCAGAGAAGGAGATGCAGTGCAATCTCCAAGAATCATTGAAAAGAGCACAAACTAAGAAGTTATTTGAGGTGTGTAGTATTTCCAAGTTTTCATAAGGTCAGGTTTTACTTAAGCTGATGCAATTATCTAATGGGGGCAGCTCCTCAGAAGCAGACCTGCCTATTTTTATGATTTTGGCGTATTTTTTACCTACAATGTTGCTATACACTTTTGCTGCTCAATTTTACGCTTCCAACATATTTCCAAGCAGAATGACTTTTTAAAAGTATTTCTAACAAACCAATTGACTAGCATACATAAAGTACTTGAACATTGAGCGTGTTGATATCGTATATATCTGTTCTTAAATGATGCTATTGATTTTGAAAGGAGGGGATCTCCAACAACACTCGGTTGCAGCAGACGTTTTAAATGCAATTGTGTAAATGATTTAAATTTGTAACAATGTCAAAGAGTGGAAAATACTATGTTTTTATAAAAGTTACAGTCAATTTTGTTACATTATACAATTATTGACTGGGAATGAGGGCAATATATGATTTGTTGGACCTGAAGATAAAATATTGCCCAAGGCCGAAGGCCGAGGGCTATATTTTGTCTGAAGGTCCAACAAATCATATATTGCCCGAATTCCCAGTCAATAATTGTTTTGTTATACCTTACATCAATACTGCAGCAACGAACCGATTAGCCCGGCATTTCTACGTTCATTTTCTTCTATAAGAGAAAGAGCGCGGAAAAAAAGGTAGAGCTAATAGCGTCATCAATGACGTGACGTCACAAACGATGTACCGTTTATCGGTCAATATTTTTTGAAATATTGCCCTAGGGCCAATACTGATGTAAATATTGACCACTCGGTCAAATATTCGAATTTATAGGCATTTTTCCTAAGGGGATTTTATATAGAGGTACTGACAAGGGTATAACAATAAGCTTTACTTCCCTAAATTAGACATTCTTGAGAAAAATATTACACTTTTGTAAAGAAGTAGGTAGGCAGGTCTGCAGTAGCTTGGAATTTATTAAATAATGTATGAGACCTTTTGTTTCAGCAAAGTTCTTAAATGTATTATTTATGGTATCCATAGACCTTCCCATATACCTTTTTATAAGCATTCATTTTAAAAGAGTTCCATCAAAATTAAAGGGATAGGGCCAAGAAGCCCCTAAAACGGCTGAGTTTAAAGAAACATGTAGGTTTTGTAGCAATTTCTCGGAGAATTGCTGATTTTGGGGTTTTCAAAGGGCTCAAAGCTACTGATAAATGCACATTAACACTTAACAAAGTATCAAATAAAAAAAAAACTCAATCAATTTAAATGTTATGAAACAGGGCCAAGGAGCTGATAAGATAAGGGCTGTTTTTAGCCCTAAACCCCATGCCGTATTTCTTCCACATGACAGTTTATATGCAGACAAAAGATAATCATTATTGAAATCCATGCTGTAAATTTATCTGGTTTTAAATGATGCTATCGAATTTGAAGACATTTAACATAAAATGTATTTGAAGACTTTTTGTATGTTTTACTTTTCGATGAAATACTCATAAGATTCTACAATGAAGGTCCAAAGAGGGGGCACTTGAGTAATAAAACTGATAATATGGACCAAAAACGTAGAAATTTTAGAATATTTTGCCTGAAATTGATAAATATTAACTATCAAATACATCTACATGTACATTGTATATCAGATAAACATTTTGAAAGTTCTTTTTCCTCTAATCGGTAAATAATGAAATCTGGAACTCTAAATACAGTCTTATTTTGTATGTAATGACTATAATAGAAGCTTTTTAGCGCGAAATACACATTAGCGGAGAAATCCACATCGCTTCTGCTTATTTCTTTCCTAATTGTTGTACATTTCATTCGATCGTATTTAGAACACATTTTTTGCTGGATTAAGGAGGAAAAATAGTCAATTTTTCCATATTTAATGATCTTAAAGATCGATTGTATAACAAATGCACCCCCTTCCTTTTTTGGTTTTTCGTCTCTGGGGTAATGTTCCCCCCAGACTTTTCCAGAGAATTTGTATCATGGATATACAACTCCAGTATAAGTGGCATTCTGTATCCCCGGGGGGGGGGGGGGACAATGTTCAAAAAAACTTTTCCGTTTTCTATTAATTTCTATGGGGAAAAGACAAGTTTTGACCCAAATATTAGCCATATTATTCATAATAGATCTAAAATAACTTCAGAGTTTGATGGGATACTGTATTTGTATTAAAGTGCCTCAACAATGCAAAATCATATTTTTTCTACTACTTGGTATTAATGAAACGCATCTTTTCCCGAAAACGCGATCTTTCTGCGGTGAAGATTTAATGAGTTACTTGCACCATCTTATCTTGATTAACTTTTGACCACCTGTGATCGCCGGTCTCCGGCGCTCTCTGTGGTCAGACGTACAAAGTTAAACGAATAGCCTGATCGTTGATGCTAACTCTGTATAAATAATACAGAATAAGAGAAAGAAGGAGAAACTTTTGAACAGATTTTTAGATTAATAAATGACTTAGAATAGAGAAAAATGGATAGGGATTACAAAAATATACATTTTGAACACAGAGCACGATAAGAAATAATTTATATAGACATTTACAAGGACTGGTTAACAAAGACTTATCAAGCATACATTCAGGACAGGCTCCTATTATGTATTTCCAGTAAATTGTAGTAATCACAGGGAAATAATTTCGATTAAGTCAATATTTCTATGAAAAAAAAATTAATTTCTTTAAAGTGTGAAATGTGTGTTTGAAATCAGAGAGTAACAAACAAGGGAGAAAGACAGAATTCTTCCGACCAAAAGAATGTTATATTCGGAAATATTATTTTGACCCTGGAGGAGATCGAGACTTCCATCTATTTTCTTCATTTTTTCTGGGGTTTTTTAACTGTCTTTCTTTTTCTTCTGTTTTCAATTTATCCTATTTGATATATCAGTTCCTAACGAAGAAAATAAGATGGTTGGAATGGAAGGAAAGGGGGGGGGGGGGGGGGGGGGGGGGGGTTACAAACGTTCGAGATGCTAACTATCTTATTATCAGGCCGATATAACATGCCGAACTTTTGTAGTTTTTAAGATACAGAAATAGAAAAGTGCGAAATGTTTGAAATGTTGAAAATACTGGGCTAGCTATTTTAAACATACACCCTCCCCCCCCCCAATTACTTCGTATATGGTGCTTACAATCGGACTGATCGTATTCCCACTTTTCCTGTGCCCATATCTCGGGCCAAAGCAATTTTGGCCTCTCATTGCTCTTATTCTTACATGCATAATGCAAAAAAGAAACAAAGAAAAAACAAACAAGAACCAAAAAAAGAAAAAACCTACCTAATCATGCGTCGTAAACATGTATATCTCTTATTCGAATATCGGTGGGGTTGAAATTAAAATGTCATGTGAACATATGAAATGCTGTATTTCTAATCAAGTCTGATATAAATAAAATGTAGGGGAATAGGCTCTTAAAATAAACTCGTGAATATATCTGTCTATTTACCCCCAAATGTCTATTATCTAATTGTATTTTTTAACATCCCCTTTTAATTTTTATACGCCCGTCATTTGACGGGACGTATTATGGTATGGCGAAGTCCGTCCGTCTGTCCGTCCGTCCGTCCGTCCGTCTGTCCGTCTGTCCGTCCGCCTATGGAACGCAATAACTTGAATACGCGTCAACGGATTTTTATGAAATTTATACTTAGTGATCAGACTGTGGAGAGGAAGCCGCCTTTCGATTTTCAGGTTCATCCGATTTGTCGTTACAGAGTTATGGGACTTAGATTTTTAAAATACAGTGAAAATATACTAAAATATTTAAAAATTATTTAAAAATCTATTTCTGGTCGAAATGTTTTGAAATTTTGTATACTTCAAGTAGAAAGGATGTTCTTTGACATATGTAACGGGTTTTTAATTTTTTTGTCACATAACCGAGATATTGTGTGTAATGGGAAGGGGGGGTGGGTTATATGCACATACATTTTAAGCTAAGGGCAAAATATAGGCGCATGGAACGTGATAACTTGAATATGCGTCAACGGATTTTCATGATATTCATACATTATGATTGGACTGTGGAGAGGAAGCTGCCTTTCGATTTTCAGGTTTATTCAATATGTCGTTACAGAGTTATGGGACTTAGATTTTTAAAATACAGTGAAAATATACTAAAATAGTTAAAAATTATTTAAAAATCTATTTCTGGTCGAAATGTTTTGAAATTTTGTATACTTCATGTAGGAAGGATGTTCTTTGACATATGTAACGGGTTTTTAATTTTTTTGTCGCATAACCGAGATATTGTGTGTAATAGGAAGGGGGGAGGGGTGGGTTATATGCACATACATGTTAAGCTAAGGGCAAAATATAGGCGCATGGAACGCAATAACTTGAATATGCGTTAACGGATTTTCATGATATTCATACATTTTGATTGGACTGTGGAGAGGAAGCCGCCTTTCGATTTTCAGGTTCATTCGATATGTCGTTACAGAGTTATGGGACTTAGACATTTTAAAATACAGTGAAAATATACTAAAATAGTTAAAAATTATTTAAAAATCTATTTCTGGTCGAAATATTTTGAAATTTTGTATACTTAAGGTAGAAAGGATACTCTTTGACATATTTAACGGGTTTTTAATTTTTTTGTCGCATAAGCGAGATATTGTGTGTAATAGGAAGGGGGGGGGGGGGTTATATGCACATACATGTTAAGCTAAGGGCAAAATATAGGCGCATGGAACGCAATAACTTGAATATGCGTCAACGGATTTTCATGATATTCATACATTTTGATTGGACTGTGGAGAGGAAGCCGCCTTTCGATTTTCAGGTTCATTCGATATGTCGTTACAGAGTTATGGGACTTAGACATTTTAAAATACAGTGAAAATATACTAAAATAGTTAAAAATTATTTAAAAATCTATTTCTGGTTGAATGTTTTGAAATTTTGTATACTTCAAGTAGAAAGGATGTTCTTTCACATATATAAGGGGTTCTTGAATTTTTTGTCACATAATCCAGAAATTATGTGTAATGGGGGGGGGGGGGGGTTATATGCAACATACATGTTAAGCTAAGGGCAAAATATAGGTGCATGGAACGCAATAACTTGAATATGTGTCAACAGATTTTCATGATATTTGTACATTTTGATCAGACTTTGAAGAGGAAGCCGCCTTTCGATTTTAAGCTAGGTTCATCCAATTTGTCCTTATGGAGTTATGGGACTTAGATATTTTGGTGTTGTGAAAAAAATCCCAACGGGCGTATCTTGCTGCGTGAGCGTAGGCTTTATCTTGAATTGTAATAGTGAACAAAACACTACATAGTAAATGGGACAATAATTATCATTATTTCAATTCTTTTTTTGTAGAATGTTCTGTTAAATTCACTGTTCATCTATGCTTCGTACTACTATCTGAAATGCTATCTGTTTCACTCATGACGATTTCACCACACATGTGGTCAGCAGCAAGATTTAGCGATAAGACGCTCGGCTATCTTCCGCTGCAGGTGTAAATGGACACTAAAATCACAAAATACGGGGTTAAAACGCAGGAATTTTTGCAAATTAATTATGCAATCGCAAATTGATTCATATTTGTTATTTGATGGACTTAAAATATCCTGTAATGTAGAGGCACTTTAAATTAACGAACAATTTTTCTTATAATTTCCTTTTTCAAAATTCCACTTTTTAGGGCAGTTTAGGGGCTTCATGGCTCTACCCCTTTATTCTTCTTCTCTGTTTGCCTGTCAGCATCTTAAGCCTTAATCAATAAGTGATAGGGCTTTAAAATTTCACATGTGCATTCCTTTTGTTAGGAGTCTCCTTTTGGTACCAAGGTTTTACCTTGTGATGTTAATTCAAGGTTTTACCTTGTGATGTTAATTCACCTTTATTTAAAAATTAGCTGTAGACTAGGGCATAGTATTTTACAAACACATCTTAGACTTGTTAATACATGTAGATGCAAATGTTAGACCATACGCAGAGAATTTAAGTTAAGATACATGTATGTATGTTTAAAACATGCTCCTAAATCTCTGCTATTTGGAGTTTTTCTTGAACTGTAATTTTACATGCTATTTTCGTAAATGGTGATTTTTAAATGTACTTTCAGGGATTGACAGTATACATTTCCCCCAGTGTTACTCCGTCCGTACCAGAGCTGACCAGAATTGTAGAGTGTGCGGGAGGGAAGGTGGCAAAGAAGAGGCAGGGCCTCAAACTACTCTCAAACTTCAACGATTTTGTGAGTATAAGATAAAATATAAAGTAGATGTATGAAGCAAGTTATGAAGCATTTTATAGAGAATAAGTTTCTTAAGTGTTTTGTTATGGGTATCAGTGGCAGATTTAGGGGGGTGCAGAGGGGGTGTTGGATTCCCCCCCCCCTCCCCTGGCACTGACCCAAAATTTTCCAAGAACAGGTATATTTTGGCCCACTTTCAGTAAAAATCAGCAAAACTCACCCCTTGACCTCTCGGCAGAGAGGGCACTGGATCCGCCACTTGTACCGCAACACACAGTAAGTGCATTTATCATACATGTAATGCATGTTATCTCATTTCTTGTGATTAATGAACTTGCAGTGTGTTGCATACCTGTAACAAAACACAAAGTATGACATTTATTCTACATATATGTATATGCACCTTAGTTGTAAAAAGGTGACCTGAAAATTTAGGTCACTGCTGGTTGCAGTTTGCAGGTTATAACAGCCGTCACAGCATGTTTCTTAAGATCTTATGCATTGTGATGTTACGAATGTTTACATTCCGGAATGCAACACATTCTTTTCAATAGTTCCATCTTAGGGAATAGGTCACTTGCCAAAATTCATAATGGCTGACAAAGTGACAAAAAATGTCTGAGGTAGGCAATTTTTGCGCACTTTTTCATTGTTACATTTCAATGGAATTTCGTCTTCAAACAGTGACGTCATAATGTAAAATAACGCCAAAAGATGTTGACTTGGACATTTTGTGCTGTCTAACAAGATCAGAAAATGGTCTATTACAATTGTTGAGCATATACATTTATATACATGTAATAATAAATGCACAATGTTATACCTTATTTTGTTCCTGGAATCTTATGTTTATTTGCCTGCAAGTACATAGAAAAAATTTTTACATGTATTACCAAAAAAAAACTGTAATCCTATTATGCTGAAGATACCGATATCACAAGTGTAAAAAATTATTCTTCAGGGAAGAGTTTTAATCTTTTTATTTCTACATCATGCAAGATGATGTTAGAGGAAGGTATGATCTGATCTAATAAACATTTTATGGAAACACCAGAGCTTAAGTTCCCTTGCTTTAAAAGCATCATGTATGTAAGGCCATATAAAAAAAAAATCCTGGTTCTCAGACACCGCCGCGCGCTCAAAATTCCTCCCGATGAGACGTTTTTATCGTGGGAAGGGAAAAAAATAGCCGCCGTCGCCAGATTTCTTATGCTGATAAATATAATTTTCTATAAATAGAACAGGGATTTCGGTACAAACGAAAATTAGAAATGTCTGTTTCAGTACAGCGCTTTACGTTTTAACGGCGCTTGTCGGTTTTGTTAAGACTTTACACAACCAAGACGCTTAGGTGCTCTGACTTCTGTGGAGGGAAATACTGTACTTTGTTATTGTACACAAGATGCAAAATGGCGACTGGGGGGGGGGGAGGAACGAGTGATTGTCAGCTTGAAGGTGAATTTTAAAGGCAACACAGTCGTGCTGTGGATTATATTGCCATTGGAATCGAACTATTCAGTGACACAGTTGTTTTCGGAAAATAAAAACAAAAAATAAAAACCCTACCTACCTATCCATATTTTTTAGATCAATTATCTGAGAACCAGAAAAAAATTTTTGCATGGCCTAACAGCTGGCCATTTCAGTCTTAGATTTTTGTTTTTAAAACTTGGGAATTTTGGATCATTTGATACACAAAATTAAAACTCCTTGTGATATTTTTATGGAATTTTTCTTATTCCAGGGGCATTGTCAAGATGTTGTGATAACTTGTGAGAAAGATTTACACCTATTTAGAAATATGATTGCAAGAAAAATACGTAAGTACATGTAAATTTCTTCAACTAATTTGAATACCAATAGTTTACTCACAGTGATACTTTCGGAATGATACAGATTTTAACACATGCTATCCTCTTGTGAAATAAACATTTATTGTGAATTGAATTGTATAAGTACACATTTATATTTTTGTTGAAAGTCATTGGTAACGGGTATTCAGTATGACTTTTAACAAGATGAAGTTTTTATCCCTTAAGAATAGAAAATTCATTGTAAAATACTTCAATAGCTTGTATTAAATTAAATTTAGCAAGTTTAATTCATCATGTTAATTTTACAGAAATCTCTTTATTTTAGCCCTATACAACTCAGAGTTCATATTGATGGGTGTGCTGCGACAAGAGCTGAATTACACGGACTTTCAGATTGATGTTCACTAATAGAAAATGGCATTTATAGCTTGTGTCTTTACTGTTTTATTATAAATTTGTGCATCAGAATATCACCATCCCGCCCTCATGTGAAGAAGAAAAGGATTGTGAGTGCGGTGAAACTCTATTGAATTCCATTGAATTTCATCTATATGAAGTATTCATTTGTTTTGAGTGATAGACCTTGAGTTGATTGCATGATATACATGTAGTAAGTAACAATTATTTTCATGTAGGAGAAAATGCTTTGATAGTCATTTTGTTGAGCAAGTTTTGACAAATTTAAGGCAGCATTCTATAAATCTGTAAACTTGCCGTTGAGAGTGATTGTTATTAGTTTGTTTTGATATGCGAATGATATACACTTCATATATACATAATATTATGAATGTCGATTGTATAATAAGTTTATACTAAATAAGATGATACAAGAAATAAATTATTGAATATTTTGTAATCTATTTTTTCTTACCTTCCTGTCATAAAAGTCTTCTATCTGTCGTCCATTAGTCTGTAAACTTCTTCAAATTTATTGCTTCTTCTATGCAAAAACTGCACAAAATTTCACCGAACCTTACAGGAAAAAAATGTCGAGATACTGAAGGTCCGCTATCAATTCTGAAGACAGATTTGTCATCTTTAAAGGATCTGATTGACTTGCATTCGATCATTTAAAGATTTCACAAGAGGTAAGTAGTCAAGGTCCGCTACTGGGTAATTTTTATCAAAAGACTTTATGAATATTACTTCCAAGACCATCGCATCTGCAAGTTTTTGTAAACTGCCTCGCAGAATTTTGAAAATAAAGAAGATAAAAGGAATTATATCAATCATATTATCAATTTATTGTGTCAAGATCAATGTGCTGGTTTACAAGGCATTATTTGGAAACAAAGTCTCATGGGACTTGCATCATCAGTAGTTCAACGCAAGTCATTATTACTCGTAGGAAAACTGACGAAACTCAATTTTGCTCTTTAACCACCTTCTTTGCCAAAGTTGGTCAACAATTAAAACTTCACGCGTAACTTTTCACGACCAAGCTATATATCAAATTACATCTCAAAATCATTGAAGAAAGATTCTGGAAATGAGTGACGAATCAAGACGAAACTAATGGTTCTCTCTGGCATTGCTATAAGAAACTGCAGAAGACATTTCTTTGCATATTTTGTGTAATTAGTCTCTGCAATATGTCTATCATAACATTATGTTGAAAAAGTATAAAACTCACATTCGTTCAATAACTGCACATTTGGATTGTACGATACAACAATAAAATGTAATTTTTACAATGACATGATTTTAAATGGAGAATTTTTTGAGATCCCATATACAGTTTTGTAGAGTATATGTTATAGTTTATGAAAGAGATGATTATGCATATATAACATTCATGAAATAATGTGAATACTATGAATCAAATGGTTTTGGAAAGTATATAATTTTTAGGTTTCTGTAATAATCAGCTATTTGCTTCACCTGCAACATGTATAATTGGTTTTCATTCGTAATATTATTGTAGCCATTTGTTTGGGTGTTTATCCTATACACAGTCTCCTATAATGTGTTTGTTGTACTTGTGTTTTCCCTGTGGTTATTACATAGTCTTGTTGGAGATCTTCTCCTGCTCTGTCATATCTCTAAAAGTTCTTAGTACATGTATGTAATCTTAAAAGATTCTAGAATTGCTGTTGTTTTGATTCACTTTCAAAGTTAATATGATGTATAATGTCCTTGTAATTTGAGTTGTTCACCAGCCGTCATACGATGCCCGTACACCCAGTAATAGGATGACGACGATGGCTATAGGTGTAGAGAAACAGAAACACAGTCCTAGTGATATCAGCAGTCCTCGTGTATAGTATTCATGGGGTCTGGAGCGCTGGAATAACGATTTTGACAAAATCTTGAGGCGAACTCTCTAAAATAAAAAGATATTTTGCATTGTGTAAATCATACAGTTAGCACTGTGTATCAGTGAAATTAAAGAAAGAATAGATGTATATCATAGACGCGGTGGTCAAACAAGATTTGTTCCCGTCTTGCACTACCGACACAAAGAATATGCATGAAAAGATAATTTACCTTTTCTGGGACGATTACTTCTGGTTCTTTGAGTAATTCCTCGTCATCCCCTATACCCCTGTTCCTCTTCCCATCCCAGTGACCTTTTGTAGTCCCCTTGAAAATGACGTTATGGCGAGATTTGATTTTGATCCTGTTAAGTTGTGGCTTTGGTTTCGGCTTGATCACCGGACCCACTGTGTTGGATTGGTAAAAAGATGGTCTTTTCCGCCTGAAACCTAGTAGGATATCAAGAGTTACATGACTACTTTAAACTAAAACTGAAAAAAAAAATCAAATTGCATTCAATTTTTTATCGAGTATTTTCCAGTTATCTTTCTCTATACATACAAGGGTAATTTTGAGAGAACACGACTTGATCTCTGGGCCTAGGGTAGTATTCTCAGGATAAATTTTATCCATGCACAATGGAGTAGATTGAACACTTAAGGTAGAGCGTCCCTCAGGTCTCAGATGCTCATATTTCCTAATTAACAACTTTTACAATATTTTCATTTCTATGCTACGCCTGATATACCAACAAAATATAATTCGTGGTCTCATGATTATACCGAGAACTTGAGCTGTTTGAACTTTAACATTGGACCCTATGGGAAAAATTAGAAAAATCCCTTTTTTAGAGGTGATAAAATGTAACTATAAAAGTTTCTTTTCCCTAATCCATATTAGTTTGATAATCTGAAAAATATTCTGAAGTGAAAAAATTGGGCATCCAGGCAAAAAATTAGCAGCAATTCTGACCTCAGAGATACTCTACCTTAATTTGGCTAACAGACCAACAGTTACTCACTATACGAAATTCAGATGAGAAAATCCCAAAAAAAGACATTTTATTTCGTCTCCTCTATAGAATTTATTTGAAGAAAATAACTTCGCATTTGGTATAAAGTTTACATGATTTCATCTACATGTACAATATACAAGTATAAACCATATATTTTCCTCTTTGAACACAGTGAAACTGCATTTAGTCTGACCTACCTCCATGAGTTTTACTTCTTGAGAAATTACGAGACGTCGGTAACACTGACTTCTCATTATAAAAATTTGGCTGTTCGTCCCAGCCCGTTTTAGATAGGAAGCTCGGATTTTTGGTTATTTTCTCCTCTTTTATAAAGCTCGGCTTTTTGGGTATTTTCTCCTCTTTTATATACTTTTCAGCGACTTTGGGTTGTCCATTTGGTATAGGCGCCGAAACACCCGCTTTCTGAACAACTTTATAGAAGTCTGTCTTAGCTCGTCTTGCCGTCAGATTGCAATTTGCAACGTAGAACGAATCGTCGTCACTATCATCTTCTACGTCGTTTGAGGGAATGTCTATCTTAATTGACTCCATGTTTACCACCCCAAATAAATGTTGAAATACCCCGTTAACAACTAGACACCTGATGTTCCATTTTAATTAAGGTGTGTAATTGGTAATGAAGCGTTGTAAGATGAGATAAGAGAAATATCTTTTATTTCAATTTAAATCCAGCCGTGGTTCTTAATCAAGTATACAACGTACATAGCTATGTATTATTTATCGGTCAAAGATATTTGTAAGCTTATTTTAGATAATGTTTAAAGTGAGTCGATGTGATGTCATAGCAGACCGTCTGTCGTACGCCGTCATGCTTTGGTCTAGATATAAAAAAAAGAATCGAGTAACCAAACTAGACAAAGATAAAATTTTACGAGACCTGTAAAAAAAGCCTGCTGGTATTTCCAGTGCATGCGCGAATCCAGCATTTTTTATCAGAGGGGGTCCTAAATTGTAGGAAGTCTACCTATCATGTAGGTATATTTCGGTGCACATCATGGGGAGGGGGCAACGTGTGCACTAAGGATTGATTTTTGAGTGCGGGTATTGTTAGCTTTCCTTTCACGTCTATTTTTAGGAAGAATTGGCGAGCGAAGCGAGCCTGAAATCTTTTGGAAATGAAATATTAATTTGTCTCCTTTTTATAGAGATGATTGTTTATAACATTGAATATTTTACTCCTTATATCGGCGAGTGGGGCGAGCCGCGAAAATTTTGATTAATTCACATTTTGTCTATATTTTATGATAATAAATAGATAAGTCATTTTCCCAAATAATCTGACATCTTAAAATGACAAAACCTTGAAAAAGATGAGGGAGATAACAGCCTATGAAGTAGGGGACTGTTGAAAATTCGAATTCATAAAATAAAATTATTTCGTATAAAAAATTGAAAATGATTAAGGAATTATGCAAAAAAAAAATAATTGAGAATTTGTAAATGGCGAGCGAAATTTTAGGTTTCAAAGCCTTTTATGTATTTTTAGACCCCTTTCAATTAGAAATTGGCCAAAGCTGGACCCCATCTCCGAAAATCTCAGGGGGGGGGGGTCCAGACCCCCGGTCCCCCCCCCCTCTGGATCCGCGCATGCAGAGATGTAAAAAGGTAAATTTTCAAGGTCAAAATTATGAAAAGAGACTAGAAATTGCATTATTGACTGAATCAATGGGGCCGGGGAATGCTGATCTCTAGGTTCGATCAGTGAAGGACGCGCGGCAGTTTCCATTTATCTAGAATTTTTTTATATGAAATACCACCTTTCCCTTGATATCTCAGAAAAAAAAATTGACTTTAGGAAATTTTTTTAGGATGTACTGAAGTATTTCGTGTAATAATTCAATTTAGAGGAAACAGTAAATATTATCATTTAAGAACAAGATTTTGCTTTCAATGAAATCTTAAATTACAGGGAAAATATAGGAAATTTGGGTTATTTTGGCCAAAATATAAGGAAAATTAGGAGCATCCAAAAATATAGGGATTATAGGAAATATATATACACGGCTGCTTCGAAGAATGCCTGCAAACTATATATAAGGTACATGTAAACTTTCTTTAACCATGAAGAAATAGACGAAAAACTAAGTCAGCCTGAAATATTTGAAAAATAATTTAAAATTGTGGCGAGCGAAGCGAGCCGGAAAATTTTTAAGGTATATAAACATGAATTTCGAGGTAATTTTTTTAAATTGAGATTATGTACATGAACGCATAACAGAGCAAGAATATTTATATTTGAAGCAATTTCCTAATTTTTTTTTTGTTACTGTTACCATCCCAATCATATCTCTTTCTCGCCCTCCTCCTTTCCTCCTCCCCCTTTCTCCCTCCTCTCGCCCCTTTCCCCCCTCCCTTTGACCCTGTCCACCCCTCAAAGAAAAGACATTTCAAAGTTTGTCAATCTATCGGTTCTGACGAACTATTACGCTTCAAGTCTTTTTAAATTATAAAGCCGTCATTTGGGTCACTAATTAGCTTTAAGTTTAAACATATTTTATTTTCAATAAGAAAATTGGATTGGGCATAAGTTATAAAAACATTATTTGCGCCCTCTCCATACATGGTATATATGAAAGTACAAAAAATGACATCATGATGACAATACAATTTGTGACTTTTTTCTACAAATAACAGAAGTAAATAATGAGAGAGAGAGAGAGAGAGAGAGAGAGAGCTAATTAGCTTAAGACAAAGTAAGACAAAAAAGTTTTATTTTTCAAACTTTAATTAACTTTACTGCACATCCCGACTACACAAGGTTTATCCAGATTTAAGCCTCGACCTTTTCAGTCTTTTTCCAAAAAAGTTAAGTTAAGGGCAAGGAGATCCGAATTGCACATGGTTATACATCCTCGGTTCCCCATGCTATTTGCACTTTGGCTGAAGCGCGAATAGCCTGGGGAACCGAGGATGATGGTCATATTATTAGTGGCGACACCTATTTTTATGTTTGTAAATTATCATATAAGTTGTAACCGCGCTTCGAAACACTTAGTGTTATATTTTAGAAATGAAATAAAACATGCACAAGTATGTACAGTATTGTTCCATCCAGTGGGATCTATATGCGAAGTTTCTTCTAATCCCTCCCTCCTGTCCCGCCGGTATGCTACGATACACATTTAAACCTCGATCTGTTTATCACTGCATGTGCATAGCCCGGATACATACACTCTGTTTTCGTCAGTGCCAGTGTATAGTAAGTAGGTATATGTAGCATGCGGATACGTTTTCATTTGTTAAAGGTAATTTTTAAGGCTTTTTGTATATATGTGATATTATCCAAGTATATAGTATAGTGTCAGGGATATATAAAAACACAACCAGCTAGGTTGTGTAGGGGTTGGGAAGGGGGAGGGGGTTCCGGGTTAACTACATAATACAGATACTTTATTGATCAAAAATGGACCCTGGTGGGCATGATGGAGAGTTACATGTATTGTGATATAAAGATTACATAAAGAAATAAAAGTTTGGAACATAAAACATACAAATTTGTAAAATGAGAGTTTGTTGACAACATTGACCTGTTGACTATGAATCAAACAAAAAGCATAGTTTGTCGATGAAAATATAAGTGTACAGATATATGTAAATTAATGAGTACATGGAAGGTTAACAATGTTACATGATTGCCCTATATATTTTGGGGATAGGGCTATGGTGTGAGATCTAGAGATACACTCGATCAGTCAGGTCGAATCAGAATTTAAGATTTACCAGGGCATGCAAAAACAAAAACAAAAAACAAAAACGTCTGCAGGTTCCTTGACCCTCGTATAAAGGGGACGGTAATTTGATTCTGAGGTACTGCATGGTAATTTTTTTCGTGTCAAATGCAGTGTCGGACAGATTATTTTAAAAAATTACTCGGTCTAAGGGGGACGACCATTTGATTGGGGGGGGGGGGGAGGATAGCAAAATTGTCGGGTCAGATTATTCATTTTCAACACAGTGAATGTGAGCACATGACAACTTTGTCATGTGCTCACTTTTATTTACAAAAAGGAAAGTTAGAAAAAGACAATAATAATAACTACGCATATACTAAATTGAGGTTTCATAGCACATGGGGAAAGGGGTATGCCCAAGAAATTTGAATTGTGTTAAAACGGGTAGTTGGTGTACAAACTAGGTAGTTAGTGTGTGTGTGTAATGTTTAGTATATATTTTTCCTATAAAAGACTTGAAGCTTAGCATATTTGTTGAAGTTAAGTGGATTTATTTAAATTTTGCTTGTTTTAAGCCTGTTTCACATCAGCCGTGCAATTTTTTGGTCCAACGAGTTTTGAGAGCTTGGCTGCCACAGATAGATCGCAGGTAGCTTTGCAGTAGATCGCCATGCGCGAATCCAGAGGGGTGGGGGTGGGGACCGGGGGTCTGGACCACCCCTGAGACATTCGGAGATGGGGTCCAGCTTTGGCCTATTTCTAATTGAAAGGGGTCTAAAAATGCATAAAAAGGCTTTGAAACCTAATATTTTGGCTCGCTTTAATCGCCATATACAAATATACAATTATTTTTTCTGCAAAATTCCTTAATTATTTTCAATTTTTTAATACTAAATAGTTTTATATAACTGTCTTGGGTCTCATGAACTCGTATCTTCAACAGTCCCTTACTTCATAGGATGTAACCTCCCTTTTCTTTTTCAAGGTTTTGTCATTTTAAGATGTCAGATTATTTGGGAAAATGACTTATCTGTTTATTCTCATAAAATATAGACAAATTGTGAATTAATCAAAATATTCGCGGCTCGCAGATATAAGGAGTAAAATATTCAATGTAATAAATAATCATCTCGATCGAATCAAGACAAATCAGGGACGTATATAACTAACTATATAATTAGTTATATACGTCCCTGGACAAATTAATATTTCATTTCTTAAAAAAATTCGGGATCGCTTCGCTCGCCAATTCTTCATAAAAATAAACGTGAAAGGAAAGCTTACAATACCCGCCATCAAAAATCAATCCTTAGTGCATACGTTGCCCCCTCCCCATGATGTGCACCGAAATATACCTACATGATAGGTAGACTTCCTACAATTTTGAACCCCCTGAGACCAAATATGCTGGATCGCAGAGGTCTAATAGACTATAAGTGATCGTGCGGCAGCCTAGCTTCAAGAATTCTAGTCTGTCGCATGGAAGTCATGCAGCAGCCGTACGAACTACTAGGACTGCAGTAGGGCAGCTGTACGACTGCCATTATTAGTTTGCAAGTAATCGTGCGGGAACGGTACGGCACTCGAGACTACCGTACGAAGGTCGTACGTCTGCCGTGCGACTGTTGTGCGAATTCGCCGAACTGCTTTTGAGAGTCACACCACGAAAAGGTAATTATCATGCATGTAAATAACAATAAAGTTTCATTATTTTGGACAATAGAAATGCATAAACTTTCAACAAGTAAGCGTTTAAAAAAAGCATATATATGTAGATGTGACTTTGGATAATAAGAATATGATTTGAACAGCCAATCAGAACCATTGGCGACAATCTTCTTTGACTGATCGGCTGTCAGAACACAATTTTGGTGGTTGAGAGCCTTGATTTTTTTTCTTTAATGTTTCTAAAACTTCATGAAAATTGGTTGAACTCGGAGGAGTAATCAGTTTACAACGGATGGACGGACGAATCGCTATGATGAATTGTTCAATTGAACAAAACAGCTGCTACCTTTATCAGTTCTGGTAGATGGCAAAATGGATATGAAACATATTCGCAAGACTACATTTGTTCTTTGCACTAAACTCATTGGAACGCACCCCGCAAGATTGCAAAATAAAACCGAAATCATCTTTGACAAACAAAATAAAGCACGAGATCCCAATAAACACTAACATCAACAACATATCAAAGCAGACATGCGAAGACATGAAACATAAATCTTAACACATAAATGGGAATCCGAAAGGAGGATATGCTATGTAATAACAAATTTCATTGTTTTCCAGATTATGTTCACAAATCCTCCCGACCTTCAGGATGAACAGGGGTATCACGAGAGAAAAAAAAATATAGGGCGCTAGGTTCTTAAAATGTACATGATGATCAAAGGGTCTTGACATGTGGAAACTTTGCTTTGCCGATGTCATATAGTACAGCTTCCCCCACAGAGATTCTTCCCCCGGGATGAGTCCTATGATAGAGAAGCTTCCCCCTGTGGGAAGTTGAACCTTTGCTACCATAGAAAACCTTCCCCTCATACCGTTAACGTTCTTGGTTTGACTTTCACTTGTTTTAAAGAACCAGAGACAAACTGTATGAGATTGACAGGGGGGAATATGATCTATAATAGAAAATGCCCCTCCGAATTTAGAAAATTTCCGATTCATAATTCAAAACGTTAGAAATTCGAAGTTAAGATTTGAATTAGCTAAACACGTGTTATTGAAATATGTAGTCCTTTTTCAAGAGAGTGTTTATGGTTTTAATAGAAAGTCTGAGCTTATTGTAAGTAAACTGTTCTGCTGTTCTCCATGTCGGTCACCAGAACTGCAGATATATGCTGATTATCGGGGAGATCAATTCTATACGAATTCTGACAAAAACAAGATAATCATGAAAATATGATGAAAAGGAAAAAAACATGCCTTCAAACTCTGCGCCCTGCTAGAAGATCGTGAGTCAATCTTAGGGCAGTCTTGCGTCTAACAAACGCAAGGATAATGTGCAAGCTGAGATTTCAGTCTGCGACGTTGTGACGATCTTGCGAACAAAACATATTGTACGGCTGCTTAAATGAGACTTGAAAGGGGTTTAAATTAGAATACATTGTAATACAATGATATAGAATAAAATCTGTCTGTATAATTTTTTTAGAATAAGGCGAGCAAAGCGAGCCGAAAACTTTTTTCATTGTGTCGCTAGCGAAGAAAGCTGAAATGTACTTTATTGTATGGCGAGCGAAGCGAGCCGAAAATTTTTGAATTATGAAATGTGGGCCAGAATATTAATTTTCTGCTACCAAGAGGGTCAGATTATTTATTTTCAACATTTTTTGGGTCAGAATATTTATTTAAAAAAAGTGTCAGGCCCCCTCCCTAAGGATCAAATGGTCATCCCCTAAATTCTTGTTCCTAAAAAAGACATCTCCCCTCCCCCTTTTATAACCAATGGTCGTCCACTAAATGTTATTGCTTTATTCTATATCATTGAAGTCAAGTAAGAAGATTCAGATTCAGAATGGGAAAATCGTTTCTGGTCTTGATTGCCATGTTATTCTTAATATCACGAACAATTGACTTTGTACGTCCGTCCAAGACCCGTTCCTTACAAGTTTCGTGCATGTATGTTAAACAGTTAATGTAAACAAATGATTTACTCCCTGGTTTTACAGAGGATGACACGTAAAGGCTGAAATCTGTTCTAAATGGAGGAGAGAGATGACCCCCCTCCATACAGCATCGCGACGGAACCAGAGAACGGCGCAGCTGTTTACTACAAACCGGATATCAACACAGAAAACGTCAATGAAACCACACCCGAGTCGCCCGAGATCGAATTGCTACAGAGTGAGATTATTCGCCTGCCATCATGTCCAGACGGAGAGGTAGTTGTAGTAGAGGAAATAGCTGTAAACGGCAAGGTCAGTCATTAATGTTGTACATACTGTAGGCTTACTATTATACCCCTAGCAAACAAAGTTGGGGGGGGGGGGTATCTGGGAAACACCATGTCCGTCCATCCGTCTGTCCGTCCGTGCGGTAAGGAAGTTCTAAAAGCAGACAACTCTTCAAGTGTAAGTGATAGGACTTTCATATTTCATACATACATTCACCACAATAAGTACTACATTTTGATATCAAGACATGATCTATTGACCTTGAACTTTGACCTTATAGATATATTTTGGTGAAGAAGTTCTTCAAGCATATGTTTTCACATATTAATGATAGGGCTTCAATATTTCATACATACATTCACCATAACAAGTATTTTGATACCAAAGACATCTGACCTAGTGACCTTGACTTTGACCTACTTTTAAACTATAAGGGATAGGTTTTTTTCACATATATATTCTTCATGACGAAAGCTTTCATTTGATACTATGACTTTGACCTTGTGACCTACTTTTAAATTATAAGGGATAGGGCTTTGATATTTCACACATAGATTCCTCATGATGAGAGCTTTCATTATATATATGACTTTTGACCAAGTGACCTTGATCTTGACCTTTGACCTACTTTAAAACTTTTAAGGATATGGCTTTGATATTTCACATATATATTCCTCATGACGAGAGCCAACGTGAGACATTAATATAAGTTGTGTAACTTGTTTGTTAAACGTTGTAAAATAAATAAAGTTTAAATTTTAAATTAAAAGCTTTCATTTGATACCATGACTTTTAACCTAGTGACTTTGACCTTGACCTTTGACCTACTTTTAAAGTATAAGGGATAGGGCTTTGATATTTCACATATAGATTCCTCATGATGAGGGCTTTCATTTGATATCATGACTTTTGGAAAATAACTGAAGTAATAGCGCTAATTCATGATTACTCTAATTAATATGCCAATTTACCCATTTCTTCTCTGTTTCCGCTAAAATATGATTGCACTAAAATAAGAACAAGTACAGTATTTTTTTCGTTGTGGAGTTACGTACTTCGATCAATTCGTACGTTTCCTCATTCAATTTGGTTAAAGCTAAAATACTCTATAATCGAAGAGGGAATACAGGACCAGGAACACATTCAAACACAACTGATTAGTTCATGATAGGACAACAAAACCAAAGGGGTCAATTATGAGATAAAAGGGACAAAAATTGTGCGTATCAAATCTTGATTCTTGCTTAGCGACCTCGTTTGAGCAAATTCTTTTAAAATATGTTAACCGAGCCTTTATCTTGCTTCGTATTTTTATCCGAATCTCGGTCTTGCTTCGTATTTTTCTCCGAGCCTCGGTCTTGCTTCGTATTTTTCTCCGAGCCTCGGTCTTGCTTCGTATTTTTCTCCGAGCCTCGGTCTTGCTTCGTATTTTTCTCCGAGCCTCGGTCTTGCTTCGTATTTTTCTCCGAGCCTCGGTCTTGCTTCGTATTTTTATCCGAGTCTCAGTCTTGCTTCGTATTATTATTCGAGTCTCTGTCTTGCGTCGTGTTTTTGTGTCGATCTTCATTGACTTTTTATTCCGGGCCTCGTTCTTGCTTTGGGTTTTCATTTGAGTCACTTTCTTATTTTGGAGACTTTTATTTCCGAGCTTTTCTTTTTCTTTGCATCTTAATCCTATTTATAAAGGTCCAATGGGTAGCTGAGACAACATAATAAGTGGATGCTGTTTTATGCTACTAAGAGATAGTTGATAAAAAGACTTCAAGCCTTTGAACTTAGTATTACTTTGTATTTGTTCCTGGTACCTTTCTATATCGAGCCGTTATGTCGGAATTCAGACAATGTCCGCACGGTCTAACAAGATTTGAAAATAAAGCAAGAACGAAACATTTTTAGCTCACATTTTGAGCTTAATTATACATGTACTATAATGTCCGCGTCCACGTCCCCGTCCGCGTCCTGTTAAGAAGTTTGGGGTAGCTCAGTATTTGACAAAGTACTGATGCTACAGTAACCAAACTTGCACAAGTGATTCATCTTTGGATGTGATTCATCTTTGGATGCTGAGGGGGACCCATGCATCGGATGCTTCATCTGGCCTACATTTTCCGCTTGAGTGACTTGGTTAAGAAGTTTTGGGTAGCTCAGTGATATTTGGTTAACTGAGAAGTTTGGGGTAGCTCTGTATCTGACAAAGTACTGACACTACAGTAACCAAACTTGCATATTGGATGTATCTTTGATCAAACTTTCATAAAATGACCTCGACTTACTTTTTCAAACTTTCATAAAATGACATCGACTTACTTTTTCCGCTTGAATGATTTTGCCTTTAGAAGTCAATATTGAGCTTAATTATAAGTGTTTCATGTACCGAACTTGCATGTTGGATGTATCTTTGATCAAAATTTCATAAAATGACTTTTACCTACTTTTTTCTGCTTGAATGTCTTTAAAAGCCAATATTGAGCAAAGTATAAGTGCTACATCATAACATGTACCAAACTTGCATGGTGGATGTATATTTGATCAAACTTTCATAAAATGACCTTGACCTAATTTTTCCGCGTCAGTGATTTTGCCTTTAAAAGCCAATAATGAGCTAAATAAAAGTGCTACATGTACCAAACTTGCATATTAGATGTATCTTTGATTAAGCTTTCATAAAATAACCTTGACCTACTTTTTCCTCTTTAATGATTTTGCCTTTAAAAACAAATATAAATGTACTAAGAAATATGTTTAAATTGAATTTTGCTGCCACGAGGTGAGCTTCGTAATCTGTGGTTACTTATGTTTAATTCAAGAATTTGTATTACTCGCATTACGAACAGTATATTGCGGCATTATTGCCTGCTATAAACAAGTCCCAAATAACATCCTGATGCCGTTTTGGATTTGTCGTCATCAGTGTTGATCGTGATGGAACAACAAGTACTCCAGCTAAGCAAATCATATTCACATTTATATATGATGTTTGTAAAACGATAAATGGCAATCAGGATGAAAGTATAAATATTACACATTATACAAAATTGGATCAATTTATATAATTATCCAGAAATCACAATCATAACCGAATATTGTCTCATAATTCGCGCCCGACAGCCAGAGGGAATTTGTATAATTTATAAAATTTGTATTGTAATCATGTCTCAATTATTTCCTTTATAGGACAAGAATAAGTTGTACAAGCCTATCCCCCACGATTCCCTGGAGGACCCGCCCACAGATTACATATGTGGGGCCATTCTAGTCACTGTTTTCTGTTGTTTTGTCACAGGTGCTATTGCCATTTTATTTGCCATAAAGGTAAATCTAATAATTACTGTGATTTATACATGTATTGTGATCTTGGTTCAGATATTGTTTCCCCTGACAGATAGTTAATGTACCTGTATCATGCACAGAGGTGAGGTATCATCGCTTGGTCACAAACCCTTTCCTCAATACAAACTCTTTCTTTTATAAGTCTATAATAAAAACCTATTATAAGACTTTTTAATATAGACTCATAGAGGAAATGATTTGTTACCAAGCGATGGTATCACGTCCCTGTGGTATCATGGTATTCAATTCGTTTTAGTTCATACAATGACAATGACAACGAAATAGCGTATACATGTACATGTAAAAGTTAGATACATATAGTTTTACTGAAAAATAAAAAGAGATAATGACTTATAGCTCACTGAGGTGAAATGAACTCGAAAGGATGATAAAATTACGAAAAAAAAAACTTGTTTGCTTTTTTTGAACTTTTCAGGCGGAAATAGCTAGTCATAGAGAAAAGAACATGCGCAAAGCTCATCAGTACACTCGGATTGCATCAATATTTGTCAAACTCTCCGTTTGTATAGGAATACTATCCGGCATCATTGTACTCTTTGTGACGTTGGCCATTAACGGTGTAATCTGAGTACAGTGTCGTTCAGAGATCAGTGCAAATAACGTAAAACTGACGTCAACTATACCATGAAAACGTTTATTTACAAATCTGCATGTATTTTCTATTGATTCTCGACTGTGATCAAATTAATGTCTTCATGGTGTTTTTCGGTTGTTGCAATTTTTAATCTTTTTTAAAAGTTTTATAGAGAAAAGTCGTGTGTTTTGAATGACGAATGGGAAATTCGACGTCTTTATTCTACATTCTAAAGAGTTCCAGTGCCAGTTCTGCACACCGGTGGACCAAATGTTCTTTTATGTAATATGTTTTAAGAAATATTTACATGCATTTTGTACTATTTTATACGATTTTGATGATATATATCCTAAATAGAAGGTTGATACCATGCAGTGTTTCATACAGTATTTTCTGACCAATATATTATATTGTACTAAAAAAAATCATGTTCATTTTATAGGTATGGATCTGATATATTGTACCATTAGATTTTAGTAACTATATAATACATGACATATACACAAATGACAGTGTTCAAATTGTACTTAGCACATATACATGTGCGGAAACCATGATTGTATTCAATTTCTCATGTCCATCTTCTCAGCATAATAAAAGACGGCTAATTTTTATTGGTCGTATATCTCATTTTTAGAAAGAATTTGTTTCATAATGTTCTAATGTATGCGGAAGCGAAATGAAATTGGAGCAACATTCGGACATGCGGATGAAACCAGACATCAGGTTATATATTTGAATTAAAGAACATTTATACAGAGTAAGGTTGAATTTAAAAGGATGTGAAGATAATACATATTAAAATTTCAATGGCGGTGTCTGAAAATCACTTCGGCAGTAACGATGGCTGATTGATATGTTGTGAGCCTCGTATTGAACGATTTTTAAAAATTTCATCAGACATTTTGCATAATTTCCTAGATAATCCCCTTCAATATCTATACACTTTTGCCACCGGTGTTTAAGGGCCTCAATACTCCTTATCTTGACTGGTCAGAGAGCCATCCACTGCAAGATCGATCTGAAAGTGGGTGCCAGAAATAGCTGTTTTCAGTTTTTGGGATAGATGAAAATCTGAAGGAGCAAGATCAGGTGAATAAGATGGATGCTAAATCAAATTAAAGTCACAATCATGACAATGACAGGCTTGTGAACAGGAGCATAATATTGTCCTGATGGAACAACACACCTTTAATTAGTGAGCTTTCCGCGGCGCTTAAGTTTAATATTTTCCCGTAATTGTGTCAGAAGTGAAGCATAGTATGTGCCATCGATTGTTTGTCCTTTTTGGAGATATTTGGAGATAATCTTTCAGCAGAATAGTTTCTGCATCCCAGAAAACAGAGGCTCACAACATATAAATCAGCCCTTGTAATTAAGTACCACTGATGACGATTTACAATCCGAAACACGTGTCTGGTGCATTGAAATTGCTTTGAAATGCATTAAAATATCTTTGAAATTTTCTTCAAGAAGGTAAAGAGTTGGCACTCATAAAGTCGGAAGACGAAATGTCAATGTCATTGATTTTACAGGGCTGTTCCATTCGTTGACCTTATTGAATAGTTTTATAAACGAAGTAGCTCGTTTGGCGAAAAGTAAATCAAACAATTGTTGGAATTCAAGGCAGTACATCCTAACTCAATGAGTCTTTTGGTATTTATTGTATCAATGAAAAATGTTTAAGCACGGTCCATTTGATATTATGGGGGGAGGGGGGGGGCTTTGGTTTTTTGTCGGAGCAAGATTATTTTTTTCGCCCCGGACCGGAGCAAAGTTTTTTTTTTTTTTCCAAAGTTGGACCAAGAAATTTTTTTCTAACATTAGTGATGTGCGTTATATTAAGAATGTTTATGTTTTATCAATAGAAATTCTTTATTTTGACTAAAAACTCTAAAATTTGACTTCATTTTTATGCACAATTTTAATTCACATCTAAACAGAGAGATAAAAGAATTTTACAATATAATCCATTTATATAAGGTTCAAGTAAGCCTGGGTCTGAGTAAGAGGGACAAATTTTCAAATTTAGAATTGTAAATTGGTGAAAAACTGAAGTTCTCTTTCCAATTTTGCATATAAAATTAGACTATTATGATGCATGCATCTATGAAAAGTAACAAATTATATTGATAACATATGTAAGCCTTTAAGGAATCCCTCTTTTCATTTAACATGCATTATTTTGATATTTTCAAATAGGAACTTTATGTTTTGATAGAAAACTATGTCGAGCGAAGCCAGTCAAAATTTTTGTAAAATGAATTGGAAAACTGCGGCGAGCGAAGCAAGCCGGGAAATTTTCAGGATTTTTAAGCGAAATTTTATGGTAATTCTTCAAATTCATATTACTTGTAAGAGCAAGATTATTTTTTTCTGTCACACCATAAGCAAATTAATTTTATTCATCAAAATTCCGAGCAAAATTATTTTTTTCGAAAAAACCCCAAGGCCCCCCTCCCCCCAGAATATCAAATGGACTGTGCCTTAGCATCACATTTGGAATCTTGTTTTATTTGTATCTTTTTCGCCTCTCTCAAAAGATAATGATGCTTGTTCTAGACTATAATTGTGTCGTTGGCACTCCGAGGAAACTCCATAACATTTTGACATCATGATGATTTGGAGTTATCAATGGAATTCTGAAAAGAATAAAGTTATGCCTCACGTTAATTCCAGGAACCTTTGGACTAAATGAAAGGATTGAAGGCGATGTGACTTCATTTTATGTAACATAGAATTTGTTTTTTATCTTTTGTCGTACAGGAGAAAAACAATGACTGTCTATACCTCTCTTATCTTATGCTCTAAATTCCACGTAGGTCTGTCTACTTTCCAAATATAATCATTTCTACAAATGTTAAGTAATAGTGATATCATTTTGCACATATTAGATAAGAGTAGATCTACTGAATTGAATTTAAATGTGAATGTATTCGTATAATATTTGCTTGATCATGTATTTGGCGTGTTTGATTTGTGTGGTGTTCTTTGTACAGAACATTGAAGGACAAGGTAACTCTTTCATATAAGTATTTGGGACATATAGTAAACTATATAACGCATAATGCACTCATAAAGCTGGGTTTTAAGAACTGAAGACATTGAATGTATACCAATTTCTGCCGTAGCGCTTTATCGCTTTTGCGGTCTATGGGTTACATGTATTTAAAGGGATCTAACTCAGATTCTATCGAAAGATCGACAAGTCATCGTTTCAGTTTCCAGAAACAGGCGAATCAATGTCAAAACCAATCTTCTTAGTGTATTAAGATAGATCAGTTCATACAGAATATTCATGCAAAATTTGAAATCATAATCCTTCTTACCTCGTACCGCGTCTCTACGAACGCCTCATTTCTAGGTCAGACAAAAAGTTGTCTGGTGATAATCAAATTTGGGCACCGCTCGATCATTGATCGATGACAAAGACCCGAATACTTCAAAGACGTACAACTGCATGATGTCACCACATGATTGGTACCATCTCAAACATCGCTGGTATATCCAAAACCCGTCATATAGCTTTTCCACACCCATATTATACATCACTTTCAACATGTTAAATTTCATCTCACTGATTCTACGCTTGTCTTAATTAAAGTTAATCGTTAAAATATGCTTTATTTGAATTTGTACCAAGCATATAATGGCTTATTAAAAATTGTAATGTTATGTCTTTCTTTCGTCCAACCTGTAAATGCGGCGCTCGTTTGCGGTAGGAGGTATATCTCGGCTTGCAGAAGAGGTACTGAATTCAAAGTTTGTATGTAGATCCAGTATGAATCTGTCGAAATAGACACAAGATAAGGTGTTTTTGCATTTATTAATCTGTTTCTGAAGACTGAAACGATAATCATGTCGATTTATCGATAGAATCCGAGTTAAAAGCATGTACACAGCCAATAGAACATCAAGCAAGCAAGGAGAGCGATAAATCACTGTGATTTCTGCCATAATTTCATTATCACGCAACACGTGATAAAGAAATACTAAATCGCGTGCGGAATGTGTATTTGTAGTTATGCACATTTACCCATTCAGTATTTTCCACGTAATCTGGGTAACCACACCTTCTGCTACTTGCATAGCAGTTGGCCGTCCAAAGTCGGCATTGTTCACGTTGGTTTATGTGTTGTTTTTGTGTTACATGTTTCTATGGCTTGAACTGGTGCTCTGCGTCCCTTTTGTGTCTCTTTCTGTGGGTGTCTGCTCTGTGTTTTTGCATTGGGTGTTTGGGGTTTTACTGTGGGTGCTGCAACCGAGTGTTGTTGGAGATCCTCTCCTTTCTTCCATTGAAATTATTTTTTTCATGTGTTTTTTTTTTTTGCATGTTGGCGCCTGATTCATGCTCTTTTTTGTTAATATATCTGGACGAAATAAATATAATTCATAAGATAACATTTATGGTATCTGAAGAAAATTCAAAATATATAATTATATAGATTTAAGTAGGTCGAAAGTATAGAATGTACATAACTTATTTACTTAAAAATGGTCTTCGGATTTCCTTGTGGATCGAAAAAGGATGCGAGCGATCGAAAATGTAATATTGTATTTTGCTTTTTAAAATTGTTGAAGTTTTTGGGTGCGAACGAACAGCGATCGAAATAAATTTAAGAATCCTCAAATACATCAGATCTGTTGCCGGATTTATTATGTTTTATACAGAAGTGTGTCGTACACAGGATCCTCGGGATTACATTTTCTATGGTTTCTGTGTCGAAAAGGGATACCCGTAGGGATCTTGTGACTATTAATCCCGACACATAGCAGTACTAGCATTCCCCCTCCTTGACTTTCAGTGTCTTGTTTGGGACAACAAAATAAGATCGCAAAAATGTATCACATGCACAACAACAAAAAAAAAAGTTTTCTTTTAGCAATCTGAGTCTTCGGGGAGCTCTGAAATTTGCTGATATCAGAACAGACCCTAAAATAGTTTGAGCTAGCGGGCGAACAAATTAATTTTTTAATATTATTTCTTGAATGTGAAAAAAATATGGTGCGGGAAATCCGAGGAACATTTAATTAATTTGGCATGGTCTTAAAGTCAGACAATATACTTAGGCCATTTCTTGTTTTTATTCTTTTGCGTCCTTTTGAAATGGAGAAACCTACCAGCCAGCCAGGCAGAAAAACAAACAAGCGTATAAAACAAAATTGCATTTTCATATATTCATTATATTTCATATGATGTGACTGTGTGAAATCTGACAGAAAATTGTATCATTTGATCATCTTTGCATATTTTATTCAACAAAAGAATGATAGACAATGAGTCATCGCAGTACTTTTACATTTCACATGAAATATGAAAAATTATACAAATTTTCTTTAACTTTCGTAGAAAACGCATTTAATTTGCAAAAGATCTTATTATTTTAATTTTGTTTTGTTATTTGACTTTTGGCTCAAAACCTACCAGCACGAGGATGCAAAACAGAAAACAAAGAAATGGCCTTATGCCAACAACAATAAACCTTATCTTACAACATTATTCAGATTTGAATAAACCTTTTAGACTAGATTAACTTCGAGATTAATTAACGATTCCATAGCTTCATTTTACGTATGTACTGTATATAACGGTATATACCTGTGTATTCTTTTCGCTATAGATTCCTGTCGACCTGGTTGGATACGATACCACCATTCCTGTTACTTGTTCAGCAGAGAAACGTTGTCATGGGGCGAAGCAGAGGTAGAAGCGAAAATCTGCGATTGAATAACCTTGCGAACATTCTGTACTAGTATGTTTTGGGAACATGGGGAATGAATATAATACATACATGTACTTTTAAAGCCTGATTTATTTCTGTTAGTCTGATATTATACAAACAATTTAAAAGAAAATGAACAGAAATGGGCGTTTCTCTGTATATCAATACTAAGTAATTGTAGTGATCTCAAAATATAATTTTGAAGTCGTGAAAACAAGAGAAAACGAAAACAACACCACATTTTCGAATTTCTTGATCTCTTCACTAGAAAAAATTAAGGAGCCAGATAGAGCTATTAATATTCTCCATGCTAAGACTTTATGATGTTTATCATCTCCAAATTCGTTATCCTTTAACGATTCCGCTCTCTCAACGACAAACATGACGATTTCAACTTCAACATTACACTCTTTCAGTTTCTAGACTGAGAATACCATACTTGCCTGCTTACTCTAAATTCATTTCTCAGTGAAAACCGGTATGCTCTACACGATATATTCACACAACCAAGATTTTTCAGAGAGAGAGAGTGAGTGTATGTGAAAGAGTAGAAAGGTAACTACTAAAACATAGTATGCTATCTGTTCTATGTGTTCTTCTATCTATATTAGCTACATTGTGGAATATATGGTGCCAAAGTAGCGGAAATAGAATCGGCGGAGGAGGAAGGCTTAATACGTCTACATCTTGTAGACACTTACTCTTCAGGTAAGCTTTGAGGGTAAGCTGTGATGACAATAAATTACAGGTAAGCTATGGGGACAATAACTTTAAGGTAAGCTGTTAGGACAATAAATTACTAGATACAGATAAGCTGTGAGGACAATAAATTACAGATAAGCCGAGAGGACAATAAATTACTCTACAGAAGAGCTGTACATGAGGACAATCAATTACTCTACAGGTAAGCTGTGAGGACAATAAATTACTCCACAGGTAAGCTGTGATGACAATAAATTACTCTACAAGTAAGCTGTGAGGACAATCAATTTCTCTACAGGTAAGCTACATAGGTAATTACTACACAAGAAAGCTATGTAGCAAATTTGTGGAATTTTTCTCAAATTATATATATTTTCATTTAAGAAGGACCAATAGTCGGATGACGTCATCAATTTTCCATGACTATTATATGGATTGCGTGACTGGATAAAATTGATTGATTTTCAAGGTCAAATGCTGAAACTAAAGCTCAGAGGTTAAAATAAAAGAAAACTTGTGGGGAAAATTCTAAAACATCTCACAATGAGGCACTATGAAAAGTCCAAGGTTTGTATTACTAGGCAAGGGAATACTATGCTTCATGTCGTCTTGTACATGAGTCTCAGAATGCGTTTGAGTTCTTTTTTTATATACACGTAAAAAAGTTATCAAGCTCAATGATCAAGTTCATTACAATGGAATTGCCTGACAGTGTATGCATAAAATTATTCATATATTTTATTGATATTAAGGTAACAAACCTATATCAGTGAAAATCTATAGGTTACATATATCTTTTGTTTTCGAAAAAAGGGGGAAGGGGGTGTTAAATATCATTGTATCTTTACTATTTATATGGATACATATAAAATTTTCTTCACAAATCAATTGATCTTATAGATTAGAATATATCAACAACCATTTTTGCATGGTTTGACCTTTATTTTATTGTTTAATGTGCGATTTATATGTTACTGTTGAGTAATTTTACGTTATTATTCATGGGTACACGGAGGCAAAATGGCAAATGATTTTCTGAAACTTGTCTATACTGATGAAGTTTTTGCTCTAAATGAATTAAGATATTCAGTAAAAAGTGAAATTGTTAAACGTCTTTAAATTCAATAGCACCATTTAAAACCTGAAAAATTTACAGCATGGACCAGACATGCACGTTTCGGATACTAAACCCTCGTCAGTGATCCTCAGCCTAAACAGTGTAATACGGCCAAAAAGTATGAAAATTTATTATGTCCAAAAATGTACCAAAAGACGTAGCAGAATGGGTGGGATATGATGCTACAGGAACCACGTTTTAGAAATTTCAAGAAATTTTGTAACAGAAAATTTCAAATGCGTTAAAGAGACACACGATCAACCGAAGTTGATCGAACTTGGCTACATGTGCCCTCGGGGACTCTTGGTCCACCAGCAGTGACACTCACCAAGTAGTTCAAATGTTAAACGTCTTTAAATTCAATAGCACCATTTAAAACCTGAAAAATTTACAGCATGGACCAGACATGCACGTTTCGGATACTAAACCCTCGTCAGTGATCCTCAGCCTAAACAGTGTAATACGGCCAAAAAGTATGAAAATTTATTATGTCCAAAAATGTACCAAAAGACGTAGCAGAATGGGTGGGATATGATGCTACAGGAACCACGTTTTAGAAATTTCAAGAAATTTTGTAACAGAAAATTTCAAATGCGTTAAAGAGACACACGATCAACCGAAGTTGATCGAACTTGGCTACATGTGCCCTCGGGGACTCTTGGTCCACCAGCAGTGACACTCACCAAGTAGTTCAAATGTTAAACGTCTTTAAATTCAATAGCACCATTTAAAACCTGAAAAATTTACAGCATGGACCAGACATGCACGTTTCGGATACTAAACCCTCGTCAGTGATCCTCAGCCTAAACAGTGTAATACGGCCAAAAAGTATGAAAATTTATTATGTCCAAAAATGTACCAAAAGACGTAGCAGAATGGGTGGGATATGATGCTACAGGAACCACGTTTTAGAAATTTCAAGAAATTTTGTAACAGAAAATTTCAAATGCGTTAAAGAGACACACGATCAACCGAAGTTGATCGAACTTGGCTACATGTGCCCTCGGGGACTCTTGGTCCACCAGCAGTGACACTCACCAAGTAGTTCAAATGTTAAACGTCTTTAAATTCAATAGCACCATTTAAAACCTGAAAAATTTACAGCATGGACCAGACATGCACGTTTCGGATACTAAACCCTCGTCAGTGATCCTCAGCCTAAACAGTGTAATACGGCCAAAAAGTATGAAAATTTATTATGTCCAAAAATGTACCAAAAGACGTAGCAGAATGGGTGGGATATGATGCTACAGGAACCACGTTTTAGAAATTTCAAGAAATTTTGTAACAGAAAATTTCAAATGCGTTAAAGAGACACACGATCAACCGAAGTTGATCGAACTTGGCTACATGTGCCCTCGGGGACTCTTGGTCCACCAGCAGTGACACTCACCAAGTAGTTCAAATGTTAAACGTCTTTAAATTCAATAGCACCATTTAAAACCTGAAAAATTTACAGCATGGACCAGACATGCACGTTTCGGATACTAAACCCTCGATACTAAAAACTCGAATGTGATTTGTTTATATATCAAGGAAATATTGAAACGCTTCGAATTTTGATTTTTTATGGCATAAACCGTTAGAAATATAACGACCGCTTATTGCTGTTTTTGGACAATTATGCTCATCTGACCATTGAATATATATAAAAAAAAACTGGATTGAGGTGAACTCTTGTTGTATATTTCTTCATTTAGGATACATTGATCAATTAAAGCAGTTTTAAATAGCTTTTGACCTTGAATCCCTTAAGTATTCGTCATCCTTAAGTCAGGTTTCACTTTTATTTCAATTTCAATCTGGCATGGTACTTGCTTTTGGTACTTGCTTTTTGTTTGTTTGTTCTTTTTTAATTTTTGTTCATTTCCTCTGCTGATAAGATGTGTAGACAATTACTATATATGTAAGCTGTGTAGGCAATTGCTCTACAGGTAAATTACATAGAAAATTATCCTGTAAGTTACTGGCCAACAGGGGATGCTTGCTCCTCTTGGGCACTTGATCCCACCTCTAGCTTGCTAGGGGGTCCGTCAATGCTCAATTTGGTGCTCTATTGTGAGTACTGTTGAAAATATCGTCAGGATCTTCTTTAACTTATATAGAAAATTGATCTACTGGAGACCTGCGTAGACAATTATTGTACAGTTAAGTTAGAAAATTTATGTACAGGTAAACTGTGTAGACATTTACTCTACAGGTTAATTATATAAACAGGATGAAAATTATAAGTCCCCTCAGGCGAGCTGGTAGGGGAGTAATAATAAACAGATTTATATATTCCCCTTTAAAACGATGTAAATAACGTAAAACGAATGATAGACAGATAGTATCAATCACAGATTCGAGTAACTAGCTTACATCACTTATGATTTTCTACATTTGGCATATATATGTAAGATTTTGATTTATGGTAAGTTTTTAATAAAGAACATAATTTGGTTTTGATTTTTTAGCTTGCCGGGACGAAAAAGTCCGGAGAACTAATGCCATACCCTCGGCGTCGTCGTCGTTGTCGTCGTCCGTAAACATAACTTTAATCTGGGCTATATCTCTTGAACTATGAGGGGTTGGGCTTTGATATTTCACATGTAGATACCTTGTGACGAGACCTTTCATTTGAGACCATGACCTTTGACCTAGTAACTTTATCCTTAGACTTTGACCTACTTTTCAAAAACTTTAACCTGGTTTCTGACAAAAATCTGTATAGGCGAGCTATGTAATCTTTGATTACCCTATGTTTCCGTTATAAATGTAAGTCAAACTCATTTCAGTGGTCGGCTTACAAGGATTTTGGTTGGGAGCTACCGACGATCAACAGGAAGGTCATTGGATTTGGATCAAAGATCGTGAGCCTGTGGATTACAGCGACTGGGCACCAGGGGAACCAAACAATAAAGACAGCGAGGAAAATTGCCTTGAATATTTTGCAGAGCAATCCTTCAAATGGAATGATGCTCCTTGTAGATTGAAACGTCGCTTTATTTGCGAGGAAGCTCTTAATATCTGACACTGTTACAACTGACAAGCATGTCATACAGGTCAAAAATAAAGTAATTGAAAATGTAGAGTCATTCATTTCTTATTTACGTTCTGCATACAGAACTGTTCATTTGACGCACAATTGCTGTGTATAATAACCTCCCCAATAAAAGATGGCCTCAGAAACATTAAAACGCAGGGAAAACATTGTAAACACACAAATGAATTTGTAAATGGATGTAAAAAACAAAGGACAGTCCGTGTTCTGCCGACTGAAGTGAGCGCATGCATGTTATCTGTACATAAGCCTCTCGGCCTATAAATCGTGAAATCAGCGTATGAATTTACTTAGTCATTTTGTAACTTCGAATAAAAATTCCTGGTAAAAGTTTTACGGCTTATTAACATACGAAAGTAACATGTCGAATTAAGTGGTATGAGAATGAATCTAGCATACAAAGTCTTGTGCATAATATCATTGAAATCTATGACTAAATTGAAATCCAGACGTACACGTATAAACAAAGTTACCTCAATTTAGAACAAATCAACGCCATTTCGTGTATTGTACCCAGACATGAGAAAGGCTGACCACTATAGCTTCTGTTGCTTTCAAGTGACCTATTGATACCTCGCATTGACAGACTCACGGTTACACAATGGCGGGAATGTTGTACCAGTTTAGCACGAAAGCTAAAGTTTGAAATTAGAGAAATCTTCTCCTATATAGACGATTGGAAATATCCCTTCATGGAGACTCGTCGTCAAAGTCAGTTAGAGATCAAAATAAAAGAATGCACTAGCCTAGTACAAGGCTGTAGGCTGGTCAAATATCATGCCGAGTGTTCGTTTAGGTACGGAAGGATCACATTCACGGTACAAAGAACGTTTGATAATTCTGACGTATTTGCAATGAAAATTCCGTCAAGCCTTGATTCTTCTAGTTTTGTTTATTACGTCACCAGTAAAGGCAGTTCTGGATACTTCACATTTTATGGCGCCATAAAAGGTCCCAGTGGCGTAATGTTTAGAAGCGTATTGATCAAAATTTCATTGGCCATGTTTTTTTTTTCTTCAACCCATATTTAACAGGCATATAGTCAACTTAGAGAGTATAGACGCTTTGTAGAATAAGGAAAGCTTCTGAGCATACCAACATTTTCAGTAGTTGCACAGTTGCACCGAATTTATCCCGTCAATGTTTGGTGGTCAGAGTCAAGCGGAGCTATAATTACACGAAACTAAACAGAACTCGTTGTATGGAGTGCAAAGGCATTCAGGGCCATTATAGATGTATTGATGCCGCAAAATAAGAGTAAAAAGAGGCACATAGAAGAAGTGTCGAGATCAAGTAGTGGTACTGAGAGGTACTGAATTCAAAGTTTGTATGTAGATCCAGTATGAATCTGTCGAAATAGACACAAGATAAGGTGTTTTTGCATTTATTAATCTGTTTCTGAAGACTGAAACGATAATCATGTCGATTTATCGATAGAATCCGAGTTAAAAGTCTGTACACAGCCAATAGAACATCAAGCAAGCAAGGAGAGCGATAAATCACTGTGATTTCTGCCATAATTTCATTATCACGCAACACGTGATAAAGAAATACTAAATCGCGTGCGGAATGTGTATTTGTAGTTATGCACATTTACCCATTCAGTATTTTCCACGTAATCTGGGTAACCACACCTTCTGCTACTTGCATAGCAGTTGGCCGTCCAAAGTCGGCATTGTTCACGTTGATTTATGTGTTGTTTTTGTGTTACATGTTTCTATGGCTTGAACTGGTGCTCTGCGTCCCTTTTGTGTCTCTTTCTGTGGGTGTCTGCTCTGTGTTTTTGCATTGGGTGTTTGGGGTTTTACTGTGGGTGCTGCAACCGAGTGTTGTTGGAGATCCTCTCCTTTCTTCCATTGAAATTATTTTTTTCATGTGTTTTTTTTTTTTTTTTTTGCATGTTGGCGCCTGATTCATGCTCTTTTTTGTTAATATATCTGGACGAAATAAATATAATTCATAAGATAACATTTATGGTATCTGAAGAAAATTCAAAATATATAATTATATAGATTTAAGTAGGTCGAAAGTATAGAATGTACATTACTTATTTACTTAAAAATGGTCTTCGGATTTCCTTGTGGATCGAAAAAGGATGCGAGCGATCGAAAATGTAATATTGTATTTTGCTTTTTAAAATTGTTGAAGTTTTTGGGTGCGAACGAACAGCGATCGAAATAAATTTAAGAATCCTCAAATACATCAGATCTGTTGCCGGATTTATTATGTTTTATACAGAAGTGTGTCGTACACAGGATCCTCGGGATTACATTTTCTATGGTTTCTGTGTCGAAAAGGGATACCCGTAGGGATCTTGTGACTATTAATCCCGACACATAGCAGTACTAGCATTCCCCCTCCTTGACTTTCAGTGTCTTGTTTGGGACAACAAAATAAGATCGCAAAAATGTATCACATGCACAAAAAAAAAAAAAAAGTTTTCTTTTAGCAATCTGAGTCTTCGGGGAGCTCTGAAATTTGCTGATATCAGAACAGACCCTAAAATAGTTTGAGCTAGCGGGCGAACAAATTAATTTTTTAATATTATTTCTTGAATGTGAAAAAAATATGGTGCGGGAAATCCGAGGAAAATTCAATTAATTTGGCATGGTCTTAAAGTCAGACAATATACTTAGGCCATTTCTTGTTTTTATTCTTTTGCGTCCTTTTGAAATGGAGAAACCTACCAGCCAGCCAGGGAGAAAAACAAACAAGCGTATAAAACAAAATTGCATTTTCATATATTCATTATATTTCATATGATGTGACTGTGTGAAATCTGACAGAAAATTGTATCATTTGATCATCTTTGCATATTTTATTCAACAAAAGAATGATAGACAATGAGTCATCGCAGTACTTTACATTTCACATGAAATATGAAAAATTATACAAATTTTCTTTAACTTTCGTAGAAAACGCATTTAATTTGCAAAAGATCTTATTATTTTAATTTTGTTTTGTTATTTGACTTTTGGCTCAAAACCTACCAGCACGAGGATGCAAAACAGAAAACAAAGAAATGGCCTTATGCCAACAACAATAAACCTTATCTTACAACATTATTCAGATTTGAATAAACCTTTTAGACTAGATTAACTGAGATTAATTAACGATTCCATAGCTTCATTTTACGTATGTACTGTATATAACGGTATATACCTGTGTATTCTTTTCGCTATAGATTCCTGTCGACCTGGTTGGATACGATACCACCATTCCTGTTACTTGTTCAGCAGAGAAACGTTGTCATGGGGCGAAGCAGAGGTAGAAGCGAAAATCTGCGATTGAATAACCTTGCGAACATTCTGTACTAGTATGTTTTGGGAACATGGGGAATGAATATAATACATACATGTACTTTTAAAGCCTGATTTATTTCTGTTAGTCTGATATTTTACAAACAATTTAAAAGAAAATGAACAGAAATATAAATGGGCGTTTCTCTGTATATCAATACTAAGTAATTGTAGTGATCTCAAAATATAATTTTGAAGTCGTGAAAACAAGAGAAAACGAAAACAACACCACATTTTCGAATTTCTTGATCTCTTCACTAGAAAAAATTAAGGAGCCAGATAGAGCTATTAATATTCTCCATGCTAAGACATTATGATGTTTAACATCTCCAAATTCGTTATCCTTTAACGATTCCGCTCTCTCAACGACAAACATGACGATTTCAACTTCAACATTACACTCTTTCAGTTTCTAGACCGAGAATACCATACTTGCCTGCTTACTCTAAATTCATTTCTCAGTGAAAACCGGTATGCTCTACACGATATATTCACACAACCAAGATTTTTCAGAGAGAGAGAGTGAGTGTATGTGAAAGAGTAGAAAGGTAACTACTAAAACATAGTATGCTATCTGTTCTATGTGTTCTTCTATCTATATTAGCTTCATTGTGGAATATATGGTGCCAAAGTAGCGGAAATAGAATCGGCGGAGGAGGAAGGCTTAATACGTCTACATCTTGTAGACACTTACTCTTCAGGTAAGCTTTGAGGGTAAGCTGTGATGACAATAAATTACAGGTAAGCTATGGGGACAATAACTTTAAGGTAAGCTGTTAGGACAATAAATTACTAGATACAGATAAGCTGTGAGGACAATAAATTACAGATAAGCCGAGAGGACAATAAATTACTCTACAGAAGAGCTGTACATGAGGACAATCAATTACTCTACAGGTAAGCTGTGAGGACAATAAATTACTCCACAGGTAAGCTGTGATGACAATAAATTACTCTACAAGTAAGCTGTGAGGACAATCAATTTCTCTACAGGTAAGCTATATAGGTAATTACTACACAAGAAAGCTATGTAGCAAATTTGTGGAAGTTTTCTCAAATTATATATATTTTTATTTAAGAAGGACCAATAGTCGGATGACGTCATCAATTTTCCATGACTATTATATGGATTGCGTGACTGGATAAAATTGATTGATTTTCAAGGTCAAATGCTGAAACTAAAGCTCAGAGGTTAAAATAAAAGAAAACTTGTGGGGAAAATTCTAAAACATCTCACAATGAGGCACTATGAAAAGTCCAAGGTTTGTATTACTAGGCAAGGGAATACTATGCTTCATGTCGTCTTGTACATGAGTCTCAGAATGCGTTTGAGTTCTTTTTTTATATACACGTAAAAAAGTTATCAAGCTCAATGATCAAGTTCATTACAATGGAATTGCCTGACAGTGTATGCATAAAATTATTCATATATTTTATTGATATTAAGGTAACAAACCTATATCAGTGAAAATCTATAGGTTACATATATCTTTTGTTTTCGAAAAAAGGGGGAAGGGGGTGTTAAATATCATTGTATCTTTACTATTTATATGGATACATATAAAATTTTCTTCACAAATCAATTGATCTTATAGATTAGAATATATCAACAACCATTTTTGCATGGTTTGACCTTTATTTTATTGTTTAATGTGCGATTTATATGTTACTGTTGAGTAATTTTACGTTATTATTCATGGGTACACGGAGGCAAAATGGCAAATGATTTTCTGAAACTTGTCTATACTGATGAAGTTTTTGCTCTAAATGAATTAAGATATTCAGTAAAAAGTGAAAACTCGAATGTGATTTGTTTATATATCAAGGAAATATTGAAACGCTTCGAATTTTGATTTTTTATGGCATAAACCGTTAGAAATATAACGACCGCTTATTGCTGTTTTTGGACAATTATGCTCATCAGACCATTGAATATATAAAAAAAACTGGATTGAGGTGAACTCTTGTTGTATATTTCTTCATTTAGGATACATTGATCAATTAAAGCAGTTTTAAATAGCTTTTGACCTTGAATCCCTTAAGTATTCGTCATCCTTAAGTCAGGTTTCACTTTTATTTCAATTTCAATCTGGCATGGTACTTGCTTTTGGTACTTGCTTTTTGTTTGTTTGTTCTTTTTTAATTTTTGTTCATTTCCTCTGCTGATAAGATGTGTAGACAATTACTATATATGTAAGCTGTGTAGGCAATTGCTCTACAGGTAAATTACATAGAAAATTATCCTATAAGTTATTGGCCAACAGGGGATGCTTGCTCCTCTTGGGCACTTGATCCCACCTCTAGCTTGCTAGGGGGTCCGTCAATGCTCAATTTGGTGCTCTATTGTGAGTACTGTTGAAAATATCGTCAGGATCTTCTTTAACTTATATAGAAAATTGATCTACTGGAGACCTGCGTAGACAATTATTGTACAGTTAAGTTAGAAAATTTATGTACAGGTAAACTGTGTAGACATTTACTCTACAGGTTAATTATATAAACAGGATGAAAATTATAAGTCCCCTCAGGCGAGCTGGTAGGGGAGTAATAATAAACAGATTTATATATTCCCCTTTAAAACGATGTAAATAACGTAAAACGAATGATAGACAGATAGTATCAATCACAGATTCGAGTAACTAGCTTACATCACTTATGATTTTCTACATTTGGCATATATATGTAAGATTTTGATTTATGGTAAGTTTTTAATAAAGAACATAATTTGGTTTTGATTTTTTAGCTTGCCGGGACGAAAAAGTCCGGAGAACTAATGCCATACCCTCGGCGTCGTCGTCGTTGTCGTCGTCCGTAAACATAACTTTATTCTGGGCTATATCTCTTGAACTATGAGGGGCAGGGCTTTGATATTTCACATGTAGATACCTTGTGACGAGACCTTTCATTTGAGACCATGACCTTTGACCTAGTGACTTTGTCCTTGGACTTTGACCTACTTTTCAAAAACTTTAACCTGGTTTCTGACAAAAATCTGTATAGGCGAGCTATGTAATCTTTGATTACCCTATGTTTCCGTTATAAATGTAAGTCAAACTCATTTCAGTGGTCGGCTTACAAGGATTTTGGTTGGGAGCTACCGACGATCAACAGGAAGGTCATTGGATTTGGATCAAAGATCGTGAGCCTGTGGATTACAGCGACTGGGCACCAGGGGAACCAAACAATAAAGACAGCGAGGAAAATTGCCTTGAATATTTTGCAGAGCAATCCTTCAAATGGAATGATGCTCCTTGTAGATTGAAACGTCGCTTTATTTGCGAGGAAGCTCTTAATATCTGACACTGTTACAACTGACAAGCATGTCATACAGGTCAAAAATAAAGTAATTGAAAATGTAGAGTCATTCATTTCTTATTTACGTTCTGCATACAGAACTGTTCATTTGACGCACAATTGCTGTATATAATAACCTCCCCAATAAAAGATGACCTCAGAAACATTAAAACGCAGGGAATACATTGTAAACACACAAATGAATTTGTAAATGGATGTAAAAAAGAAAGGACAGTCCGTGTTCTGCCGACTGAAGTGAGCGCATGCATGTTATCTGTACATAAGCCTCTCGGCCTATAAATCGTGAAATCAGCGTATGAATTTACTTAGTCATTTTGTAACTTCGAATAAAAATTCCTGGTAAAAGTTTTACGGCTTATTAACATACGAAAGTAACATGTCGAATTAAGTGGTATGAGAATGAATCTAGCATACAAAGTATTGTGCATAATATCATTGAAATCTATGACTAAATTGAAATCCAGACGTACACGTATAAACAAAGTTACCTCAATTTAGAACAAATCAACGCCATTTCGTGTATTGTACCCAGACATGAGAAAGGCTGACCACTATATAGCTTCTGTTGCTTTCAAGTGACCTATTGATACCTCGCATTGACAGACTCACGGTTTCACAATGGCGGGAATGTTGTACCAGTTTAGCACGAAAGCTAAAGTTTGAAATTAGAGAAATCTTCTACTATATAGACGATTGGAAATATCCCTTCATGGAGACTCGTCGTCAAAGTCAGTTAGAGATCAAAATAAAAGAATGCACTAGCCTAGTACAAGGCTGTAGGCTGGTCAAATATCATGCCGAGTGTTCGTTTAGGTACGGAAGGATCACATTCACGGTACAAAGAACGTTTGATAATTCTGACGTATTTGCAATGAAAATTCCGTCAAGCCTTGATTCTTCTAGTTTTGTTTATTACGTCACCAGTAAAGGCAGTTCTGGATACTTCACATTTTATGGCGCCATAAAAGGTCCCAGTGGCGTAATGTTTAGAAGCGTATTGATCAAAATTTCATTGGCCATGTTTTTTTTTTCTTCAACCCATATTTAACAGGCATATAGTCAACTTAGAGAGTATAGACGCTTTGTAGAATAAGGAAAGCTTCTGAGCATACCAACATTTTCAGTAGTTGCACAGTTGCACCGAATTTATCCCGTCAATGTTTGGTGGTCAGAGTCAAGCGGAGCTATAATTACACGAAACTAAACAGAACTCGTTGTATGGAGTGCAAAGGCATTCAGGGCCATTATAGATGTATTGATGCCGCAAAATAAGAGTAAAAAGAGGCACATAGAAGAAGTGTCGAGATCAAGTAGTGGTACTGAGAGGTACTGAATTCAAAGTTTGTATGTAGATCCAGTATGAATCTGTCGAAATAGACACAAGATAAGGTGTTTTTGCATTTATTAATCTGTTTCTGAAGACTGAAACGATAATCATGTCGATTTATCGATAGAATCCGAGTTAAAAGCCTGTACACAGCCAATAGAACATCAAGCAAGCAAGGAGAGCGATAAATCACTGTGATTTCTGCCATAATTTCATTATCACGCAACACGTGATAAAGAAATACTAAATCGCGTGCGGAATGTGTATTTGTAGTTATGCACATTTACCCATTCAGTATTTTCCACGTAATCTGGGTAACCACACCTTCTGCTACTTGCATAGCAGTTGGCCGTCCAAAGTCGGCATTGTTCACGTTGGTTTATGTGTTGTTTTTGTGTTACATGTTTCTATGGCTTGAACTGGTGCTCTGCGTCCCTTTTGTGTCTCTTTCTGTGGGTGTCTGCTCTGTGTTTTTGCATTGGGTGTTTGGGGTTTTACTGTGGGTGCTGCAACCGAATGTTGTTGGAGATCCTCTCCTTTCTTCCATTGAAATTATTTTTTTCAGGTGGTCTTTTTTGCATGTTGGCGCCTGATTCATGCTCTTTTTTGTTAATCTATCTGGACGAAATAAATATAATTCATAAGATTACATACATGGTATCTGAAGAAAATTCAAAATATATAATTATATAGATTTAAGTGGGTCGAAAGTATAGAATGTACATAACTTATTTACTTAAAAATGGTCTTCGGATTTCCTTGTGGAAAAAGGATGCGAGCGATCGAAAATGTAATATTGTATTTTGCTTTTTAAAATTGTTGAAGTTTTTGGGTGCGAACGAACAGCGATCGAAATAAATTTAAGAATCCTCAAATACATCAGATCTGTTGTCGGATTTATTATGTTTTATACAGAAGTGTGTCGTACACAGGATCCTCGGGATTACATTTTCTATGGTTTCTGTGTCGAAAAGGGATACCCGTAGGGATCTTGTGACTATTAATCCCGACACATAGCAGTACTAGCATTCCCCCTCCTTGACTTTCAGTGTCTTGTTTGGGACAACAAAATAAGATCGCAAAAATGTATCACATGCACAACAAAAAAAAAAAGTTTTCTTTTAGCAATCTGAGTCTTCGGGGAGCTCTGAAATTTGCTGATATCAGAACAGACCCTAAAATAGTTTGAGCTAGCGGGCGAACAAATTAATTTTTTAATATTATTTCTTGAATGTGAAAAAAATATGGTGCGGGAAATCCGAGGAACATTTAATTAATTTGGCATGGTCTTAAAGTCAGACAATATACTTAGGCCATTTCTTGTTTTTATTCTTTTGCGTCCTTTTGAAATGGAGAAACCTACCAGCCAGCCAGGGAGAAAAACAAACAAGCGTATAAAACAAAATTGCATTTTCATATATTCATTATATTTCATATGATGTGACTGTGTGAAATCTGACAGAAAATTGTATCATTTGATCATCTTTGCATATTTTATTCAACAAAAGAATGATAGACAATGAGTCATCGCAGTACTTTTACATTTCACATGAAATATGAAAAATTATACAAATTTTCTTTAACTTTCGTAGAAAACGCATTTAATTTGCAAAAGATCTTATTATTTTAATTTTGTTTTGTTATTTGACTTTTGGCTCAAAACCTACCAGCACGAGGACGCAAAACAGAAAACAAAGAAATTGCCTTATGCCAACAACAATAAACCTTATCTTACAACATTATTCAGATTTGAATTAGTCTTTTAGACTAGCTAGATTAACTTCGAGATTAATTAACGATTCCATTGCTTCATTTTACATATGTACTTGATATAACGGTATATACCTGTATATTCTTTTCGCTATAGATTCCTGTCGAGCTGGTTGGATACGATACCAACATTCCTGTTACTTGTTCAGCAGAGAAAAGTTGTCGTGGGGCGAAGCAGAGGTAAATGTGAAAATCTACGAATGAATAATTAACCTTGCGAACATTCTATATGTTTTGGGAACATGGTGAATGAATACATGTACTTTTAAAGCCTGATTTATTCATGTTAGTCTGATATTATATGAACAATTAAAAAAATTAACAGAAAAATAAATGGGCGTTTCTCTGTATATTAATACTAAGTAATTGTTGTGATCTCAAAATATGCAATATATGTGTTCTTTTCTCTATATTAGCAACGGTGTGGAAAATATGGTGCCAAAGTAGCGGAAATAGAATCGGAGGAGGAGAACAGATTTATACGTCTATATCTTCTAGACAATTACACTTCAGGTAAGCTGTGAGGACAATAAATTACAGGTAAGCTATGAGGACAATAAATTACAGGCAAGCTGTGAGGACAATAACTTACAGGCAAGCTGTGAGGACAAAATACTAGATACAGGTAAGTTGTGAGGACAATAAATTACTAGATACAGGTAAGCTGTGAGGACAATAAATTACAGGTAAGCCGAGAGGACAATAAATTACTCTACAGGTAAACTGTACATAAGTACAATCAATTGCTCTACAGGTAAGCTATGAGGACAATAAATTACAGGTAAGCTGTGAGGACAATAAATTATCTACAGGCAAGCTGTGAGGACAATCAATTTCTCTACAGGCAAGCTGTGAGGACAGTCAATTACTCTTCAGGTAAGCTATATAGGTAATTACTACACAGGTAAGCTATGTAGCCACTTACTTTTCAAGTAAGCTGTGTAGACACTTTAAAGATAAGGTGTGTAGACAATTTCTCTACATGTTTGTAGAAAATTAAATACTCTACTAATAAGATATGTAGACAATTACTATATATGTAAGCTGTGTAGACAATAACTCTACAGGTAAGTTACATAGAAAATAATTCTATAGGTTACTTATATAGAACATTGATCTACTGGAGACCTGCGTAGACAATTGCTGTACAGGTAAGTTAGAAAATTTATGTACAGGTAAACTGTGTAGACATTTACTCTACAGGTTAATTATATAAACAGGATGAAAATTATAAGTCCCCTCAGGCGAGCCGATAGGGGAGTAATGATAACAGATTTATATAATCCCCTTTGAAAAGATGAAAATAACGTAAAACGAATGATAGATAGATAGTATTAATCACAGAATCGAGTACCTAGCTTACATTACTTATGATTTTCTACATTTGGCATACATTTTGGTTCATATATATATAAGATTTTTATTAATGATAACTTTTTAATATAAAACATAATTTGTTTTTGATTTTTTTCCCCGTTATAAATGTAAGTCGAACTCATTTCAGTGGTCGGCTTACAAGGATTTTGGTTGGGAGCTACCGACGATCAACAGGAAGGTAATTGGATTTGGATCAAAGATCGTGAGCCTGTGGGTTACAACAACTGGGCACCAGGCGAACCAAACAATAAGGACAGCGAGGAAAATTGCCTTGAATATTTTAAAGAGCAATTATTTAAATGGAATGATGCTCCTTGTAGATTGAGACGTCGCTTTATTTGCGAGGAAGCTCTTAATATCTGACACTGATATAACTGACAAGCGTGTCATACAGGTCAAAAATAAAGTAATTGAAAATGTAGAGTCATTCATTTCTGATTTACATTCTGCATACAGAACTGTTCATTTGACGCACAATTGCTGTGTATAATAACCTCCCCAATAAAAGATGGCCACAGAAACATTAAAACGTTGGGAACGAAACAACACATAAATTAATTTGTAAATGGATATAAAAAACGAAGGACATATATACGAAAAACAGTCCGTGCAATGCCGACTGAATACGCATGCATGTTATCTGTAAGCCTCTCGGCCTACAAATCGTGAAATCAGCGTATGGATTTACTTTGTCATTTTATAACTTCGAATAAAGATTCCTGGTAAAAGTTTTACGGTTTATTAACATACGAAAGTAACATGTGGATTAAAGTGGTATGAGAATGAATCTAGCATAAAAGCTTTGATATAATAATATAATATATAATGCATAATATCATCGAAATCTATGACTAAATTGAAATCCAGACGTATAAACAAAGTTGCATCAATTTAGAACAAATCAACGCCATTTCGTCTATTGCACCCAGACTTGTGAAAGACGAACCACTATAGCTTCTGTTGCTTTCAAGTGACTTATTGACAACTCGTATTGACAGACGTAGGGTTACACAATGGCAGGTATGTTACACCAGTTTAGCACGTGATCATAAAATTAGAGATATCTTCTCCTAGACGATTGGAAATATCCCATATACAAAATAAATACAAACTAATTAGAGATAAAAATAACTAATTTGCATAATTATTGCGGAGGAGAGGCAATATGGTTACATATCATACGAGGAGTGCGACCCGCATTCAGAGAGGACAGGTGCTCGGGGCCTGTCTTCTTTGAAGAGGTTTGGACGAGGCCCTTCATGGAGACTCGTCGTCAAAGTCAGTTAGAGATCAAAATAAAAGAATGCACTAGCCTAGTAAAAGGCTGTAGGCTGGTCAAATACCATGCCGAGTGTCCGTTTGGGTACAGCAGGATCACATTCAACAAAGGAGGGGATCTCCAACAACACCAAGTTGCAGCACCCACAGCAAAACCCCAAAACACCCAATGCAAAAACACAAAGCAGACAAGCACAAAAAGAGACGCACAAGGGACAAGGAACGTCAACGCACAACACAGAAACATCAAACACAAAGGATTACACATAAACCAACGAGACCAATGGGCAACCGGTGCCGACTTAGGACGGCCATCTGCCACGGAAATAGCAGAAGGTATGGTTATCCTGGATTACGTGCGCACAACCCTCCCATTTTTCCGATTACCCAGAGGTCTCGAAGAACGCACAATTGTGGTGTAAAACAACCTCCTCACTGTCAGATGACCACACACAAACAAGACCGCAAAACGCAGGGGCCCCAGCAACACAGATGAATATGTAAATGGATATAAAAAGAAGGCCTACGTAATACAATCCGTGCTCTGCCGCCGCGAGCTCATGTATGTTATCACCCGAGGAGTCCGACTGACATTCAGAGAGGATAGGTGGTCGGGGCCCTGTCTTCTCTAAAGAGGTTTGGACAGGGCCCGTCATGGAGTCCCGTCTTCACAGTCAGTCAGAGTGCAAGTTTTAAGAATGCGCTTGTACAAGACTGTAGATTGGTCAAGTACCAAGCCTAGTGTCCGTCTGGTGACATTAGGATCATACCCACGGTATAAAAGGCGTTTGATGATAATGACGCATTTTCGATAATGATGTTGTCTATCTTTGATCCTTCTTATCTTGTTAATAATGTCACCATAAAATAATGCAGGTTGTGAAATACCCAAAGTAATATACTCTGTTGCCTGTATTGGTCCGAATTTCAGAAGAAGTTGACAATAATTCAAGGTTTGAATAAACCTTTTAGACTAGATTAACTTCGAGATTAATTAACGATTCCACAGCTTCATTCTACGTATGTACTGTATATAACGGTATATACCTGTGTATTCTTTTCGCTATAGATTCCTGTCGACCTGGTTGGATACGATACCACCATTCCTGTTACTTGTTAAGCAGAGAAAAGTTGTCATGGGGCGAAGCAGAGGTAGAAGCGAAAATCTGCCATTGAATAACCTTGCGAACATTCTGTACTAGTATGTTTTGGGAACATGGGGAATGAATATAATACATACATGTACTTTTAAAGCCTGATTTATTTCTGTTAGTCTGATATCATACAAACAATTTAAAAGAAAATGAACAGAAAAATAAATGGGCGTTTCTCTTAATATCAATACTAAGTAATTGTAGTGATCTCAAAATATAATTTTGAAGTCGTGAAAACAAGAGAAAACGAAAACAACATCACATTTTCGAATTTCTTGATCTCTTCACTAGAAAAATTAAGGAGCCAGATAGAGCTATTAATATTCTCCATGCTAAGACATTATGATGTTTAACATCTCCAGATTCGTTATCCTTTAACGATTCCGCTCTCTCAACGACAAACATGACGATTTCAACTTCAACATTACACTCTTTCAATTTCTAGACTGAGAATACCATACTTGTCTGCTTACTCTAAATTCATTTCTCAGTGAAAACCGGTATGCTCTACACGATATATTCACATAACCAAGATTTTTCAGAGAGAGAGAGTGAGTGTATGTGAAAGAGTAGAAAGGTAACTACTAAAACATAGTATGCTATCTGTTCTATGTGTTCTTCTATCTATATTAGCTACATTGTGGAATATATGGTGCCAAAGTAGCGGAAATAGAATCGGCGGAGGAGGATGGCTTAATACGTCTACATCTTGTAGACACTTACTCTTCAGGTAAGCTTTGAGGGTAAGCTGTGATGACAATAAATAACAGGTAAGCTGTGGGGACAATAACTTTAAGGTAAGCTGTTAGGACAATAAATTACTAGATACAGATAAGCTGTGAGGACAATAAATTACAGATAAGCCGAGAGGACAATTAATTACTCTACAGAAGAGCTGTGTATGAGTACAATCAATTACTCTACAGATAAGCTGTGGGGACAATAAATTACTCCACAGGTAAGCTGTGATGACAATAAATTACTCTACAAGTAAGCTGTGAGGACAATCAATTTCTCTACAGGTAAGCTATATAGGTAATTACTACACAATTAAGCTATGTAGCAAATTTGTGGAAGTTTTCTGAAATTATATATATTTTTATGATAAGATGTGAAGACAATTACTATATATGTAAGCTGTGTAGGCAATTGCTCTACAGGTAAATTACATAGAAAATTATCCTATAAGTTACTGGCCAACAGGGGATGCTTGCTCCTCTTGGGCACTTGATCCCACCTCTAGCTTGCTAGGGGGTCCGTCAATGCTCATTTTGGTGCTCTATTGTGAGTACTGTTTAAAATTTCGTCAGGATCTTCTTTAACTTATACAGAAAATTGATCTACTGGAGACCTGCGTAGACAATTACTGTATAGTTAAGTTGGAAAATTTATGTACAGGTAAACTGTGTAGACATTTACTCTACAGGTTAATTATATAATCAGGATGAAAATTATAAGTCCCCTCAGGCGAGCTGGTAGGGGAGTAATAATAAGCAGATTTATATATTCCCCTTTAAAACGATGTAAATAACGTAAAACGAATGATAGACAGATAGTATCAATCCCAGATTCGAGTATCTAGCTTACATCACTTATGATTTTCTACATTTGGCATATATATGTAAGATTTTGATTTATGGTAAGTTTTTAATAAAGAATATAATTTGGTTTTGATTTTTTAGCTCGCCGGGACGAAAAAGTCCGGAGAACTAATGCCATACCCTCGGCGTCGTCGTCGTCGACCGTAAACATAACTTTAATCTGGGCTATATCTCTTGAACTATGAGGGATAGGGCTTTGATATTTCACATGTAGATACCTTGTGACAAGACCTTTCATTTGAGACCATGACCTTTGACCTAGTGACTTTGTCCTTGGACGTTGACCTACTTTTCAAACGCTTTAACCTGGTTTCTGACAAAAACCTGTATAGGCGAGCTATGTAATCTTTGATTACCCTATGTTTCCGTTATAAATGTAAGTCAAACTCATTTCAGTGATCGGCTTACAAGGATTTTGGTTGGGAGCTACCGACGATCAACAGGAAGGTCATTGGATTTGGATCAAAGATCGTGAGCCTGTGGATTACAGCGACTGGGCACTAGGTGAACCAAACAATAAAGACATCGAGGAAAATTGCCTTGAATATTTTGCAGAGCAATTCTTCAAATGGAATGATGCTCCTTATAGATTGAAACGTGACTTTATTTGCGAGGAAGCTCTTAATATCTGACACTGTTACAACTGACAAGCATGTCATACAGGTCAAAAATAAAGCAATTGAAAATGTAGAGTCATTCATTTCTGATTTACGTTCTGCATACAGAATTGTTCATTTGACGCACAATTGCTGTGTATAATAACCTCCCCAATAAAAGATGGCCACAGAAACATTAAAACGCAGGGAATACATTGTAAACACACAAATGAATTTGTAAATGGATATAAAAAACAAAGGACATACGAAAAACAGTCCGTATTCTGCCGACTGAAGTGAGCGCATGCATGTTATCTGTACATTAGCCTCTCGGCCTATAAATCGTGAAATCAGCGTATGAATTTACTAAGTCATTTTGTAACTTCGAATAAAAATTCCTGGTAAAAGTTTTACGGCTTATTAACATACGAAAGTAACATGTCGATTAAAGTGGTATGAGAATGAATCTAGCATACAAGTTTTGTGCATAATATCATTGAAATCTACGACTAAATTAAAATCCAGACGTACATGTATAAACAAAGTAACCTCAATTTAGAACAAATCAACGCCATTTCGTGTATTGTACCCAGACATGAGAAAGGCTGACCACTATAGCTTCTGTTGCTTTCAAGTGACCTATTGATACCTCGTATTGACAGACCCACGGTTACACAATGGTGGGAATGTTGCACCAGTTTAGGACGAAAGCTAACGTTTGAAATTAGAGAAATCTTCTCCTATGTAGACGATTGGAAATATCCCATATACAAAATAAACAGAAATTGATTAGCGATAAAAATAACTAATTTGCATAAATATTGTGGGGAAAGGCCATATGGTTACATATCAAAGGAGGAATGCGACTCGCATTCAGAGCTAGAGGACAGGTGGTCTGGGTCTGTCTTCTTTGAAGAGGTTTGGACAAGGCCCTTCATGGAGACTCGTCGTCAAAGTCAGTTAGAGATCAAAATAAAAGAATGCACTAGCCTAGTAAAAGGCTGTAGGCTGGTCAAATATCATGCCGAGTGTCCGTTTGGGTACAGAAGGATCACATTCACGGTACAAAGAACGTTTGATAATTCTGACGTATTTGCAATGAAAATTCTGTCAAGCCTTGATTCTTCTAGTTTTGTTTATTATGTCACTAGTAAAGGCAGTTCTGGATACCTCACATTTTATGTCGCCATAAAAGGTCCCAGTGGCGTAATGTTTAGAAGCGTATTAATCAAAATTTCATGGGCCATGTTTTTTTTCCTTCAACCCATATTTAACAGGCATATAGTCAACTTAGAGAGTATAGACGCTTTGTATAATAAGGAAAGCTTCTGAGCATACCAACATTTTCAGTAGTTGCACAATTGCACCGAATTTATCCCGTCAATATTTGGTGGTCAGAGTCAAGCGGAGCTATAATTACACAAAACTAAACAGAACTCTTTGTATGGAGTGCAAAGGCATTCAGGGCCATTATAGATGTATTGATGCCGCAAAATAAGAGTAAAAAGAGGCACATAGAAGAAGTGTCGAGATCAAGTAGTGGTGATTTTCATTCCAGTCATTGCTAAACATTTCCAGTCATTGCTGACGCAATGTCTATATTGAACAATCAATCATTTCAGCCAAATACCCCCCCCCCCCTTTTAATACGAGTCCCATTGGTCAGCCGTTTTGCACTAGTACGCCACTGAACCAGGGTATGATGCAGCCGCAAACGATGAGCCAAAATATTGGAAACCAAGGATACCTCATGTCATTCGCAAGTAACATTGAGAAAGTGTTGGTAGACATTTCAAGCAGAATGATGAAAATAGAAGAGAAGTTGAACAAATTGGATAGAAAGCAGGGTCAACAGTATGAACAGTGATGTTCAGAAGTTAAGGTTACAAACACAAAAGAAAATACAGATTTTGCTATCGCTCTTCAGAATGAAGTTGATAATATCAAATTGGAGATGACAAAGATGAGGGATGAAAATAACTCTACCAAGGAAAACATATTAGATGTCCAAGAAAGGAGCATGAGGGAGAATCTGATGTTATTCCAGATCGGGTATTCTCGCAAATTGGATTATTAGTTATACAGTGTTTTACAGGGGGGATACAGAAATATATTGGGATGAAAAAAGTTGTGATGGGCAAGGCGAAGCTGAGCCCAATACAACTTTTTTCATCGACCCAATATATTTTTGTATCCCCCCTGTAAAATACTGTATAACGAATTTATCCCACCGATGGCTTTTGGCTTGTGTATGTAACGTCAACATATCTTAAAGCATCTCGGTGACGTCAATATAGTAAAGCGTCTTAGTAGAAGCAGGATATTAAAATAATATCCTGTCAGTAAAATGATACAACAAAATATTCGGTTCTTCTCGACCAATCAGATTGCAAGAAAATTGCCAGAGGTGGGATAAAGGTTGATTCCCATTTTCAGCGGTGCTGGAGAATTCGATCCGGCACCCCTGATCCGGCACTGTTGATTGTTCCTTTATGACGTCACAGACAAACTGACGTACATTATTTCACGTGCACATACATTTAGCATGACTTTCAGTCATTCTTATCAGCCGGAACGCCAGTCGGCACTTGTCTTTGAAGTTTAAAAACGAAGTCACGTGACAAATGTTTTGAATATGACGACATTGTACCACGTCATCAAAAACGCGTCATACTGACTGTGCTGCATGTGTAAACAAGAATGACACAGGTGATTTTGATGGCTATAGAGATACCGTTTCAAGTCATAACATTAATCAGGTAAATTTAGTGGCATTTTGAAATAAATCGGGCGTTGTCAAGGGCAGTTTTTCGCCAACGATCTGTTTACCTGCATTTTATTGCTTATTTTCTTTTAAAATCCCGGCTGGGAATGATTGGGAACAATCTGAATGTAAATTTCATATATCACCGAAGTCACCAAAACCAAAAATAGTATGCCGATCTTTGCCTTAAGGGGTTTGTGTCACCTTTCAAACTTCGATATGCTGATTGGGCGTCCATCTTCCATGTCAACGTATGGAAACTCGTTTGTAAAGAGAGAGTACACGGGTACAGATGTACCCAAGTCGGTGCTGCGAAGTGGTTAGATTTGCCAAAATGAAACATGACATTGGCACAAAATCATCCACAAGGTATCACACCATCAAACAAATGTTAAAAATTCCATTGCCACTTGAATTTGGTGTATTCTGAGTGCGTAATGATGAATTTTGATTAAAATCGGGTCCTCAATATAGCGTTTTTATTCCTATTTATAGAGAACTTACTGACTAAAATTCTATATAGGTATCATAATTGGGATTCTGTTGAAAAGATTTTCATTGAACTTTGACCAGAAGTGCAAAGGGGAGCATTTGTGTCAGCTTTTAAAACCAACGGTGTATGCACAATTTTCGTTGGATCTTTAGCAGGGCTGAAACATATCAAAAATCCCTTTCAGAGGAATTTCAGTTATATGTAGTCAATTATACCTGAGTATTATTTGTTTTATAATAATACTTAAAATTTGAGATAAACAATTAAGGTCGTTTAGCCCAATTTATTCTTATTCCGCTACGTTGTGTGTCAAGAGTTATCCGCCCCTTTTAGAAACAATGCTTCCAACCATTAAAGTAGGGATTGGCGTTCCGGCTGTTATGCGTAAACAAGAGGACTTTGAAGGTTTCAAAGTGCGAGAAAAATAACCAAGCACCACATTTGAGTTTCAGATAGAAAAATATCAGTCTCGGGTGGGATGATCAACGTCCCAACCTCGGCTAACGCCTCGGTTTGGGACTTGATCAATCCCACCCTCGACTGATATTTTTCTTTCCAGAACTCAAAGTGGTGCTAGATTCTATTATTCCAGACAATCCAGGGGAAAATTGTACATAGATTGTTCTCGACTTATGCGAAAAATATTTGAGGTTCGAGAATACACGGAAGAAGGTGAAAATTGACCGGGCGCACCGTTCTGGCAAGGTTAAAGTGGGTCAAAGAGCTAAGCAACGACCAATTGTCAAATTCCACAGTTTCGAGCAAAAAGAGGAGATAAGGTCTCAAAGTAAGCTTCTAAGGAATACCAGTATAGGAATAAGCCAACAATTCCCGACAAAAAATATACGAGAGAAGGAAAGTGCTACTACTTATTATGAATAGGGAAAGGGAGAAAGGTCGCGATGTGAAACTTGTACGTGATAAACTTTACATCAATGGTCGGGAATACAGAAATAAGATATGCCCAGAGGGTCCAATACCACATACTTCGATATAAGCTTGGAATATAGAGGGACTTAAGAGTAAAATCAAATATAACGATTTTCTAAAGTATTTAAATAACTTTGATTGTCTTTGTTTCGTCGAGACTTGGCAGGGAGCTCAAGAGAATTTATATATTGCAGGTTATAGTTCTGAGACTATTTTCGGAACAAAAGGTAAACGACGAAAAGGACGTCATAGTGGGGGTATATCTTTTTTCTGTAAAAATGAATTATATGAAGGAGTCAAATGTGTAAGAAAAAGAAAATGGAAAGGTATGCAGTCCTTGTGGATAAAATTTGATCACTTGTTTTTCAAAAAAGAGAAATGTATTTATATGCACAGTGTATATTTTACCAAATAATCCAACTGGTCAAAAATATGATGATGATGATATTTTTGATATCCTAGAATCAGATGTAAGTGAATTTGTACAAAAAGGCTATGTTTATGTTTGTGTCGACTGAAATTGTAGAACAGGAAATCTTGAAGATTTTTTGAAAAAAGACAATGTGGAAAATTATGCATTTTGTTATAACAGAGAAGACATTTTTGATTACGAGTCTATTAGTGCTAGATGTTCGAAAGAATGTAAATTGATCTGGGAGACATCTTATTTCATTGTGTAATGTGACAAATATCAGAATTGTAAATGGTCGTCTAAGAAGAGACTATAATTTAGGTAATTTCACTTTTTGCAGTTTTCAAGAGCAGAGTGTGATTGGTTATTTATTGTGTAATTTTGATAGATTTGAATCTGCTACATATTTTGAAGTTTTGCCATTTACAGAATTTTTAAAACATGCAGCACTGAAATTTAGTCTAGATTAATCATTTAATATGAAATAAAGAAAACTATGTGAGATTCAAATAATGTAAAGAGTATTTCATTGTTTAATGAGACAGTTAATGAGTCGAGGCTATCCCTTATTTAAATGAATCGTTAGATCAAATAAATATACAAGTGTGGATTGTACTAATAACATTGTAAGTAATATTAGTGATCGGCTCTATGAGGCCGATTTCAAATCATTTGAAAAAAAAAAACATTTCGTATTGGTCAAGGTTCAACAAAAAAGATTCGAAAAAATGATGAATGGTTTGACCTGAATTGCTTGGAAAATAAGCAAAAGTTTAACGAAGCTCGTAATAGATAGGATGTTATAAGCAACCAAATACCTATAGTAGAACTGAATTTTTACGAAATAGAACAATTTATAACAGCACTAATTAAGAGGAGAGCAAAACAAATTGATTCATATAAAAAGGGTAGAGATATTGCAGAATCCTTGAAAAAGAACCATCGTAGATTGGTTTAAACAATATTTATTCAAGAAATTAACTATAGAACAGAATTGACATACGTAGATTTTGGAAGGAGTTAAAGCGTAGTGCTGAAGGTAGGGCAATGTCTGACAGCCAATATTCAGCTCAAGAGTTTGCATCTCATTTTGAAACTGTTTTTCAAGGTGATAGTACTGTTTCACAACCTGAGGGTAGAAATGATGAAGATATGTTATGTACTGATGATATATTAGATAATATTATTACATTAGATCAGGTCATGTGTGCTCTTAGCAAACTGAAACGAAATAAATGCTACGGTTTAGATGAATTGCAAAGGAAAATATGTTTGGAGTGTAAAGATGCAATAGCCCCTGTACTTGCACGTCTTTTTAATCCACTTACTGTCAAACCCCGCGAGGGGTTTGACAGTAAGTGTTTTGAATATTTTCCCTGACATAGTCGCCATAGCACTTTCTATATAGATATAACCTCAGACAGTGCAATGCATGTATTTTATATATTGTTTTTATTTTCGTGCATGAACATCGACGGCGGGTGCGGTTAGCCAACAGGGGATGCTTACTCCTCCCGGGCACCTGGTCCCACCTTTAGCTCGCTAGGGGTCCGTCGATGCTCAGTTTGGTGCTCTATTGTGAGTGCTGTTGGGATTTTCGTCAGGATCTTCGTTAACTCATTTGTGTCACACTTATGCCCTTTGCCGTGTGGAGCTCGTAAAAAAGTTCCCCGCGAGGGGTTTGACAGTAAGTGTTTTGAATATTTTCCCTGACATAGTCGCCATAGCACTTTCTATATAGATATAACCTCAGACAGTGCAATGCATGTATTTTATATATTGTTTTTATTTTCGTGCATGAACATCGACGGCGGGTGCGGCTAGCCAACAGGGGATGCTTACTCCTCCCGGGCACCTGGTCCCACCTTTAGCTCGCTAGGGGTCCGTCGATGCTCAATTTTGTGCTCTATTGTGAGTGCTGTTGAGATTTTCGTCAGGATCTTCGTTAACTCATCTATGATAGTGGAATTTATCCAACTGCATGGATTGAATGTGTAATAGTACCTGTACCAAAGAAAAATGTACCTCAAGATATAAATCATTTCAAGAGTATAACCCTTTTCAGTGTTATTAGCAAACTTTTTATGCCCCCGGAATCAAAGATTCGAGGGCATATAGTTTTTTAGTCTGGGATGTATCACTGGGTTGGGTGCACCCCCCCCCCCCCCCTTGATCCTCCAAAACCGACCTATAACTTTGTAACATATTTTGCGCTCTTTCAGGTAAAAATTTGTCTCATGGAAATTTCCATTGCAAAAGTGGTGTTTTTTGGGAAAAAAAAAGTTTTTTTAGTCAAAAATCACTGAAAATAGGAAAAAAACTAGATGGCTACTGTTGCAAGCAACAGACGGATTCCTCCTTTATTAGACCTTCTTCGGAACTGAAGTGTTAAAATCCGAATAAAGAAGATGAAAAAAAGAATAGTTGCTTTAGTACTTTATTCACTTCAGCAAATGAGTCAAAAGAGCTTATGTCTAACTTGGGACTCTTATCTATTTATTTACAAAAAAGAAGAAAAAGATGATAATACCTTTCATGTTTTCGAAAGATTTAAACTCCATGCTCTATGGATATCAAATCCTTTACAATTACTTTCTCAAAACAGAATTGCACAATAATTTTGCAATGAGATAATTTCTATTAATAGAAAATGACAACAACATGAAAGGACAGATCTGTAATGCTACTAAGAAAAAAAAAAGAAAGAGAACAGAGAAAAAGAATAAAAGAGTTATCTTTCTTATACTATGTTAAGTTCAAATAAGAAGGACTACTTGTGTGAAGAATAAATAGTATAGGACAAAAAGTGTAAATTCTACAAGAGTAAATGATTGTTAAGACCTTGAGAATGATTATTTGGCCTTTAACCAATGTCATGAATGAAAGCTAAGTACTGTGATTATTCTCATCACGATTGATCTTAATCTGAGCAAAGCTCAATATCTAATTAACCAAAGTCAGTTGTGACCTTGAAATCAAATAAATGACCGTTGGTCAAGGTCATGATGAAAGAGTTTGATGCAAGGAATCTTTGTGTAAAGTTTAAACTCTCAAGGTCAAACAGTCTTTGTTTTATAGACTTAAGTTTGTTGTGACCTTGAAAATCAGAATTTGACCTTGGGTCAAGGTCAAGATGAAAGAGCTGGGCCCAAGCATGATATGTATAAAGTATGAAATCTGAAGGTCAAATAGTCTTTGTTTTGTAAGGAAAAGTTGCTCTGACCTTGAGAATGAGAATTTGACCTCGGGTCAAGGTCAAAGTGAAAAAGCATGACTGAACAATTATTTGTATGAAGTTTAAACTCTGAAGATCAAATAGTCTTTGTTCTAAAGGCAAAAGTTTGTTGTGACCTTGAGAATCTGAGTTTGACCTCGGGTCAAGGTCAAGGTGAAAGAGCTTGGTTTAATGATAGTATGTATGAAGTTTGAACTTTGAATGTCTAATAGTCTTTGTTCTATAGGCAAAAGTATGTTGTGACCTTGAGAATCTGAATTTGACCTTGGGTCAAGGTCAAGGTGAAAGAGCTTGGTTTAATGATATTATGTATGAAGTTTGAAGTTTGAATGTCTAATAGTCTTTGTTCTACAGGCAAAAGTATGTTGTGACCTTGAGAATCAAAATTTGACCTTGGGTCAAGGTCAGTGTGAAAGAGCTTGGTTTAACGATAGTATGTATGAAGTTTGAGATGTGAAGGTCAAATAGTCTTTGTTCTACAGGTAAAAGTTTGATGTGACCTTGAGAATGAAAATTTGACCTTGAAAGTAGGTAAACATTAAATGACTACCTATAAGTAACCTAGTATCCAAGTTTCAACTCAAAATCTCAAAAACTGTAGAAATTGGCACTGTGCCAATTTAAAGTTCCATTTTCAACTCGTAATAGCGCGAAAACCGTAAATATTTTATCGAGCATGAAAGCGTATAAAATTTTGCAAATTTCCCAAAGAACATTTTAAAACAAATTTCGTTCAAATCGTACGGTTAGTTTAGGAATTATAAGAGTTTAAAGATTTGAACTTTGATGACCTCTAGCGGGGGCATATGTGAACTTTTCGACAACAAAATTTTTTTACCTCAATATCTTTATATGCTCTTTCACATGATCCTTTTCGTTTTATCATAAGAAGTTGTACTTTTTTGTACAGTGACTGGAACGATCTGGGGGTAAGAATAATAATAATAACTAGATGGCTACTGTTGCAAGCAACAGACGGATTCCTCCTTTATTAGACCTTCCTCGGAACTGAAGTGCTAAAAGCCGAATAAAGAAGATAGAAAAAAGAATAGTTGCTTTAGTACCATATTAACTTCAGCAAATGAGCCAAAAGAGCTTATGTCTAATTTGGGACTCTTATTTATTTATCAACAAAATAGAAGAAAAAAATAATAAATACCTTTCATGTTTACGAAAGCTTTAAACTCCATGCACAATCAATATCTAATCCTTTACAATGACTTTCTCAAAAAAGAATTGCACAATGATTTTGCAATGAGATAATTCCTATTAATAGAAAATGACAACAACATGAAACTACTGATATGTAATGCTACTAAGAATAAAAAAGAAAGAAACAGAGTACAAGAATAAAAGAGTTATCTATCTTACTATGTAAAGTTTAATTAAGAAGTACTACTTGTGTGAAGCATAAATAGTTCAGTGCAAAATGCTGTGAATTCTACAAGAGTAAATGTTTGTTATGACCTTGAAAAAGTTAATTTGACCTTTAACCAAGGTCATGGATAAAAGATAAGCATTTGAATTTATTCTCATCAAGAGTCCTCTTAATCTAATCGAAGCTCAATATTTTATCAACAAGATTCTGTTGTGACCTTGAAATCGAACAAATGACCTTGGGTCAAGGTCAAGGTGAAAGGACTTGATGCAAGGAATATTTGCGCCAAGTTTGAACTCTCAAGGTCAAATTGTCTTTGTTCTATAGGCAAAAGTTTGTTGTGACCTTGAGAATCAAAATTTGACCTTGGACCAAGGTCAAGGTGAAAGGGCTTGGATCAATGATTGTATTTCTAAAGTTTGAACTGTCAAGGTCAAATAGTCTTTGTTCTATAGGCAAAAGTTTGTTGTGACCTTGAGAATCATAATGTGACCTTGAAACTAGATCATCATCAATGACTACCTATAAGTAGCCTACCATCCAAGTTTCAACTCAAAATCTCAAAAACTGTAGAAATTGGCACTGTGCCAATTTAAAGTTCCATATTCAACTCAAAATAGCGCGAAAACCGTAAATATTTTATCGAGCATGTAAGCGTATAAAATTTTGCAAATTTCCCAAAGAACATTTTAAAACAAATTTCGTTCAAATCGTACGGTTAGTTAAGGAGTTATAAGTGTTTAAAGATTTGACCTTTGATGACCTCTAGCGGGGGCATACGTGAACTTTTCGACGACAAAATTTTTTTACCTCTAGATCTTTATATGCTCTTTCACATGATACTTCTTGTTTTATCATATGAAGTGGCACTTTTTTTGTACAGTGACTGGAACGATCTGGGGGTAAGAATAATAATAATAAGAATAATAATAAGAATAAAGAAAAGACAATACAATAACAGAAAGGATTCCGACGGAAAAGTCGGAATCCTTAATAACTAGATGGCTACTGTTGCAAGCAACAGACGGATTCCTCCTTTCTTAGACCTTCCTCGGAACTGAAGTGTTAAAATCCGAATAAAGAAGATGGAAAAAAAGAATAGTTGCTTAAGTACCTTATTCACTTCAGCAAATGGGTCAAAAGAGCTTAAGTCTAATTTGGGACTCTAATTTATTTATCAACAAAATAGAAGAAAAAAAAATTAAGTACCTTTCATCTTTGGGAAAGCTTTAAACTCCATGCTCTATGGATATCAAATCCTTTACAATTACTTTCTCAAAACAGAATTGCACAATGATTTAGCAATGACATAATTTCTATTAATAGAAAATGACAACAACATGAAAGTACAGATATGTAATGCTACTAAGAAAAAAAAAAAGAAACAGAACAGAGAACAAGAATAAAAGAGTTATCTTTCTTATACTATGTTAAGTTCAAATAGGAATGACTACTTGTGTGAAGAATAAATAGTATAGGACAAAAAGTGTAAATTCTACAAGAGTAAATGATTGTTAAGACCTTGAGAATGATTATTTGGCCTTTAACCAATGTCATGGATGAGAGCTAAGTACTGTGATTATTCTCATCACGATTGATCTTAATCTGAGCAAAGCTAAATATCTAATCAACCAAAGTCAGTTGTGACCTTGAAATCAAAGAAATGACCGTTGGTCAAGGTCATGATGAAAGAGTTTGATGCAAGGAATATTTGTGTAAAGTTTGACCTGTCAAGGTCAAACAGTCTTTGTTTTATAGACTTAAGTTTGTTGTGACCTTGAAAATCAGAATTTGACCTTGGGTCAAGGTCAAGGGGAAAGAGCTGGGCCCAAGCACAATATGTATAAAGTACGAACTCTGAAGGTCAAATAGTCTTTGTTTTGTAGGGAAAAGTTGCTTTGACCTTGAGAATGAGAATTTGACCTTGGGTCAAGGTCAAAGTGAAAGAGCTTGACTGAACAATTATTTGTATGAAGTTTAAACTCTGAAGGTCAAATAGTCTTTGTTCTATAGGCAAAAGTTTGTTGTGACCTTGAGAATTAGAATTTGACCTTGGGTCAAGGTCAAGGTGAAAGAGGTTGGTTTAATGATATTATGTATGAAGTTTGAACTTAGAATGTCTAATAGTCTTTGTTCTATAGGCAAAAGTATGTTGTGACCTTGAGAATCAGAATTTAATCTTGGGCCAAGGTCAAGGTGAAAGAGCTTGCTTTAATGATATTATGTATGAAGTTTGAAATCTGCAGGTCTAATAGTCTTTGTTCTATAGGCAAAAGTTTGTTGTGACCTTGAGAATCAAAATTTGACCTTGGGTCAAGGTCAATGTGAAAGAGCTTGGTTTAACGATAGTATGTATGAAGTTTGAACTCTGAAGGTCAAATAGTCTTTGTTCTACAGGTAAAAGTTTGTTGTGACCTTGAGAATAAAAATTTGACCTTGAAAGTAGGTCAACATTAAATTACTACCCATAAGTAACCTAGTATCCAAGTTTCAACTCAAAATCTCAAAAACTGTAGAAATTGGCACTGTGCCAATTTAAAGTTCCATTTTCAACTCGGAATAGCGCGAAAACCGTAAATATTTTATCGAGCATGTAAGCGTATAAAAGTTTACAAATTTCCCAAAGAACATTTTAAAACAAATTTCGTTCAAATCGTACGGTTAGTTTAGGAGTTATAAGAGTTTAAAGAATTGAACTTTGATGACCTCTAGCGGGGGCATATGTGAACTTTTCGACGACAAAATTTTTTTACCTCAAGATCTTTATATGCTCTTTCATATGATCCTTTTCGTTTTATCATAAGAAGTTGTACTTTTTTGTACAGTGACTGGAACGATCTGGGGGTAAGAATAATAATAATAATAATAATAAGAATAATAATAAGAACTAGATGGCTACTGTTGCAAGCAACAAACGGATTCCTCCTTTCTTAGACCTTTCTCGGAACTGGAGTGTTAAAATCCGAATAAAGAAGATGGAAAAAAGAAAAGTTGCTTAAGTACCTTATTCACTTCAGAAAATGGATCAAAAGAGCTTATGTCTTATTTGGGACTCTTATTTATTTATCAACAAAATAGAAGAAAACAAATTAAGTACCTTTCATCTTTACGAAACCTTTAAACTCCATGCTCTATGGATATCAAATCCTTTACAATTACTTTCTCAAAACAGAATTGCACAATGATTTTGCAATGAGATAATTTCTATTAATAGAAAATGACAACAACATGAAAGTACAGATATGTAATGCCACTAAGAAAAAAGAGAAACAGAGAACATGAATAAAAGAGTTATCTTTCTTATACTATGTTAAGTTCAAATAACAAGGACTACTTGTGTGAAGAATACATAGTATAGGACAAAAAGTGTAAATTCTACAAGAGTAAATCGTAAATGATTGTTAAGACCTTGAGAATGATTATTTGGCATTTAAGCAATGTCATGGATGAAAGCTAAGTATTGTAATTATTCTCATCACGATTGATCTTAATCTGAGCAAAGCTCAATATCTAATCAACCAAAGTCAGTTGTGACCTTGAAATCAAACAAATGACCTTGGTCATGATGAAAGACTTTGATGCAAGGAATATTTGTGTAAAGTTTAAACTGTCAAGGTCAAACAGTCTTTGTTTTATAGACTAAAGTTCGTTGTGACCTTGACAATCAGAATTTGACCTTGGGTCAAGGTCAAGGTGAAAGAGCTGGGCCCAAGCATGATATGTATAAAGTATGAACTCTGAAGGTCAAATAGTCTTTGTTTTGTAGGGAAAAGTTGCTGTGACCTTGAGAATGCGAATTTGACCTTGGGTCAAGGTCAAAGTAAAAGAGCATGACTAAACAATTACTTGTATAAAGTTTAAACTCTGAAGGTCGTATAGTCTTTGTTCTATAGGGAAAACTTTGTTGTGACTTTGAGAATCAGAATTTGACCTTGGGTCAAGGTCAAGGTGAAAGAGCTTGGTTTAATGATATTATGTATGAAGTTTGAACTTTGAATGTCTAATAGTCTTTGTTCTATGGGCAAATGTTTGTTTTGACCTTGAGAATCATAATTTGACCTTGGGTCAAGGTCAAGGTGAAAGAGCTTGGTTTAATGGTATTATGTATGAAGTTTGAACTCAGCAGGTCTAAAAGTCTTTGTTCTATGGGCAAAAGTTTGTTGTGACCTTGAGAATCAAATTTTGACCTTGGCTCAAGGTCAATATGAAAGAGCTTGGTTTGACGATATTATGTATGAAGTTTGAACTCTGAAGGTCAAATAGTCTTTGTTCTACAGGCAAAAGTTTGTTGTGACCTTGAGAATCATAATTTGACCTTGAAAGTAGGTCAACATTAAATGACTACCTATAAGTAACCTAGTTTCCAAGTTTCAACTCAAAATCTCAAAAACTGTAGAAATTGGCACTGTGCCAATTTAAAGTTCCATTTTCAACTCGGAATAGCGCGAAAACCGTAAATATTTTATCGAGCATGTAGGTGTATAAAAGTTTACAATTTTCCCAAAGAGTATTTTAAAACAAATTTCGTTCAAATCGTACGGTTAGTTTAGGAGTTATAAGAGTTTAAAGATTTGAACTTTGATGACCTCTAGCGGGGGCATATGTGAACTTTTCATTGACAAAATTTTTTTACCTCAAGATCTTTATATGCTCTTTCACATGATCCTTTTCGTTTTATCATAAGAAGTGATACTTTTTTGTACAGTGACCGGAACGATCTGGGGGTAATAATAATAATAATAATAATAATAATAAGAAGAACTAGATGGCTACTGTTGCAAGCAACAGACGGATTCCTCCTTTCTTAGACCTTTCTCGGAATTGAAGTGTTAAAATCAGAATAAAGAAGATGGAAAAAAGAAAAGTTGCTTAAGTACCTTATTCACTTCAGAAAACGGGTCAAAAGAGCTTATGTCTAATTTGGGACTCTTATTTCTTTATCAACAAAATAGAAGAAAACAAATTAAGTACCTTTCATCTTTACGAAAGCTTTAAACTCCATGCTCTATCAATATCAAATCCTTTACAATTACTTTCTCAAAACAGAATTGCACAATGATTTTGCAATGAGATAATTTCTATTAATAGAGAATGAGAACAACATGAAAGTACAGATATGTAATGCTACTAAGAAAAAAAAAAGAAACAGAGAACAAGAATAAAAGAGTTATCTTTCTTATACTATGTTAAGTTCAAATAAGAAGGACTACTTGTGTGAAGAATAAATAGTATAGGACAAAAAGTGTAAATTCTACAAGAGTAAATGATTGTTAAAACCTTGAGAATGATTATATTGCCTTTAAGCAATGTCATGGATGAAAGCTAAGTATTGTGATTATTCTCATCACGATTGATCTTAATCTGAGCAAAGCTCAATATCTAATCAAAAAAAGTCAGTTGTGACCTTGAAATCAAACAAATGACCTTGGGTCAAGGTCATGATGAAAGAGTTTGATGCAAGGAATATTTGTGTAAAGTTTAAACTGTCAAGGTCAAACAGTCTTTGTTTTATAGACTAAAGTTTGTTGTGACCTTGAAAATCAGAATTTGACCTTGGGTCAAGGTCAATGTGAAAGAGCTGGACCCAAGCATGATATGTATAAAGAATGAACTCTGAAGGTCAAATAGTCTTTGTTTTGTAGGGAAAAGTTGCTGTGACCTTGAGAATGAGAATTTGACCTTGGGTCAAAGTCAAAGTGAAAGAGCATGACTGAACAATTATTTGTATGAAGTTTAAACTCTGAAGGTCGTATATTCTTTGTTCTATAGGGAAAATTTTGTCGTGACCTTGAGAATCAGAATTTGACCTTGGGTCAAGGTCAAGGTGAAAGAGCTTGGTTTAATGATATTATGTATGAAGTTTGAACTTTGAATGTCTAATAGTCTCTGTTCTATAGGCAAATGTTTGTTGTGACCTTGAGAATCAGAATTTGACCTTGGGTCAAGGTCAAGGTGAAAGAGCTTGGTTTAATGATATTATGTATGAAGTTTGAACTCAGCAGGTCTAAAAGTCTTTGTTCTATAGGCAAAAGTTTGTTGTGACCTTGAGAATCAAAATTTGACCTTGGGTCAAGGTCAATGTGAAAGAGCTTGGTTTAACGATATTATGTATGAAGTTTGAACTCTGAAGGTCAAATAGTCTTTGTTCTACAGGCAAAAGTTTGTTGTGACCTTGAGAATCAAACTTTGACCTTGAAAGTAGGTCAACATTAAATGACTACCTATAAGTAACTTAGTATCCAAGTTTCAACTCAAAATCTCAAAAACTGTAGAAATTGGCACTTTGCCAATTTAAAGTTCCATTTTCAACTCGGAATAACTCGAAAACTGTAAATATTTTATCGAGCATGTGAGCGTATAAAAGTTTACAAATTTCCCAAAGAACATTTCAAAACAAATTTCGTTCAAATCGCACGGTTAGTTTAGGAGTTATAAGTGTTTAAAGATTTGACCTTGGTGACCTCTAGCGGGGGCATACGTGCACTTTTCGACGACAAAATTTTTTTACCTCTAGATCTTTATATGCTCTTTCACATGATACTATTTGTTTTATCATAAGAAGTGGAACTTTTTGTACAGTGACTGGAACGATCTGGGGGTAAGAATAATAATAATAAGAACTAGATGGCTACTGTTGCAAGCAACAGACGGATTCCTCCTTTATTAGACCTTCCTCGGAACTGAAGTGCTAAAATCCGAAAAAAGAAGATGGAAAAAAGAATAGTTGCTTTAGTACCTTATTCACTTCAGCAAATGAGTCAAAAGAGCTGAAGTGTCATTTGGGGCTCTTATTTGTTTATCAACAAAATAGAAGAAAAAGTAATAAATACCTTTCATTTTTATGAAAGCTTTAAACTCCATGCTCTTTCAATATCAAATCCTTACAATTACTTTCTCAAAACAGAATTGCACATTGATTTTGTAATGAGATAATTTCTATTAATAGAAAATGACAACAACATGAAAGTACAGATATGTAATGTTACTAAGAATAAAAAAAATGAAACAGAGAACTAGAATAAAAGAGTTATCTTTCTTATACTAAGTTAAGTTCAAATAAGAAGGACTACTTGTGTGAAGAATAAATAGTATAGGACAAAAAGTGTTAATTCTACAAGAGTAAATGGTTGTTATGACATTGAGAATAATCATTTGGCCTTTAACCAATGTCATGGATGACAAATAAGTATTGTGAATATTCTCATCACGATTGATTTTAATCTGAGCATAGTTCAATAATTAATCAATTAAAAGTCATTTGTGACCTTTAAATGGAACAAATGACATTGGGTCAAGTTCATGGTGAAGGGGTTTGATGCAAGGAATATTTGTGTAAATTTTGAACTCTCAAGGTCAAACAGTTTTTTTATAGACTTAAGTTTGTTGTGACCTTGAGAATGAGAATTTGACCTTGGGTCAAGGTCAAGGTGAAAGAGCTGGGCCCAAGCATGATATGTATAAAGTATGAACTCTTAAGTTCAAATAGTCTTTGTTATACAGGCAAAAGTTGCTGTGACCTTTAAAATGAGAAGTTGACCATCGGTCAAGGTCAATGTGAAAGAGCATGACTGAACAATCATATTTATGAAGTTTAAACTCCGAAGGTCGTATAGTCTTTGTTCTATAGGCAAAAAAATTGTTGTGACCTTGAGAATCAGAATTTGACCCCTTGCGTCAAGGTCAAGGTGAAAGAGGTTGGTTTAATGATATTATGTATGAAGTTTGAACTCTGAAGGTCAAACAGTTTTTGTTCTATAGGCAAAAGTTTGTTGTGACCTTGAGAATCAAAATTTGACCCTGAAAGTAGATTCTCATCACGATTGATCTTAATCTGAGCAAAGCTCCATATCTAATCAGCCAAAGTCAGTTGTGACCTTGAAATCAAACAAATGACCTTGGTTCAAGGTCACGATGAAAGAGTTAGATGCAAGGAATCTTTGTGTAAAGTTTGAACTCTCAAGGTCAAACAGTCATTGTTTTATATACTAAAGTTTGTTGTGACCTTGAAAATCAGAATTTGACCTTGGGTCAAGGTCAAGGTGAAATAGCTGGGCCCAAGCATGATATATATAAAGAATTAACTCTGAAGGTCAAATAGTTTTTGTTTTGTAGGGAAAAGTTGCTGTGACCTTGAGAATGAGAATTTGACCTTGGGTCAAGGTCAAAGTGAAAGAGCATGACTGAACAATTATTTGTATGAAGTTTAAACTCTGAAGGTGAAATAGTCTTTGTTCTATAGGCAAAAGTTTGTTGTGACCTTGAGAATCAAAATTTGACCTTGGGTCAAGGTCAAGGTGAAAGAGCTTTGTTTAATGATATTATGTATAAAGTTTGAACTCTGAAGGTCAAACAATTTTTGTTCTATAGGCAAAAGTTTGTTGTGACCTTGAGAATAAAAATTTGACCTTGGGTCAAGGTCAAAGTGAAAGAGCTTGGTTTAATGATAATATGTATAAAGTTTGAACTCTGCAGGTCTAATAGTCTTTGTTCTATAGGCAAAAGTTTGTTGTGACCTTGAGAATCAGAATGTGACCTTGGGTCAAGGTCAAAGTGAAAGAGCTTGGTTTAACGATATTATATATAAAGTTTGAACTCTGAAGGTCAAATAGTCTTTGTTCTACAGGCAAGAGTTTGTTTTGACCTTGAGAATGAAAATTTGACCTTGAAAGTAGGTCAACATTAAATGACTACCTATAAGTAACATAGTATCCAAGTTTCAACTCAAAATCTCAAAAACTGTAGAAATTGGCACTGTGCCAATTTAAAGTTCCATTTTCAACTCGAAATAGCGCGAAAACCGTAAATATTCTATCGAGCATGTAAGCGTATAAAAGTTTACAATTTTAACAAAGAACATATTAATACAAATTTCGTTCAAATCGTACGGTTAGTTTAAGAGTTATAAGAGTTTAAAGATTTGACGTTTGATTACCTCTAGCGGGGGCATATGTGAACTTTTCGACGACAAAAATTTTTTACCTCAAGATCTTTATATGCTCTTTCACATGATCCTTTTCGTTTTATCATAAGAAGTAGTACTTTTTTGTACAGTGACTGGAACGATATGGGGGTAAGAATAATAATAATAATAATAATAATAATAAGAATAATAATAAGAATAAAGAAAAGACAATACAATAACAGAAAGGATTCCGACGGAATAGTCGGAATCCTTAATAATAATAAGAATAAAGAAAAGTCAATACAATAACAGAAAGGATTCCGACGGAAAAGTCGGAATCCTTAATAATAATAAGAATAAAGAAAAGAAAATACAATAATAGAAAGGATTCCGACGGAATAGTCGGAATCCTTAATAAAGAAAAGACAATACAATAACAGAAAGGATTCCGACGGAATAGTCGGAATCCTTAATAAGAATAACTAGATGGCTACTGTTGCAAGCAACAGACGGATTCCTCCTTTATTAGACCTTCCTCGGAACTGAAGTGTTAAAATCCGAATAAAGAAAATGAAAAAAGAATAGTTGCTTTAGTACTTTATTCACTTCAGCAAATGAGTCAAAAGAGCGTATGTCTAACTTGGGACTCTTATCTATTTATTGACAAAAAAGAAGAAAAAGATGATAAATACCTTTCTTGTTTTCGAAAGATTTAAACTCCATGCTCTATGGATATCAAATCCTTTACAATTACTTTCTCAAAACAGAATTGCACAATGATTTTACAATGAGATAATTTCTATTCATAGAAAATGACAACAACATGAAAGGACAGATCTGTAATGCTACTAAGAAAAAAAAAGCAATAGAACAGAGAACAAGAATAAAAGAGTTATCTTTCTTATACTATGTTAAGTTCAAATAAGAAGGACTACTTGTGTGAAGAATAAATAGTATAGGACAAAAAGTGTAAATTCTACAAGAGTAAATGATTGTTAAGACCTTGAGAATGATTATTTGGCCTTTAACCAATGTCATGAATGAAAGCTAAGTACTGTGATTATTCTCATCACGATTGATCTTAATCTGAGCAAAGCTCAATATCTAATCAACCAAAGTCAGCTGTGACCTTGAAATCAAACTAATGACCGTTGGTCAAGGTCATGATGAAAGAGTTTGATGCAAGGAATATTTGTGTAAAGTTTGAACTCTCAAGGTCAAACAGTCTTTGTTTTATAGACTTAAGTTTGTTGTGACCTTGAAAATCAGAATTTGACCTTGGGTCAAGGTCAAGGCGAAAGAGCTGGGCCCAAGCATGATATATATAAAGTATGAACTATGAAGGTCAAATAGTCTTTGTTTTGTAGGGAAAAGTTGCTGTGACCTTGAGAATGAGAATTTGACCTTGGGTCAAGGTCAAAGTGAAAAAGCATGACTGAACAATTATTTGTATGAAGTTTAAACTCTGAAGGTCAAATAGTCTTTGTTCTATAGGCAAAAGTTTGTTGTGACCTTGATGATCTGAATTTGACCTTGGCTCAAGGTCAAGGTGAAAGAGCTTGGTTTAATGATATTATGTATGAAGTTTGAACTTTGAATGTCTAATAGTCTTTGTTCTATAGGCAAAAGTATGTTGTGACCTTGAGAATCAGAATTTGACCTTGGGCCAAGGTCAAGGTGAAAGAGCTTGGTTTACTGATATTATGTATGAAGTTTGAACTCTGCAGGTCTAATAGTCTTTGTTCTATAGGCAAAAGTTTGTTGTGACCTTGAGAATCAAAATTTGACCTTGGGTCAAGGTCAGTGTGAAAGAGCTTGGTTTAACGATAGTATGTATGAAGTTTGAACTGTGAAGGTCAAATTGTCTTTGTTCTACAGGTAAAAGTTTGTTGTGACCTTGAGAATGAAAATTTGACCTTGAAAGTAGGTCAACATTAAATGACTACCTATAAGTAACCTAGTTTCCAAGTTTCAACTCAAAATCTCAAAAACTGTAGAAATTGGCACTGTGCCAATTTAAAGTTCCATTTTCAACTCGTAATAGCGCGAAAACCGTAAATATTTTATCGAGCATGTAAGCGTATAAAAGTTTACAAATTTCCCAAAGAACATTTTAAAACAAATTTCGTTCAAATCGTACGGTTAGTTTAGGAGTTATAAGAGTTTAAAGATTTAAACTTTGATGACCTCTAGCGGGGGCATATGTGAGCTTTTCGACGACAATTTTTTTTTTACCTCAAGATCTTTATATGCTCTTTCACATGATTCTTTTCGTTTTATCATAAGAAGGTGTACTTTTTTTTACAGTGACTGGAACGATCTGGGGGTAAGAATAATAATAATAATAAGAATAATAATAAGAACTAGATGGCTACTGTTGCAAGCAACAGACGGATTCCTCCTTTCTTAGACCTTCCTAGGAACTGAAGTGTTAAAATCCGAATAAAGAAGATGGAAAAAAGAATAGTTGCTTAAGTACCTTATTCACTTCAGCAAATGGGTCGAAAGAGCTTATGTCTAATTTGGGACTCTTATTTATTTATCAACAAAATAGAAGAAAAAAAAATTAAGTACCTTTCATCTTTACGAAAGCTTAAAACTCCATGCTCTATGGATATCAAATCCTTTACAATTACTTTCTCAAAACAGTATTGCACATGATTTTGCAATGAGATAATTTCTATTAATAGAAAATGACAACAACATGAAAGTACAGATATGTAATGCTACTAAGAAAAAAAAAAGATACAGAACAGAGAACAAGAATAAAAGAGTTATCTTTCTCATACTATGTTAAGTTCAAATAAGAAGGACTACTTGTGTGAAGAATAAATAGTATAGGACAAAAAGTGTAAATTCTACAAGAGTAAATGATTGTTAAGACCTTGAGAATGATTTTTTTGGCCTTTAACCAATGTCATGGATGAAAGGTAAGTACTGTGATTATTCTCATCACGATTGATCTTAATCTGAGCAAAGCTCAATATCTAACCAACCAAAGTCAGTTGTGACCTTGAAATCAAACAAATGACCGTTGATCAAGATCATGATGAAAGAGTTTGATGCAAGGAATATTTATGTAAAGTTTGAACTCTCAAGGTCAAACAGTCTTTGTTTTATAGACTTAAGTTTGTTGTGACCTTGAAAATCAGAATTTGACCTTGGGTCAAAGTCAAGGTGAAAGAGCTGGGCCCAAGCATGATATGTATAAAGTATGAACTCTGAAGGTCAAATAGTCTTTGTTCTATAGGGAAAAGTTGCTTTGACCTTGAGAATGAGAATTTGACCTTGGGTCAAGGTCAAAGTGAAAGAGCACGGCTGAACAATTATTTGTATGAAGTTTAAACTCTGAAGGTCAAATAGTCTTTGTTCTATAGGCAAAAGTTTGTTGTGACCTTGAGAATCAGAATTTGACCTTGGGTCTAGGTCAAGGTGAAAGAGCTAGGTTTCATGATATTATGTATGAAGTTTGAACTTTGAGTGTCTTATAGTCTTTGTTCTATAGGCAAAAGTATGTTGTGACCTTGAGAATCACAATTTGACCTTGGGCCAAGGTCAAGGTGAAAGAGCTTGGTTTAATGATATTATGTATGAAGTTTGAACTCTGCAGGTCTAATAGTCTTTGTTCTATAGGCAAAAGTTTGTTGTGACCTTGAGAATCAAAATTTGACCTTGGGTCAATGTCAATGTGAAAGAGCTTGGTTTAACGATAGTATGTATGAAGTTTGAACTCTGAAGGTCAAATAGTCTTTGTTCTACAGGTAAAAGTTTGTTGTGACCTTGAGAATGAAAATTTGACCTTGAAAGTAGGTCAACATTAAATGATTACCTATAAGTAACTTAGTATCCAAGTTTCAACTCAAAATCTCAAAAACTGTAGAAATTGGCACTGTGCCAATTTAAAGTTCCATTTTCAACTCGGAATAGCGCGAAAACCTTTAATATTTTATCGAGCATGTAAGCGTATAAAAGTTTGCAAATTTCCCAAAGAACATTTTAAAACAAATTTCGTTCAAATCGTACGGTTAGTTTAGGAGTTATAAGAGTTTAAAGATTTCAACTTTGATGACCTCTAGCGGGGGCATATGTGAACTTTTCGACAACAAATTTTTTTTACCTCAAGATCTTTATATGCTCTTTCACATGATCCTTTTCGTTTTATCATAAGAAGTTGTACTTTTTTGTACAGTGACTGGAACGATTTGGGGGTAAGAATAATAATAATAACTAGATGGCTACTGTTGCAAGCAACAGACGGATTCCCCCTTTTTTAGACCTTCCTCGGAACTGAAGAGTTAAAATCCGAATAAAGAAGATGAAAAAAGAATAGTTGCTTTAGTACTTTATTCACTTCAGCAAATGAGTCAAAATAGCTTATGTGTAACTTGGGACTCTTACCTATTTATTGACAAAAAAGAAGAAAAAGATGATAAATACCTTTCATGATTTCGAAAGATTTAAACTCCATGCTTTATGGATATCAAATCCTTTACAATTACTTTCTCAAAACAGAATTGCACAATGATTTTGCAATGAGATAATTTCTATTAATAGAAAATGACAACAACATGAAAGGACAGATCTGTAATGCTACTAAGAAAAAAAAAGAAAGAGAACAAAGAACAAGAATAAAAGAGTTATCTTTCTTATACTATGTTAAGTTCAAATAAAAGGACTACTTGTGTGAAGAATAAATAGTATAGGACCAAAAGTGTAAATTCTACAAGAGTAAATGATTGTTAAGACCTTGAGAATGATTATTTGGCCTTTAACCAATGGCATGAATGAAAGCTAAGTACTGTGATTATTCTCATCACGATTAATCTTAATCTGAGCCAAGCTCAATATCTAATCAACCAAAGTCAGTTGTGACCTTGAAAACAAACTAATGACCTTGGGTCAAGGTCATGATGAAAGAGTTTGATGCAAGGAATATTTGTGTAAAGTTTGAACTCTCAAGGTCAAACAGTCTTTGTTTTATAGACTTAAGTTTGTTGTGACCTTGAAAATCAGAATTTGACCTTGGGTCAAAGTCAAGGTGAAAGAGCTGGGCCCAAGCATGATATGTATAAAGTATGAACTCTAAAGGTCAAACAGTCTTTGTAGGGAAAAGTTGCTGTGACCTTGAGAATGAGAATTTGACCTTGGGTCAAGGTCAAAGTGAAAGAGCATGACTGAACAATTATTTGTATGAAGTTTAAACTCTGAAGGTCAAATAGTCTTTGTTCTATAGGCAAAAGTATGTTGTGACCTTGAGAATCAGAATTTGACCTTGGGCCAAGGTCAAGGTGAAAGAGCTTGGTTTAATGATATTATGTATGAAGTTTGAACTTTGAATGTCTAATAGTCTTTATTCTATAGGCAAAAGTATGTTGTGACCTTGAGAATCAGAATTTGACCTTGGGCCAAGGTCAAGGTGAAAGAGCTTGGTTTAATGATATTATGTATGAAGTTTGAACTCTGTAGGTCTAATAGTCTTTGTTCTATAGGCAAAAGTTTGTTGTGACCTTGAGAATCAAAATTTGACCTTGGGTCAAGGTCAATGTGAAAGAGCTTTGTTTAACGATAGTATGTATGAAGTTTGAACTGTGAAGGTCAAATAGTCTTTGTTCTATAGGCAAAAGTATGTTGTGACCTTGAGAATCAGAATTTGACCTTGGGCCAAGGTCAAGGTGAAAGAGCTTTGTTTAACGATATTATGTATGAAGTTTGAACTTTGAATGTCTAATAGTCTTTGTTCTATAGGCAAAAGTATGTTGTGACCTTGAGAATCAGAATTTGACCTTGGGCCAAGGTCAAGGTGAAAGAGCTTGGTTTAATGATATTTTGTATGAAGTTTGAACTCTGCAGGTCTAATAGTCTTTGTTCTATAGGCAAAAGTTTGTTGTGACCTTGAGAATCAAAATTTGACCTTGGGTCAAGGTCAATGTGAAATAGCTTTGTTTAACGATAGTATGTATGAAGTTTGAACTGTGAAGGTCAAATAGTCTTTGTTCTACAGGTAAAAGTTTGTTGTGACCTTGAGAATGAAAATTTGACCTTGAAAGTAGGTCAACATTAAATGACTACCTATAAGTAACCTAGTATCCAAGTTTCAACTCAAAATCTCAAAAACTGTAGAAATTGGCACTGTGCCAATTTAAAGTTCCATTTTCAACTCGTAATAGCGCGAAAACCTTTAATATTTTATCGAGCATGTAAGCGTATAAAAGTTTACAAATTTCCCAAAGAACATTTTAAAACAAATTTCGTTCAAATCGTACGGTTAGTTTAGGAGTTATAAGAGTTTAAAGATTTGAACTTTGATGACCTCTAGCGGGGGCATATGTGAACTTATCGACGACAAAATTTTTTTACCTCAAGATCTTTATATGCTCTTTCATATGATCCTTTTCGTTTTATCATAAGAAGTTGTACTTTTTTGTACAGTCACTGGAACGATCTGGGGGTAAGAATAATAATTAACCATAATAATAATAATAATACTACGTTTTTAGGCCCGCTTATGTATCGGACAAATAATAACGATTTAGCATGATTATATAGTAAAAAGGAATTAATCGAAATCGGGACCCGATTCCGATTATTAACATGCACATAAGCGACCCTAACCTGTTTTGATAACTCCTTATTACAGCTAGTATGAATATAGCTTGTGCAGAAAATAATTATTTTCCATCTTTAAAAATTAGTAGCATTTGATTATAAGCACTGAAACTTTGATTTAGCATGTTGAAATCTAGAAATTCATTTTCAACTATGTAGAGGAAATTCGCGGACCCAAGCGAGCCAGGCGAGCTAAATCTCCAAGGAAAACAAGATGGACGCCGAGGTTGCATTTTCCGCGCGACGCTGAAAATGGAGCTGAATATAACCTTCTATATGCTGATTTAATTCATTTCAAATAGGTAAGCTACTTTAAGGGAAGTTATTTATTTGATTTCATTGGAGCTTAACAGGAATTGTAAGCCGAGGGAGACGGTGCAAGACATACCGGGTCAAACTCAGTGATCGTCTGCAGGCTGACAGGTGCGAGTAAAAGTTTTCACAGTCATCGCGAAAACTCACTAGCCCAAATGCCCTGGCTACCAAAAATTTCCTCGGGCTACTAATATTTGCTCAGGGGCCCCCAACTGCACAGGGGGCACATACAATTTTTGATGGGAAACAATTGCGAGGCCCAAAGGTCCTAGTTGGGAGTTTTGTAGAAAACACGAGACTACCTCCACCTGGGATCGAACTCGCAACGTTTTGATGTTAAGTCGGACGCTCTACTGAATGAGCCAAAGAGATGTCCCACTGGCCCAGTCTAGTACAAGCACCAGTTTACTACACTACTCTCCCCTTTCAATTTCGGGCCTCCCTACCCCTCCTCGACAACCCTCCTACCCACCATCTCTCCATGGGATTTATGTTGGGCGCCATTGTAGAAAACACGAGACTACCCCCACCTGGGATCGAACTCGCAACCTTCTGATGTTAAGTCCGACGCTCTACCGAATGAGCCAAAGATACGTCCCACTGGCCAAGTCTAGTACATTGTACAAGCGCCAGTTTACTACAGTATTTTTGAAAATTTTCGATATTTTCTAATGCTGTATTGTTATTGCACGGCATGCAGAAGTCAACATGTTCAGAAATTGATAGAAGCGTTTGACAATCATATTGATTAACAGGTATTTTTTTTGGGGGGGGGGGAAGGTGCCATTGCCTGTCTTAATTGGCCTTTTTCGCATAACTGTGGTCCAGTTATTTTGGATGGCAAAATAACTACTTTTCCCGCAATATGACGTCAAGGACAATCAATCTTTAACTGTGACGTAAAAAAAGTCGGTACTTGCCGTCCACAAAATGCTAGTCACGCAGTTACATGAAAAAGGCTTATCCTTCCGATTGCGGGAAAAAATGCAAAATTTTGTGACGTCACAATGCTTTTACTTTGTACAAACAAGCTTCGAATCTCGGTCAAACATCGAAATTGCATTGTGACGTCATGGAATTTTTCAAATTTTTCCTGCCTTCGAAAGGGTCAATTTATAATATTAGTCTGCATCGATCATGTATAAGGTCAGTCTGTATGAATGGCATCCTCAGAAAAGTGTGCGTTTGCTAAATTTAACACAACCAAGTTACTCACTCGCAATACCGCAACTTGATTTTTTTATGACCCTTTATAATTGATTTTTTATCAAGAAATTAATTTTGTGGTTCGATTTCCGTGTTTTCTTTATCACATTATTAGCCAATTACCTGCTATTTTCTCTTGATTAATTGACCAAAATTATTTTTTCAACATGTTCAAATAAGTGACCTGAAATTATTCAGTCTCTCCAAATTTTTTCAGCCACAAGCCCGAAGATAAATTTTACTAGTTTTTGTATAGTTTCTTAAAGAATTTCTACTAGCCCAGAAAAAAAATTGGTAGCCTCGGGCGTCACACTCACTCAGTCACTGAGTTCTTGAAATCTTCCCATATTGAAATGTCGGATATTTTAGAGTTTTAAACGGTCCAAATGATGAATAGAGAATGAGGTTTTTATCGGTTCAAATAATTTTTAGACACAATGTGAGTTTTTATCGGACCAAATCATTTTTTATCGGCAAATCCGATTAAACCGATACATTTTATGAACTGAGACTGGAGTTGGGCTACTGAGTTATTGGAAAGACTGCTTGAAATTATCAAGATATTTCATGATGAATATATTATGTAACTATATATTCAGAACATGTAAATTGTTATGATTATTAGGCATTGAAATCAGTACAGGCTTGATTGAAATTCGAGAAAAATTATGGAATGGCCGATAAATGCATATTGCATCTGCCAAAATGAAGCTATTGCTTAAGAAATAACAACTAGCTAGCCATTGTTTGTTGTCCAGTAATTCCCCCAGTTGCATGAACCAAACAAATTATCACCGAGTCGCAAAGCATCGAGGCCAGGGATTAATCTACTTCTGGGTCCTGCATTACTGACGTACAGTATATAAATTCCCCGGGACCCATTGATTCCAGATTGTGCGTCCCACTGTACGCATTATTCATTTTTGTACAATGTGTTCCCTTTAGTTCATCGTTCTCGACATTGAAAGTTTTCTGTAAAATTACTGTCTCGTGTTTATATTTTGTCTGGTCATTTAAACCTTACAGAAGGTTGATCATGTCCATGGTATTGTAAGAGACATTGTTGCGCATCAAAATGTTTGGATATAAAAGTTATATGCAGTCCGATGCGAGTCTAACTTCTTGTCATTCGGATTCAGAGGTACGTACATGTAACGCAAAAATTCTTCCATGCCGTGGTAAATTTTGCAGGATAATATGAATCAACAAATTCAAATTGTTTAATTCCCACCTAAGTGTAGTAAGTACCGTCTTCGTTCACCATATATAATTGGTTTGTACTATACACATGTACGAAGCCTCACATGCGTAAATAAAGCAACTCAATAGACAACAAATTACTTAATTTGGCAAATTTTACCTTAGATGGAAATTTGTGAGATACATTGTTTTATTTCTATTTTTATCTGGAATATAATGATCTCGCGGACAAAAAACGCCGCAAGCCATTCATATCACTTCTATTCTCGAGCTTAAGACGCAGCGAAGAAAAGGCCCTTTATTATACGCCCGTCATTTGACAGGACGTATTATGGTATGGCGAAGTCCGTCCGTCTATCCGTCCGCTTAAGGAATGCAATTAATTGAATATGCGTCAACAGATTTATATGATATTTGTACATTGTGATCAGACTATGGAAAGGAAGCCACCTTTCGATTTTTAGGTTCATTCAATTTGTCGTTACAGAGTTATGGGACTTAGAATTTTAACATACTGTGAAAATATACTAAAATAGTTAAAAATTCTTTAAAAATCTATTTTGGTTGAAATGTTTTGAAATTTTGTATACTTCAAGTAGAAAGGATGTTCTTTGACACATGTAACGGGTTTTTAATTTTTTTGTCGCATAACCGAGATATTATTATACGCCCGTCATTTGACGGGTCGTATTATGGTATGGCGAAGTCCGTCCGTCTGTCCGTCCGCCTATGGAACCCAATAACTTGAATATGTATCAACGGATTTTCATGAAATTCATACATTATGATTGGACTGTGGAGAGGAAGCCGCCTTTCGATTTTCAGGTTCATCCGATTTGTCATTACAGAGTTATGGGACTTAGATTTTTAAAATACAGTGAAAATATACTAAAATATTTAAAAATTATTTAAAAATCTATTTCTTGTCGAAATGTTTTGAAATTTTGTATACTTCAAGTAGAAAGGATGTTCTTTGACATATGTAACGGGTTTTTATTTTTTTTGTTGCATAATCGAGATATTGTGTGTAATAGGAAGGGGGGGGGGGGGGGGTTATATGCACATACATGTTTAAGCTAAGGGCAAAATATAGGCGCATGGAACGCAATAACTTGAATATGCGTCAACGGATTTTCATGATATTCATACATTTTGATTGGACTGTGGAGAGAAAGCCGCCTTTCGAGTTTCAGATTCATTCGATATGTCGTCACAGAGTTATGGGACTTAGATATTTTAAAATACAGTGAAAATATACTAAAATAGTTAAAAATTATTTAAAAATCTATTTCTGATTGAAATGTTTTGAAATTTTGTATACTTAAGGTAGAAAGGATGCTCTTTGACATATGTAACGGGTTTTTCATTTCTTGGTTGCATAATCGAGATATTATGTGTAATGGGAGGGGGGGGGGGGTTATATGCACGTACATGTTAAGCTAAGGGCAAAATATAGGTGCATGGAACGCAATAATTTGAATATGCGTCAACAGATTTTCATCATATTTGTACATTGTGATCAGACCTTGAAGAGGAAGCCGCCTTTCGATTTTAAGGTTCATCCGATTTGTCCTTATGGAGTTATGGGACTTAGATATTTTGGTGTTGTGAAAAAAATCCCAACGGGCGTATCTTGCTGCGTGAGCGTAGGCTTTATGTGTAATGGGATGGAGGGGTTATATGCACTCACATTAAGCTAAGGGCAAAATATAGGCGCATGGAACGCAATAACTTGAATATGCGTCAATGGATTTTCACGATGTTCATACATTATGATTGGACTGGAGAGGAAGCCGCCTTTTGATTTTCAGGTTCATCCAAGTAGAAAGGATGTTCATTAATATATGTAATGGGTTTTTAATTTTTTTGTCGCATGACCGAGATATGTGTACTGGGAGGGGGGGTTATACGCACATACATGTTAAGCTAAGGGCAAAATAAAGGCACATGGAACGCAATAACTCAAATACACATCAATGGATTTTCACGATATTCAGACATTATGATTGGACTGTGGAGAGGAAGCCGCCTTTTGATTTTCAGGTTCATCGGATTTATTGTTACAGAGTTATGGGACTTAGGTTTTTAAAATACAGTTTAAATATACTAAAATAGTTAAAAATCTATTTCGGGTCAAAATGTTTGAAATTTTGTATACTTCAAGTAGAAAGGATCTTTGACATATCTTATGGGTTTTTAATTTTTTTGTTGCATAACGCAAGATATGTGTAATGTGTGATGGGAGGGCCGGGGGTTGTATATGCATAAACATGTTAAGCTAAGGGCAAAATATAGGCGCAGGGAACGCAATAACTTGAATATGCGTCAATGGATTTTCACGATGTTCATACATTATGATTGAACTGAGGAGAGGAAGCCGCCTTTTGATTTTCAGGTTCATCCAATTTGTTGTTACAGAGTTATGGGACTTCGATTTATAAAATACAATGAAAATATACAAAAAATTGTTCAAAAATTCTTTAAAAAATCTATTTCTGGTCATTGGTCAAAATGTTTTCAAATTTTGTATACTTCAAGTAGAAAGGATGTTTGTTGCATAACTGGGAAATTATGTGTAGTGGGGGGGGGGATTATATGCACATACATGTTTAGCTAAGGGCAAAATATAGGTGCATGGAACGCAATAAATTGAAGATGCATCAACAGATTTTCATGATATTTGTACATTGTGATCAGACTTTGAAGAGGAAGCCGCCTTTCGATTTTAATGTACACCGATTTGTCCTTATGGAGTTATGGGACTTAGATATTTTGATGTTGTGAAAAAAATCCCAACAGGCGTATCTTGCTGCGTGAGCGTAGGCTTTATAGTACTTGGGACCCATAAAATTCTGCTGACCCATTTGTCAAATTTCATTGGGTCCAAAGGACCCATTTAGATCAAATTGTAGATTAATCTCTGGCGAGTTGATAATTTGATTGGTTCATGTGACAAGGGGAATTACTAGACAACAAATCACAGCTTGCTAGTTGTTATTTCTATTCAAATATTGTTCTGCACAAACTTTATAGCACATGAAGGGGCAGAGCTTAGCGAACTGGAAGTACACCAGGCGAGTATTATAGTACATATTGGGAGAAAATCTCAAGCCATGTTAGAATTCTGTATAGATTGGACAAAGTGACGAATAATATTTTACCAGGAATGGACAAACAATATCAACAATCGATTGGTTATCATGACTCGTACATGTTTACAACGTCAACAGTATTTTTTTAAACCAATTTAAGTCCGCAATAGATAATATTTTGAATGTCCGGTAACTGTAGAGCTACTAATCAAAATTAAACTGTGTAGACATTCAAATAATGAATTAAAAATCAGCACGTTTTATTTCTAACTTGCAGTCACAAATGTACAAGTACATGTACTTAAACGTTACCCAGATACATTACATATTTTTGACCTATTTTAAGAGGAGTTATGCCCCTTGGTGACTTGCAAAATTCAGTTTGTTTTTTTTCTTTCAGTTTAACAGACTTTTTTCTGCAACAAATAGAGATATTCAGTTGAAATTTGATACACAGCTTAGTCTTGGATAGTTACAGTGCAAGTTCAACTTTCCTCATGCTTGACCTATTTTTCGAGAAGTTATGCCTCTTGATTACTTGCGAAATTCAGTTCTTGTCAGTTTTCCAGATTTTTCTGCAACAAACAGAGATTTTCAAGTGAAATTTGATACACAGCTTGGATAGTTACAGAGCAAGTTCAACTTTGGTTACTCTTGACCTATTTTCCAGGGAGTTATGCCCCTTGATGACTTGCAAAATTCATGACTTGCAAATTTCAGTTTTCCTGACTTTTGTTCTGCAACAAATAAGATATTCAGGTGAAATTTGTACGTACCTTTGTCTTGGATAGTTACAGAGTAAGTTTGACTTTGGGTCACGCATTACCTTTTTCGAAGAGTTATGCTCCTTAAACCAAAAAACCAACAACAACAAAAAAAATAAATAAATAAGTTTTCCAGATATCTTTCTGCAACACATAGCTTGGCCTTGGATAGTTACAGAGCAAGTTTGACTCAAATTATTCATGTTTGATTGAAGAGTTTTTAGAAGGCAGAGTTGCAGGACATAAATTTATGCCGCGGGTAGGGGACTTAAATCGCTCAGCGATCATAACATTTTTGAGTATGCCTGATATTAATTTATACACTGCAGTGATCTTGGTGATCAGATTGTAGAGAGGATGTTGCCTTTCTATTTTCATGTTCACCTAATATGGTGTTACAGAGATATTACTCTTAAATTTGTTTGGTTTGTGAAAATCAATTCTGACAGGCATAATTTACTGTGTTAGCATAGGCTTTATTTGAAATGATGGAGACATTTATTGGTTCATAAGGCATGTGTCATAGACCTGTGCTTCATATGACTTAATAATATGTGCACACTTTTAAAATCAATGAGTCTGTATTAACCTATACATCAAGTATTCCCTTCTGAGTTGACTTTCTGAATTCATCCCTTCTTTTATCATATACATATTTTTTCTATTTTCAGTATACTTGGAAACTGAATGACATTTGATGCACTTCCACTCACAATTTCCAAATGTGACTCAACAGATGCAACCTGTTGTTGAATTTTTCTTTCATGTCAAGTGAAATAATGAAGGGCAACATTTGTCTGATTGATGAAAATTCTCAAAATCAGCATTTGTTACCTATTTGATATGATAGATAATTTCATCAAATTTAATGTGACTGTGCTGCTAAATGAAGGTAAGTGAAGTTCAAGGCCAGGCCATAACAAATTATACATGTTGTTCATGTTGTCTGATTTCCTTCACTATTCTTGGCTAAGTGGAAAACAAAACATTCTTATCAGGTATTCCATTATCTGAACATATTCACTCAGAATCGGTTTGAAATTCATTTCACTTCATTGCACATTGATTTATTTGTGACAGTTTTGAAAAACGAAATCTGATTTATCACTAAGTATTATGACACGCCAATATTTAGACATAAATATCACAGTATCTGGATGTTTGTATCTCTGTCCACCTCCTCTTCTGTGTGCCACAGCTGATAAGATACTGACCAAACACCTAGCCCTATGGAAATTTCTTCAATTTACCATGTTCATTGACTGTATGATGACCAGATAGAAAACCTTTCACATATGGACATGATGGAGGAGCATAAAGTCACCACACTGTCTGTCTGTCTGTCTGTCTAAGCTCATATCTTCTTAACCCTACATCAGAATTTGTTCATATTTAATATCGATGTTGACATTAGGATAGATCCTCTGGGGCCAAGGTACTTAAGGTCAATTATCAAAGGTCAAGGATATTACAGGGTAAAAAAGTATATTTTTTGTGAAAGTATATTTCTTGTGCAATAAAAACTTTTAAATTCATTAAAAATCAGTGTGTTGTCCAAATGATCTGAAATTTTGAATAATGATAGAAATGTATACTAGAAATCTCTTTTGAGATTTTTCATTGAGTTGATGAGAAATTTTGTGCCAAAGGGGGAGGGGATGGTTGGTACACATATCTTCAGGTGAATGTATATATATAGGCTGCTTATGAGTATTTCATCATGTATCCCACAATTGTTTATTGGGAAAGGTCACAGATTAGATTTTGCTTGACTCTGACCTCATATTCCATTTGGATGATGCCGGTGCATTACTTTGAAAATACTGAAATAACATACATGTATTACCTATGTAGTATATATGTACTAATATTACATGTACCGCAAGTTAATCGGTTCCATAATTAATAATATGGTGATTTGAGATAGAAAAGTTTAAACCATGATCACCATGGATCACACGAGGGAAAAGTATAAACAACTAAAATGGAATATAGGCATTTTAGGGGATGTCATTGTTTCCTGGTTTCAGATACTTTTTGGCTAGATTTTTTCAAATCACCATATTATTATTATGGAACCGATTAGCTTGTAATAATAATAATAATAAGAATAATAATAAGAATAAAGAAAAGACAATACAATAACAGAAAGGATTCCGACGGAATAGTCGGAATCCTTAATAATAATAAGAATAATAATAAGAATAAAGAAAAGACAATACAATAACAGAAAGGATTCCGACGGAATAGTCGGAATCCTTAATAAAGAAAAGACAATACAATAACAGAAAGGATTCCGACGGAATAGTCGGAATCCTTAATAATAAGAATAAAGAAAAGACAATACAATAACAGAAAGGATTCCGACGGAATAGTCGGAATCCTTAATTATAACTTTATTATGGTTGATGTTTTTAAAAGATTGAAAAGTGTGAATATATAGTATTTTTGATGCTCTTTCAGATAAGATAAGTTGCAAGTTCCAATTCCTATTTTTACTGTGTGTTTTCGGGTAAAAAACTCGAATTTTTCCCAAAATTCACAGAAATTTGAGGAAATTTTAATTTATTCCTGCTTCTCAGCTCCTCAATATTGCATATGATCGTTCAATGATGATTTAAAAAACATCTTTAAAGTCTCTTCTTTCAAATGACATATATTTTATATTCTTATTTTTTTGCAAAATCCTCGAAATTAATTATTTTATACAGAAACCTGTATTTTCAATCAGAAATCTCAGATTTCTGTATATTTATTTAAAGAACCCTTATTTGTTATGAAAGCAATGATTAAAAGCTATTTTCTAGTGTAACTTTTCACACTCTATCAGATTATATATGTTTTACTAACATTTCATTAAAAATCATAGTGTTTTTGGGAAAAAAACGTATTTTTTCATTTAAAAATAGCTGATTTCTGGAGAATATTTATTGAATTGATAAAAGTTCTTGAAATGATAGCAGGAATATATTTTGAACTGTAACTATTTAGGTTCACTTATAAATTACATGTTTGAAACATAAAAGGTATATTTTCTACATAATTTTGGGGCAAAATGCCTGTTTTTTGTCTTAAAATTACAGATTTCTGGAAAAATTTTATTAATTCATTTTCTTTGCTAAAACTATACATTTAAAGCTATTATCATTATGGAAAGTAATCATCTTGTCAGATTATTGTGAAATTTAACGTCATAATTAAAACCATCATTTTGGGGTAAAATATGCATTTTTTATGCAAAAACCACTTATTTTGAGAAAATAAGTACTAGCTCTTTTAATTTGCCTAAATTGATATGTTTTAGCTTTGATATTATGCTGTTTCTTACAATAAATGGATAGGAATGTTATTTGATAACTGAAATTTAATTTATATCTTATTTTGGGGCAAAAAAACCTTATTTATGTTAAAAATTCACTTATTTCTGTGAATATTTTTTAAAATTTATATTTTTTATTTAATCAACACTGGAGAAGTTTCATATAATTGGATGGCGTAAATGTGATCAAGGTAAATGAGTTAGAAGAGATTTCTTTGATTATCTTGCTATTTTGGGTGGAAAATCTCGATTTTTATTCAAAAATCGCTAATTTCTGGAAAATCCTTATTACTATGAAATCAGACGTTATTATTTATATTCAAAAGAGTTCCTGGGTATATCATAGTTTGTCCTTGTAAGTCATATGCATTTGAAATATCCTCTGTTAATTTAATTGATATTTTTGGGCAAAAAACCTCATTTATGTGTAAAATTCACTTATTTCTGTGAAAATTGTTTGAAATCTATATTTTTTATTCAATCAAAGCTGGAGAGGTTTCATATAATTGGATGGCATAAAAGTGATCAAGTTTAATGAGTGAGAAGAGATTTCTTTGATAATCTTGCTTTTTTGGGTGGAAAATCTCAATTTTTATTTAAAAACCACTTATTTTTGGAAAATCCTTATTACTATAAAATGTGTCGTTATCATTTATATTCTAAAGTGTTCCTGGGTATATCATAATTTGTCCTTGTACGTCATATGTTTTTGAAGTATCCTTTGTTAATCTAATTGGTATTTTGAGGCAAAAAATATGTTTTTTATTTACTATATATAGCCTATATCAAGAAACTTACTATAGAAAGTTAGAATATAAGTATTCTCCAGAAATCAGCTATTTTTAAATGAAAAAATACGTTTTTTCCACAAAAACACTATGATTTTTAATGAAATGTTAGTAAAACATATATAATCTGATAGAGTTTGAAAAGTTACACTAGAAAATAGCTTTCAATCATTGCTTTCATGACAAATAGGGGTTCTTTAAATAAATATACAGAAATCTGAGATTTCTGATTGAAAATACAGGTTTCTTTATAAAATTATTAATTTCGAGGATTTTGCAAAAAAATAAGAATATAAAATATATGTCATTTGAAAGAGGAGACTTTAAAGATGTTTTTTAAATCATCATTGAAAGATCATATGCAATATTGAGAAGCTGAGAAGCAGGAATAAATTAAAAATTCCTCAAATTTCTGTGAATTTTGGCAAAAATTCGACTTTTTACCCCAAAACACACAGTAAAAATAGGAATTCAGGAACTTGCAACTTATTCCATCTGAAAGAGCATCAAAATACTATATATTCACACTTTTCAATTTTTAAAAACATCAACCATAATAAAGTTATAATTTTTTTCCTATTTTCAGTGATTATTGACTAAAAAAACATGTTTTTCCCGAAAAACACCACTTTTGCAATGGAAATTTCCATGAGACAAATTTTTACCTGAAAGAGCGCAAAAATGGTACAAAGTTAGGTCGGTTTTTGAGGATCAAGGGGGGGGATGCACCCAACCCAGTGATACATCCCAGACTATTTGGCCTGTCCGTCTGTTTGTCTGTCTGTTTGTCCGAAAAACTTTAACATTGGACATAACTTTTGAATGGGAAGTGATAGGGCTTTCATATTTCACATGTGTATTTCTTGTGACAATACCTTTCCATTGATACCAAAATCTTTGACCTCGTAACCTTGACCTTGACCTTTGACCTACTTTTCAAAAACTTTAACATTGTGCATAACTTTTGAATGGGAAGTGATAGGGCTTTCATATTTCACATGTGTATTTCTTGTGAGAAGACCTTTCCATTGATACCAAAATTTTTGACCTCGTGACCTTGACCTTTGACCTACTTTTCAAAAACTTTAACATTGTGCATAACTTTTGAATGGGAAGTGATAGGGCTTTCATATTTCACATGTGTATTTCTTGTGACAAGACCTTACCATTGATACCAATATTTTTGACCTCATGACCTTGACCTTTGACCTACTTTTCAAAAACTTTAACATTTGGCATAACTTTTGAATGGTAAGTGATAGGGCTTTCATATTTCATATGTGTATTTCTTGTGACAAGACCTTTCCATTGATACCAAATTTTTTGACCTCGTGACCTTGACCTTTGACCTTTTAACCCAGTGACCTCACATACATGTACTTAACAGAAAATATTGTTCATACTGACAAAGATGCCACCGGGGGCATTCGTGTTTCACAAACACAGGCTTTATTTTCATTATTTTAAAATGAGAGATTGAATTTTTGGTCGGAATGTGAAGAGAAAATTTCTAGTAATCAGTTTGGCTTTCGGGCCAATTCATATTCGATTGACTGTTTTTTCATATTGAATTCAGTAATCAATTCTGTTATATCATCTGGGGAAAAAATATTCACTTCATTTATAGACTTCCAAAAAGCATTTGATAGAATTCCAAGAAACCAATTAGGGATAAAGTTACTTCAATGTTTCAGTAATTTAACTTCTTACACAATATTCTGCCGAATGGAGTTTTATATAAAAATATGGAAATTAATTACATCGAATGTATGTACAAAATGCAAAGTAACGGAGGATTATAAACATTATTTTGTTACATGTGAAGAATTGTTATCCTTTTGGGAACAAATCCAATTTTTTTTTTCTAATTTAGGATTCAATTTAAGCATGAAATCGCTTGACAAGATTGTTTTGGGATACACAATTGGAGAAGAGGCGTATGATGAGTGCAATTTACTTCTCTCTTTGATTGGTTTTGTAGTGTATAATTTTTTGTCATAAAAGTGAAAGAAAACGAAAACTTCCTCTGTCACAAATATATTGAAAAATGAATTAGATATAAGGATTCAAATTAAGAAATAAATGAAAATTAAGATTTTAAATAGACTGTTCAATTTTTAAAATCAAATAGATTAGACACGCATGAAGGCACACATACTAACTCCGTTCTGCATTATATTACATGTTCGTCAATGTTTCAATATAACTTTACCATTAATAGACGGTTTTTGGCCGGCGAAGTACGTCCGAACGAAACGCGACGAAACTTACCAAGCATAAGGGGTCGTGTATAAATAATATGAAATATCTTTTTAAGAAATTAATCAAAACTCTATTAGTACTGCAGTCAGTAATTAAACAAAAAACATGAATAAATACGTATGTAATTATATGTATTCATTTTAATATTTTTATGTATGTTTTTGAAAGATACATCAGGTTTGTTTCATACACGACCCCTTGTATTTGATGAGTTTCGTCGCGTTTCGTTCGGACGTACTTCGTCGGCCATCAAACGTCTGTTATTGGTAAAACTCTAATTATACATTGTAGAAAGTTTGAATAAAAATTGTACAAGTGAATATAAAATTAAATAAACACTGACAGAAAAAAATGTGCTATCCTTTAAAAATGGTGTCATGGATGATTTTATGTTGTGCTAATCCAGCATTGTACTATTAACAGTAAGTGTTTTGAATATTTCTCCCTGACATGGTCACCAGAACACTTTCTACATAGACATAACATCAGACGCTGCATGTATTTTATATATTGTTTTCAATTTCTTGCATGAACATCGACGGCGGGTGCGGCTAGCTAACAGAAGTTTCATTAAAATTCATCAGGATGATTAAGTCAATGTACTATGTTGCTAAAGCCAGAGAAAGATATAATTCTTCATTGAGTGAACAGATATTTTCATATTCTTGAGTGAAACAGGGCGAACCATTATCATCGATATTGTTTTTGCTTTTTATAAATGATTTGGTTGGTTTTTTTGAATGAAAATTTTGCTGACAATGATGTATTTAATCTTGGTGAATCGTTTTTATTCTCTTTACTCTATGGAGATGATACTGTTATATTTTCTATAAGTGAAAATTGTTATTGCAAAGGTTATTAGATAAATTAAAAGAATATTGTTCAAGTTTTGGAGTATCTGTTAATATTAATAAAACTATTTTTCGGAAAAGTCGAAGAGTTGCTGTGTTTACATTCTTATATGATGGTATAAAGTTAGAAGTAGTGGATTATATGTATATCTAGGTGTTTTGCTGAAATATAATTGTAATTGGAAGGATACTTTAAAAAGATTACTAAAGTACTTTGCTTACAGGTTATGCGGGGTGTTTGGGATTTTGAAAGAAAATGTTTTATCCATGAAAGTCATGTTTTTGATAATGTAGCTTTACCAGTATTATTGTATGGATCAGAGACTTGGGGAATTTGCAGTAACCATAATCTAGTTCAGCGAGTGCATATTTGCACTTGGAGTTCGTAGAACTGCTACAAATATTGCTGTTTTGAGAGAAATGGGGAGATTACCTTAGAAATATTAGCTAAATTAAGAGTTCTGAAGTATTGGATAAGAATTTTGAAAAATAGAGGTTCATTACAATTTCATATGTATACTAAGCAAAGAGAATTAATTGAAAATTCAGGTCGTATTGTGAATTGGGCATCTGGTGTTAAAAACATTTGATCTGAGATTGGATTGAATTACATGTGGGTAAATCAAGATTTTAAAGGCATTAATTTTAATACAATGAAGCAAAGAATAATCGACGTTTATGTTCAAAACTGGAGATAATCTGTTAATGAATCTCCAAAATTGCAATTTTCTTCAAAACTTAAAGATGATTTAACATGTTCTGTTTATCTGAATAATATTCAAAATAAGAAATTAAGAGGTTTGTTAACCGAATTAAGAATAAGCGCACATGATTTAAATGTAGAAAAGGGGAGATATGTGAATATACCCAGAGAGGAAAGATTATGTAAATATGTTTTTAAATTCAATACGTATATTTCACTTTTGCATTAAAGTCCGTGGAAGTGTTTGGCATTCTGATTGCTCTATAGGTGTCTTCAAGAGAAGGAGGACCGATCTTCTTTAAGACTGACTCGAACACATTACTGTTTCTGTCGACAAAATCGATTTGTTCTCTTGTAAGTATGAAGGCTTTCAAGAACTTGTTATCTATCATACGAGCAGTTGTATTATCAAATTTTACTACTGTAATTCTACGCGTCCTGTCTGTCTTATAATTCATCCAAATTGCAGTAAATTCAAGGGAAACCAACGACGGATCTTGATAATTTAACATGTAGATAAGTTCATTGTCGTGTGCTTCAAACATACCGTGTGACAACACAACGACGTACGCTCTACTGTTGCCAATAGCTGAAAGTCTCTGTCGCTGACCAGACTCTCCTGGGATATCGTCTCTACCGGGAAGATATACCTTATAACTGTTCCTCTCCAGAAAAGCTGAGAGTTGCATCACCCATTTTCTAATCAGAGGGCCTCTGGAATCAAAGCAAATGTACACATCTATCGGAAAGATAAACTCACACTTCTTACTCTTGAATAACGTTCTGAAGAGGAGAAATATTTCAATACGATAAAAGACGAAAATTATTGATGCTCCCAGAAATATGGAAAATATAAACGCTAGAGCGATAGCTAATATCCTCCAGGTGGAGTCTGAAGCAACACATTTCTGTGAATCAGAATCAAACAAACTGAGACTCTTGCCACCATAATTAGAGCAATATATATCCGTTTCTTCTGTATTTTATAACTCTTTTGCCAAGTTTGCATCCATTGATTATCACAATTACAATCGATATATGATTTCCCTAAATTTACATTACTTGGATCCAGTTTGGCAATATTTTTAGGCATACTTTTAAGGTTGGTATCTTTCACGTTTAATTTTATATCATTGGGGCATGTCTCCACAGCATCTTCCTCAATCTTCTGTAAAGGATTTCCTGATATATCAATATGGTAAGTACGAGAGAGATAATCTCGTTCATCCAAAGTTTGGATGTCATTTCCGTCTAATAATAGTGTATACCTGTTTCCATATGGTAGGTCCTGTGGCAACTGAGTCAATCCAACATTTGAACAATTGACCACTAGATGATTACGGCTTGGCTGTGAATAGCAATGACATCCTCGAGGACAATTTTCTGGCTCGTCGCATATCATTTTGTCATGAATATCATGACGATAAAATATAGATATCGTCACATTTTTTAGAGACTCCGGGCTACTACATGTCAAAATATGGATGTTCCCAAAATTTTGCAAACAGATCTGCAGAAGACATAAGAAAAGGCACAAATAAACAATCACATTGGATTGAGGCCTGGTTTGATCTTATTGAAAATTTAGCATATTTATAGAAGTCTCTAAAATGGTCTAAACCAGCATTGGTCATATTAAAAACTTGTACATCATGGCAGTCTTGCATCGATATTAATCCCCGGTCGCCGTATACTTTCGTCTTGTCTATTTTGAAGTTTGTTGGGTTAGCATATTCCTTTATCGGGTTATTATCAAGTGTTATTCTGCAAAATCGCTTCTCGAGAAATATGTTTGAAATATCTATGGCGCTCATATTGCCGTTTTTAAAATTGATTCTAAATATCGAGTGACCATCAATATGGAAAGCATGAGGATCTATGTGACGTAACGGATTATTTCTTAGGTCCAATTTACGAAGGCGGGATAAGGTTGTGAAAGTTTTGTTACTTACGATAGTAATTTGATTAAAACCAAGATCTATTATTTCAATTGCTGAAAGGCATGATATGTTGCCTATGGTTTTAATTTTATGAAAAAGAAGCACAATTTTCACTATAGATGGAAATTCACAAAGATTGTTGGGTAAATGTTGAAGTATTCCATGTCTGTTGTCGATGATTGTGTAGGTATATGATTGTAAAGAAGATATATCTTCAGTTGTTACGACAGCATGCATTCCTTTTAGATCAATGTTTTCTAAGTATAGGGGTACAGGCGAATGTTTCTCTTGAATTTCCCATAAACCTTTGCTCTCACAGTAACAACAGTGATCCCTCGGTATATCTCCTATAAAATAGAAAGGAAATACCCAAAATTAATACTTGATTTAAAAGTATAGTATACAGTTTTAGTATACCATTGAGGGAGTTAGCACGATTCTGGTTTCCCGAGATTAGACCTATTTCCATCGGCTTCGCCTCAGGAAATAGATCTTGCCAGGGAAACCAGAATAACTACCCCTTTGCATGGAAATAGTCTTATCAGGCGAATTATAGCTAGTTTTAATGAGATTCTATAGATATATGAAACAAACAAGTAGAGGTATAATAGCATGTTTTTATAAAATCTGTTTTCGTGTAAATATACCTCTATTTGTGACCAGAAAATGTCATATAAAAGATAACAATGCTCAATTGATATGCCTTAGATAATTTCATAACAAGATCCCGGGGGGGGGGGGACGCTCACCTGATACCTATGCACACTCTTAACCTACTGATATTGCATTATGATAGTGTCAGTGCCAGAATTTGCACCAACAAACCTGGGACTATATACACATAAACCTTTTTTTTAATTAAAAAGAAATCAAAAGTATAAAATTTAGGCATGAATGACAAATATGGATAATGGCCATATCCCCACAAACAGCACAAAATCGATGATTCAGGATAAAACAAGAACCAAAGCAAACAAACAAAAACCTCCACCACATGAAAAGAAGCGAACTCCCGAAATGGGAGTGAGACCATGTGCTCAGGAAGAGTCAGCATCTCCTGCTTGCATGCAACATCCGTCGCTTCAATTCGGTAGAATGGTCACATCCGGAAGATTTTGGAAGATATAAAGAACAAATGGTCTATGACTGAATCTGGAGAATGAGACATCATAGTGTATGACGAGTTCCACATTTCGACCGTAGAACTTCCTCAGTGACGATGTTAGTCGGTCACAAACATATCCCTGACGGAGAAGTTTATCTGAAGGACACCTAGCTCTCAGAATAAAATCAGTATCTTTGGTATTTGCTCCGGCATAGCGTATCAATTGAGATATGAAGACGCCATAAGCAGGCGATTAAGGGATGTTCTTACTCAGAAAAGGAAAGTTTGTCATGACGAAATTGAAGTCGTCACGTTTGTCATAGAGTGAGGTGTTCATGTGACCATCAGTGTCGTAGGACAACCTTATGTCCAAATAGGATGCTGAATTATTTGTCTCTGTAGTTTCTTTGATTTCAAGCTCCGAATGATAGATTCTGCTGAGGTAATCTGCGAATTTTAGATTATTGATGGACAACACATCGTCTATGTATCGGTAAGTGAAGTTGAAGTAAGAAGCTAAGTATATTTTCCCTTCAGAGACCAAAGATTGAATGAATTCAGCTTCGTACGAGTAAAGAAAGATGTCGGCAAGGAGTGGGGCACAATTGGTCCCCATTGGAATTCCGACAATTTGCTGGAAGACCTTTCCTTCGAACACCACAAAAATGTTGTCGATCAGGAAGTTTAACATCTGAATAATATCTGTTTCAGTGTACTTATTTTCAGAATCGAAAGCATAAATATTACAGCAATAAGAGACTTACACATACACAGTAAAAGAGTGGGCAAAATGGAAAAAATGAAAATGGAAGAAAACAATATTGATCAAAAATGAAATCAAAGGTATTCAGATGATATAAAAGGGCAAAAAAGGTGATAAAATTGAAAAAAAAAAAAGAAAAAGGAAGAAAAATAATTGGGATGCCGGGACTTGAATCTACAACCCTTGGGTCCATGTGCACAGTAAACATATCTATTCATATTTTTAAAAATTCATAAAAAATTAAAAAAGATTATAGCATGTAATGTATATATCAGAGCAAATAGTAACTTAAATATAACAAACATGCACTAAATGAGAGCACAAAACCACACATTTACAGAGTTAGTCAAAGAAACAGTTCAAAAATGAACATTTTTGACAAAGAACAAAAAGACACCAAAAACGCGTCAAAAATTTTACGTAGGACTGGAACCAAAAACAACACTTGTTCAGACATCCTTCCAGAGCATCCACATGCTTTCAGTTTGTCGATACGTGCTTCCGTTCTGAAGAAGAAGTTTGTGAAAGGAGGGTACCCCCCGTGACATACTTTTGCCTGTGGTGGCGCCACCTCATGGTGGATCCGGAAGAAAAACAACAACACTTGTAGGGGACCATGAGTACTTCATTCCTACAAAGTTCATGAAAGTTTCATGACAATCTGTTCAGCAATTCTGGAGAAGAAGTTGAATATGTATGAAAATTAACCCCCTTCCTTTTTACATAAGAAAAGAAATTCATAAAATATCAAAAAATAAAATTTTAGTTTAAAATACATATCAAAGCATTAAGTAGTTGAAATATGATAAATATCAGTAAATAAGTGTGTAAAATTATACAACAAGTCGAAAATGTGAAAGGTTTACGACGGTCGGACGGACGGACGACGGACACCACGCTATAACAATAGCTCACTTGAGCCTCGCTCAGGTGAGCTAAACAGAAGATTTAAACACTGTCTACCTTTTTTAATCAATGGTGATTCTAGTGCAAGAGATTATTTTCGTATTACTTGTTACAAATGTATCAATTTCGGTTTGTCTTTTCTTCAAACGCATTGGAAAATTTCTGTTTACAAAATTGTTTCAAATTTCTGAAACCTGGTTCCTGTAGCATCATATTACAGCCATCTTGCTACGTCTTTTTGATACATTTTGGACATAGATTTCACATATATTCGCTTTATTCCATTGTTTCGATTGAGGATCACTGACGAGGGTTAAATATCCGAAACGTGCATGTCTGGTCCATGATTTAGATTTATCTGCTTTTAAACAATGCTAATGAATTTGAAGACGTTTAACATGCTACATTGACAAGGTCATTTTTTATTGAAATATGTCTCAGAGAGAGAGAGAGAGAGAGAGAGAGAGAGAGAGAGAGAGAGAGAGAGAGAGAGAGAGAGATTTGAAGGTGTAATGTAACCAAAAAAGTGCGAAAATATAACTACAAATATAAAGCAATTTGTAATATAATGAATGAAATATTTAATAATTCAATATATTTCAAAGTATTTCTCTTACCGTCGTAGCATTTTTCCGGACATACTAGTCCAGTGTAGTTCTGGTCTGGAGGCACCCATCATCTATAAAGTTTGTCCAAAATATTAAAGAAAACCGTTTAAAAATCTTACATGGATTAGGACTAAGATGGATAAGAACAGCATGTACAATGTAATTAATTTGTTTATGATCGCATTCAAATATTCTTTAGAATTCGAAACAACGGACAGAACAAAAGAAGCTGACATCTGATTCATCATATCTTAATCTATTCAAACTTTATAGATGACTGAAGAAGTTTGAATGCGCATTGTAATCTTATGATAATGATTTGGACAAACGATATAGTTAACTGACCTGATCAAAACAATGTAAAATATTGTTATCTACTTGTTACATCAAAAACAAAAACTCTCTGTGAAGTAAATGTAAAAATCTAAATTCAAAAGATTAAAGAGGGCCACCGAAATGAATTTTGGTAGCTGGAAGTATGAGTGATGATAATTTAATATTCGAAACACGTGTCTGTTGCAGGAAAAATTGGTTTGAAATTTTCTTCACGAAGGAGAAGTGTTGGAACACTTACGTATTATTATACCCCCCCCCCCCCCCGTAAACGAAGTTTAATGGAGTATATAGGAATCACCCTGTCCGTCTGTCTGTCCGTCCGTCCAATTAAGAAGTTTTGAAAGCAGTTTACCGTATACAACATTCTATGTTAAGAAGTTTTGAAAGCTGTTTTCTTTTACACTTTTAATGGTAGGCCTTTCATATTTCTTATAAACAATCACCATAAAGAGTACTACATGTTGGTACCATGAATTTTGACCCTATGACTCTGTGACCTTGACCCTCATCGTATACACCATTTTATGTTTAGAAGTTTTGAAAGCTGTTTTCTTTTACACTTTTAATGACAGGCCATTCATATTTCTTATACACAATCACCATAACGAGTACTACATTTTCGTACCATGACTTTTGACCTCGTGGCCTTCTGACCTTGAACTTCATCCTATACAACATTTTATGTTAAGATTTTTTGAAAGCAGATTTCTTTTATACTATAAATGGTAGGCCATTCATATTTCATACAAACATTCACAATAAAGAGTACTACATTTTGGTACCATGACTTTTGACCTTGACCGTCACCCTGTACAACATTTAATGTTAGGATGTTTTGAAAGCAGATTTCTTTGGCCTTTCATATTTCATACACACATTCACCACAAAGAGTACTACAGGTTGGTATCATGACTTTTGACCTTGTGACTTTGACCTTGACTTTGGGTTAATGTTGAAGTTCAGACAGGTGCAGAAATTTTGAAAGCAGATTTCTTTCATACTATATATGGTAGGCCTTTCATATTTCATACACACATTCACTACAAAGAGTACTACAGTTTGGTATCATGACTTTTTGACCATGCGACCTTGACCTTAACTTTGGACTTATGTTGCAGTTTAAGTTAAAAAGATTTAAAAGCAGATGTGTTGCATACTATAAATGGTAGGCTTTTCACGTTGCATTATAAGTGGTCCAATTTAGAAAAAAAGAAACGTCCCGCGGGGGTATAATTCGTCCACTTTAGGTAGTTCTAGTTTTCTCTGAAATGTAGTTGGATCGAACCCCTGGGATCATTGCTTACATGAGCAGAGCATGATCACTTACGCTTTTGATATTGATTTACATACATATCGGTTTGTTACTAGGGTATGTTTGGATTTATTTATTTTTGTTTGTTTCTTTACCTTATATCGAGGAGGCTATTCAACACACAGGCTTTCTAGTGGTGTTTAAGCAAATTATAGGGATGGGATTTTAAAGGGCTAAATTTCATATTAAATAGGGCATTATAGGGCAAATATAACATAATATAGGGAAATAATATGGCCCTTTTAAATACTAAATCGTTGTAAAACTTGAAATAAAACCCATAATATGAGGAGCTTCCAGCCAAAGTAATTTTTTAGACACTGCCAAAATTCATTTCAGTAACGTCATCTGGATATATATATATATTTAAAATAATACTTGTGCATTTACTTTTCAGAGAGTGCGCGGATTCAAATTTCCTGTAGGGTCGAATCAATAGCATATCCAAATAAAATCTATGAACAGTATTGGAGGGATGGTGCTAAGATATCAACCTTCTTTCATTTAGATGATATTTCAAATAATGCGAAAGGGTTCAAACTCTATACCATCTTGAAGAAATTTTCAAACATATTTATTATGCACCAGACACGTGTTTCGAATATTTAATTCTTATCAGTGATGCTTCCAGCAAAAGTGTTTTTCATAAGCCGCCCAAATTCATTTCACTAGCGCCCTCTGGTTTTATTTTTAGAATTTAAATTTGTGTATTTACTTTACATAGAGTACGTGGTTCTATGTTGAGTCGATTCAGTAGCATATTCAAATACAATCTCTGTTCTAAGGCTAAGACTAAGGCACAGTCAGTTTAATACATGTGTTAAGAGAATGCTTTGGCAAGCGAAGCGAACCAGGGAATTTTAAGGATGTACAGCAGTACTCTACCTTATTATTCAATTTAGACGATGTAGTGAATACTTTCATTTTAGAGCTTAATACCTGCAAGGACCAAACAATTCAGCAACATTGAAAAATAGCATGTGACAGAAACGGAATATATGTTGTTTTAAGTCGGAATTTAGAGAGCATTATGACAATGACAAATATGGACAATGACAATATGATTATCCCAATATACAGAACAATATCGATATTTCAGAAAATCATAAACCGAAGGCAAAAGAATCAAAGCAAACAAACAAACACCTCTACGACATGAAAAGAAGCGAACTCCTAATATGGGGGTTAGACCAGTTGCCCAGGAAGAGTCAGCATCTCCTTCTTGCATGCACCACCCGTCGCTTCAATTCTGCAGAAATATCACATCCGGATACTTCCATTTCGGAAGATACAAGTATAGTTTGTGGTTGGATGGTTGAAATGGTTTAAGATTGAATATCGTCCATCATTCTGGACAATGGTACATCATAGTGTATGACGAAGTCCCAATATCGACCGCAGAACTTCCTCAGTGACGATGTTAGTCAATTACAAAGCTGAAGTCGACACGTTTGTTATAGAGTGAGGTGTTCATGTGACCATCAGTGTCAGCATTATGTTTAAATAGGATTGTGAATTATAAGTTATTAGATATTATTGTTAGCCAATCTCAAAGATATTCCTGACGGAGAAGCTAATCTGAAAGACGCCTAGCTCTCAGAACAAAATTTGTATATTTGGTACTTGCTCTGGCATAACGTATCAATTAAGATATGAACACGCCATAAGCAGGTGATGAAAGGATGTTGCTTCTTAGAAAAGGAAAGTTTGTGATGCTGAAATTGAAGTCGTCAGGTTTGTCATAGAGTGAGGTGTTCATGTGACCATCAGTGTCAGCATTATGTCTAAATAGGATTGTGAATTATTAGTATCTGTAGTTTCTTTGACTTCAAGCTCCGACTGATAGATCTATTCTGCCAAGGCAATCTGCAAATTTTGGATTGTTGATGGATAGCAAATCGTCTATGCATCTGTAAGTGAAGTCAAAGTCAGAGGCTTAGTATCTTTTCCTTTCAGAGACCATAGATTGAATGAGTTCAGCTACGTGTGATTCTGTGTGACGTCACAATGGCGCCGAACATGAAATTTTAAGTAGAGGGAAAACGGTGCTAAGATCGTAAATTAAATCTGTGTGTGACAATCTAAGTTATGAAGTGATTAGCTAAAGACATAATATAAACCTTTGTGCAGCCTTTTATGTAAAAGACATCAAGAATTTGTGCATTTGGACAATTTTAAGTTTTGATCAACAAACTGTGAGTATCCTATGCATGAGTAACTCCTTGTTATTTATGAATCCATGTCTTCAAAGCGTAAAGGGATTGAAGTAATGTCACCACCAGTCGATTCACGAGCCACCCGTCGTCGTATTTTGTCACCAACCATGTCTCCTATACCTTCTCAGTCTGATAATGATGGGGCTAGTGACCCAGATAACGGAGATACCGTCCCATTCCCATCGCACCCGTTCCCAGATATACAGGACACTTTGTCACAGTTCCATCTTCCCAAATTATTAACTATGAAATAGAGCCTGGCAATACCATTAATATAACTAGCGCAATAGTGAGTCTTCTTGGAAATCCTGTGTTTGCTAACATTATTACATCTCTCTTGACTCCTATCATATCAAATTCGTTACTTCCCGATGTGAAGGCTACTATAAATAAATCTGTGGAGGATGGCTTTAAAACTCTCCGGGACCAGCTTGACACCCAGTCTGCTAGAATTGACAAAAACGAACAGGACATAGCAGCCCTGAATGAGGAAAACGAGGAGCTTCGCGCCCGTATGAACCAAGCCGAATCTCGTGTTGAGGAAGTCGAAATACAACTTGAAGAGCTCGAACAATACGGACGGCGAAACTCCATCCGTTTCCACAACGTTTCTGTTAGTGATTCTGATGACACGGATGCTAGTATCGTGAAAATATGTAACGATGTTCTGAAAGTGAATATCACAAGTGATGATATTTGTCGTTCACATCCGGCGGGTCGACCTAACAGGCACGGGAAAAGGCAGATTATTTGCCTTCTCCGAAATTGGAAAATTAAGAACCAAATATACAAACAGAAAAAGATGCTAAAAATCATAGCAGCTGCATCTTTGTAACGGAGGACCTAACCCGATACCGCCAGGAGGTCGTTATTGAAATAACAAAAGCGAAACGAGCCGGTAAGGTACACTCGTTTTGGACCACAGACGGCCGTATTTTCTTAAAAACAAGCGAAAATGGACACAAAATCATGATTCGATCCATTGCTGAACTGAATGACTACGTACCTCCCTGAAACTTGCGGAAATAATATTCCATTCATGCTAAATGACTTGAAAATTCTATCCATTTATTTTTTCCTATAGATACTGTCAATTTATCTAAATGATTACAAATTGATCATTGCCAATGATATATGACCAGTGCCAATCATACAAAATCTTTTGAAATTAACGTTGTTTATACGGATTTTTGTGCATTTTTGGTGTACATTACAGATACGGTAAATCTAGATGCAATTTGTTGGTGTCAAGACCGAAAGAAGCAAGTGCTGATTTGTGATTTTCAACTACTTCTGAAGTCGAAAGATTTGTTGGAGCATAGGTTGGATTTCCAGAAGTCGAATTTAGTCCCAATTCTTTGACAACGCTTTCTAAATAATAATTTTTTTTACAAGCGAATGTGTAATTATTAGAGGCTTTATCTGCTGATGTGATGATATAATGTTCCTGGAGGTAGATTACTTCTGTGATTACACCAGGGTCTTTGAAGACAGACTCGAATCTGATGTTCACAGTTGGTTTTAAATGTTTGATTTTGGAGAAAAATCCCCAGATGGATTTTATCCATTCAGAAAGAGTGTCGTGTGGAAATCCTCTTTCTTTGCCCAGCGTCTTGCGTATTCTTTACAAGAGTCCATTAATATTTTAAAGTTCTGACTCCATGTAAAGGAACGAGGCTCTCTGTATATTGGGCCCTTCTAGAATAAATCCTTCAGTTTGTTATTTCTAACAATATTAAGGTCCCCTGTAACAACATGACCACAGGGAGAGTACTTAGAATTTGATGAAGAACATTCGCAAGATAGTGGGTTTTGTGTAGGATTACTTATATCAATACTCTGCAAAAACCGTCTGTAATTGTAAATTTTGGATGCAACAGTTTGTGTGTAGCTATAGGAAATACATGGCGGTTCCTTTCTTTTGAAATAAGGTGGAATATTTTCTTTTACAAGTTTGTGATTTATAATCTGACAAAGGTTATCTTATTGATTCCTTTGTTTGCAAATTTTACTTTTATAAATGGTCGTTTCATTATAACTTCTATTTGATCAATTCTTACAGCATGAAATAATCTGGATTTCGAAATATCCATAATAATGCCTTGAAGTTTGCAGTTGGGGGAAGATAAATCTGTATATACCTGATTCTTAGTGGTTTCGTAAATTTCATGATATTTCCGTAGGGGGATTGAGTAGTTTGGTTCTTATGTGATGTAGTTTAAAGGTTCATTAAAAAGTACAAGGTCATCAATAGAGAATGAGTGAATTTCGGGCCTGTTATATTTTCTTGTGCCATGACTTCGACGCCTCCTTGGCGTTCTGTCGAATAATCCAAGTACATTTACTGATTGGCATCCGGGACCATTCAGATTTCCTATGCTATTAATATTATCATTGTACCCATACGGTGCTGCAGTATGGAGATGTCTTATCTAAAATTCTTCATTTTTTTTCGACTGAAAGGGGTACTTAAATTTGGATTGTTTGTCGGGTGATAAATTTTCTCCAATATTCGAACTTTCATAGATAAAATTGAATGATCAGGACTATTGAAATGTTTATAGAGTAGTTGGTTGCCGTGGCAATTAATTTTTGATCTATGTCGATCCTGACATTCTACTTCGAAGTTGGCCTTTGGTCTCCATAACATAGATCAATCCACAAAGTGAGCACTCAATACCATACACAAGATTTGATGTTTTACAGTTAAGATCTTCGAAACTGTGTGTATGATATAATTGTTTAGTAAGGGCACTTGCGAAGGTATCGTCTGTTATCAGGATGTTACATGTTTTGCAGTTCTTTGTGCCGCATTTGGAAATTACACAATCACTAGGTTAAGAAACGTGTTCTTTGAGTACATCGATCAGTTTTACCTTACAGGGTTTAATGTTGATGAACCCATCCACATGTTTGCACCAAAGTTCATGATTTTTGCTCACTTCAAATGTTTTGTTACTAATGTCATTCAAATGTATCGGAGCGAAAGCTGATTTGTGGTTATCTATTATTTCAGAAACAGAAAGGTTTGTTGATGTATAAGTAGGATTTCCTGGTGTCGAATTTAAACCCAATTCTTTAACGAGGCTGTGTTGTTTGTACAAGTAAATGTGTAATTATTTAAGGCATTGTCTGCTGGTGTGATGACATAATGTTCTTGGAGGTAGGTAAGATCTGTGATAACATCAGGTACTTGAAAAATAGACTCGAATCTGGTGTTCTCAGTAGATTGTTAATAGTGAATTCAAGATAAAACTAACTCTCTGATGCATTTTAACCATTCGGAAAGGGTGTCGAGCTGTACATCCTCTTTCTTAGCCCACCGTCTTGCATATTCCTCACTATGCTAGTCCATGCTGATTTTGAAATGTTGGTTCCATGTAAAGGATTTACTTTCTCTGTATTTTGGACCCTTCTTTAACACATCTCTCAACTTGTCGTTTTTGACTATACTAAGGTCACCAGTAATAATGTGTCCACAAGGTGAGCAGTTGAAATCCGAAGAAAAACATTGCAAGGAAATGGATGTAGTGAAGGATAACTTAAAAATCAATGCATTGCAGGAAACAATTTTATTTGTAGATTGTAGATGCAACTGTTAGTGTTGAGCTATAGGAAATACAAGGAGTTTCTTTTCTTTTGAAATATGGTGGGATTTTTTTTCTGTGACAGTTTTGTGATTCAAAATTTGACCAAGATTTAACTAAGCAACACCTTTGTTTGCAAATCTTTCTAATGATCTATCTGATCTAACTGCTTGAAATAATCGAAATGTAGAAATGTCCATGATGACACCCTGTATTCTGTATTTTGGACAATATGTATTGGTAAATGTGAGGTCCTTAGTATATTCGTAGATTTCGTGTAATTTCCGTAAAAGAACAGAGTTCAATTTGGTACAAATATGATGTTGGCCTAGAGGCTCATTCAAAAATGGAACCAAGTCATCGAAGGAAAATTATGTATCTCAGGATCATAATATTTACGAATGTCATGATTTCGAGGTCTTCTTTGTGGTATGATGAATAAGCAAGTCACATTTACCGATTGACATCGGGGACTTATTATGTTTCCTATGCTACTGATGTTATCGTTGCATCCATAGGGCACTGCCGTGTTAAGATTTTTCATCCAGACCTCCTCTCTGTTGCGACGGAAAGGTGTGCTCAAATTGGAGCATTGGTTGTCATGGTTACCACGTCTTAAATTTTTGGGTTATGGAAAACCTGAAAAACGAAACATTTTTGGTCCATATATTTCCATGGAAAATAGATAATTAGAAACTTCCATTCTTTTATCCTTACACAACAATATTAAATTTAATAATCTTAGCCATTTATTCTTATTTTTCTGGTTTTTTTTAATAAAGGAAAATTCAAACATTTGTTCGGACTTGATTCAACTCTTTTGTAGCCCCTGTTTTGTCAATTTTTACAAAAAAAAAAAAAACTACTGCAAGGGCGATCATGGTTTTTAATTAAAAAAGCCTATAATTCTATCTGTTGTCTTCTGAAAATGAGAAAAATTGGAGAGGGGAACTTATAGGTTATCATTGAATTTAATGCCGTAATATGTTACCATGGCAACATTTGTTGATTTGTATGCAAATATTAATGAGCTATAGTAGAGGTTATTATGTCTTATATAATCAAATCCATGTAATTATTATAATAAAAGGAATTTAGATTTGAAAATAACCTTAAAATATAGTTTAATTTCAAGGTCACTCAAACTTAGCGTTTTTCTCGAATTTTCAAGGGAAACTGTATGACGTCACATTGAAATATTTTGAAATTATGGGAAATCCATTATATGATATTGAATATGCATTAAAGAGTTATATACTGCCTTTGTTTCATAAACATAAGCAAGTCTTTAAATATTTCATTTCTCGTCGGCAATTTGTGACAGCGATGGAAAATTATCATGTTTTTTTTTTCTATTTATGGACCAGGCTAATTTTATACAAAAATACTATACATACTAAACCACTTTCTCATTTTCTTCCTTTATAGGAAGACTCAATTCACTCAAAAACAAAACAAAACAAGTACTGTAAATCAACGAAAAAATGACGCCAAAAATAAGAAAATAAACCCCAATTTGTCAAATCATTTTTGCGAAAATTTGAAATAATCTTGATATTTATTTGAATGACCTATGAATAGATTCAAGGTCATACAACAATTGATACTCATCAAAGTTAACTTAAACATATATCTTTGCCATAACCTATTATCTTTATATATCTAAAAAGCGAATCAAAAGAAACCCATGTAAGACCACCTGCTATCAAATGTTGCCATAGCAACCAGTTTTTGAATTTTGATACTTTAATAGCTATTGCTTTTTTTATTCATATGTGAAAAACATCAAATTTGACGAAAACATATACCTCATTTCCGGTATATGCTGATTTACTGTAAAGATTGCCAATAGATTTATTATGCATTGACAAAATTGAAATAACAAATAAATGTTATTTGTTATCGCTTGCTAGGGGTCCGTCAATTCTCAATTAGGTGCTCTATTGTGAGTGCTGTTGAGATTATCGTCAGGATCTTCTTCAACTCATTTGAGATGAGAAATCTGAATTTACCTGTTTCAATAGCAACCAATTTCCTGAAAACCTCTTATTTTACACTTCAAAATACCTGTTAAAAACTTGGGCCATGTTACTATGGCAATGGAAGATCATTTTCATTAGAGGTATATGCTCATTATAAGTTATTCATAAACATATATAATCAAAATTATATTAAAAAATCTGTGACATGCTATTTTCAAGTTATATTGGTCCTTACAAACAATTGATGTTAGATTATAGAAATAATATAGGAAAATGTACGGATGCCCATTGGCTTCACAGAAAAAAAAGTTTATTGCGTATATTCGAAATAATATTTCGAATATTCGCAATAGTAATGCGTATATACGCAAAAGTATTGCGAATATACGAAATACTATTGCGAATATACGCAATACTACAACATGATAGTGAAATAATTGCGTATATACACAATAAATTATTTTTTTTACGTGAAGCCAATGTGTAGGTATCTCGATGATTTAATCAAAATAATCCCCTAAAACAAAAACGAGAAACAATGATATATATTTAAAAGCACAGGTTTATTAATATATACTTATTTGGTTTTGTTTTTTGTAATTACAATAAAGAATACTTTATCGCTGAATAAATCGAAGATCTGACATAAATCAATTCTACTAGAAGTCTTCATAACAATTACTGGAGATAATAGGACAGTGGACTAAAGGTTTGGACAACTCTTTAATATACATTTATTGCCCATGCTATGGAAAAGGCCAGATACTTTCTTTCGGAATTGCAGATCGAAATATCCATAGATGAATGGGTTCAGGACATGGTTTACAATGTAAGCTCGTATCATCCCATTATAGAATCTCAGTTCGCCAACGGAAATGTTGTCCCAAACGGTGTAGTTTATTTTGGTTGTCAGGAGCATGGTGCATGTAGGGACGTAAGACAAGACATATAGGACCACGATTGTGGTAAACATAGCGTTAAAATTCGTAGAGGGCTTAGCTTTTTCCCTTCCTTTGCTATTCATTTCTGCCAAATTCATCTGTTTGTCTTTGGTTTCAAGTTTTTCTGTCAACTGCGTACTGTATTTTTGTGACGAAGAAATCACACTCTCTTTTGAAGGTGTATCACTTGTAGAAATGTTTTCTAATGTATATGCTCTCTTTTTTTCTTTTCCCTGAATAGTGTTTTTTCTTCTTCTTTGCCTTTTATAAATCTGAATAGAAATGGGGATGTACAGACCTGAAGTAATTATTATATTTAGAATGAAAATCAAACCAATAAATCCGTAGTAGATTTTTTCAAATAGTGGGTATCTTCTGTTTCCAGTGTAACATGTGGTCCCGGTCAAATTCACTCCTTTGTATACACCATTCACTTCTCCAATCCCTGACACAAAAAGTAACGGTGTACAATACAAGATGGCAAAACAGACGATGATTACTACACTAATTCGTCTCCAGAAGAGTGTGAATTGTTTCCCAAACGGTCGACATATTTTTGTGTATCTTTGAACCGCGATCGCAAGAAGCAGGAATACGGAAGTAAGAAGTGGCATCCCAGACAGAAAAAGCAGCGCAGTACACAATCCGTCCCATGGAAAGTATACAATATGCATATTATCGAAGGAAAAATAAGTGCAGGAGAAAACACTCGTCAAAATATCGAAGAATGCTAAAAAAGGAATGAAGTATCTCGCTTCCAGATTTTCTTTTAGCATAAAAGTATATACCACCAACACGCACGTGTTTCCAATAAGTCCGATACAAAGAATAATAAAGCTGATAATCGTATTGGGAAATAATGCCTCGGCATAGTCGTTATTATATTCCAATGTTAAGGACAGATTCGATGTCATCTTTTCATTTATTAGCCCTCGTGAATGAATGCTTACTTACTTCCTGCTGTACAATTATATATGCAGAGTTTCAACTCATTTGCATCTGACGTTTCATTTGAACGATTGGGCGTCCGAAAGTAAAAATGATCCGGAAAAAAGTTTTGTAGTTGTGTTGATTGTCATGGAATTATGGTATTGAGAGTAACAAGCAACCGACTTGTGAATTCAATTAAAACGTTCTTAAGCTACATACCTAGTGACCGTAATGTATTATTCAGGTATTAGTATAATTAGAATTTGTGTATGTATCCCATATGAGGCCCTAGAAAAGTTTATACTATGATACTCAGATCAGGAAGTAAATACATGTCTCAGAGGGTTTCACAAGAAGGGGGCACTTAAACTCTTATGTGAATAATTCATGATGATGATATACATCTATATTCATCCAATGCTCTTCCATGCTCTCTGAACACAGGATACCTTCACTTTGTTTAGATGATGTTACGATTGTTAACGACGAACATTATATAATTCATTTCTCACTTCCGAAAAATGTTATGAATGTTGTAACCTACTTGTAGGTATCATTTTCCAATCAAACATTTATCTTGTTATAGTTCTTATACTTTTTAAAAATTCAAAGGAACGTATTGTTCTTATTTTTTGTCTTTATTTTGGGTTTCTTTTGTATCATACAATACTGACATATAAAGATATGGCGTAAAATCTGCCATCAATTTTAAGTATAATTGCGAATGATTATTTTTATTGGTGCGCAAATGTGCTCATATTGTATAGAAATCAACGGACCCCCCCCCCCCCCCAAAAAAAAACAATAGTTTTACATCACCAAGAAACAAAACACCCCCTTTTTATGTGAAACGTCTTAGCCGGGAACAACATTCAGTTTTCGATAATGTTCTCAGAGGGTAACAACATTTAAGTTTCAATTATTATATTGTATATTGATTAGAAATAAATGGAAAAACGTTTTATATCATTGTCCAACACCACGAAACGCAACACCGCTCATATCTTATGACTAGTTTTCTTTCTGTGAACATTCCTCCATTTTCGATAATGTTCTAAAAGGGGAACAACATTCAATTTTCGATCATGTTATTTGGTGGGTGGAAGACGAAATGACGAAAATAACGAACAAATAGTAAATGCTATTTGATTAGCTTTCAGCATAGAAAACCCCTTTAGTGATCGTTCGAGAATTATTTCAGAGTGGCTTTTTACAGCTCTTTTTGGTAATTTAGTTGCCAATCATCAAGAAGGTGGGATGGGCTACAAGCTCATTTTTTTGATTCAACGTACCTTGATATACAATACCTGTACGGAAGCCGATTAGCCAACCTAAGTGAACATTTTAAGTCGTAATTAAAACTTATTATATAGACGTAGCCTCGGACAGTGCATGCATTTTATATATTCTTTTCATTTTCGTGTGTGAACATCGACGGCGGGTGCGGCTAGCCAACAGGGGATGCTTACTCCTCCCGGGCACCTGGTCCCACCTCTAGTTTGCTAGGGGTTCGTAGATGCTCAAGTTAGTGCTCTATTGTGAGTGCTGTTGAGATTGTCGTCAGGATCTACTTTAACTCATTAGTATGTTGTAATAACGACTAATTTGTATGTCGTAGTAACGACTTAGTATATAGTAAATGTAACTTAGTATGTCGTAATAACGACTTAGCATGAATAACGACTTACACATGTTACCTCGTAATAACGACATTTAAAATGTTTCGTAATTACGAGTTAGTTATCTCGTAATTTTGACTTAGTTATCTCGTAATTACGACTTGAAAGTAGCTTTGTTTTGACACTTTATCAATTTGACATCATAGTTACTACTTCTACTTGGCTATTTCGGAAACGTGTCATTTTATTAAAAATACCATGAAGAGTAAAGGAGGTAAACATCCCTCCATTGCTATTTACATCATAGATATTTTTTGAATATGTAACTAAATCGACAATACAGGAAATTTGGAGCCGAGCACTTTCTCTTACGTAAATGCACAAAATAAATTTAGAAGAATATAACCAGAGGTATATACTGAAATGAAATTAAACTTTGTCTGAAAACACTTTGGCTGGAAGCAACACTCCTGAGGATTTAATATTTGAAACACGTGTCTGGTGCATAATAAATTGGTTTGAAATTTTCTTCATGACGATATAGAGTTGGAACACTACCATATTATTAACTATCTCGAAAATGCGACAGCTTTATCGTAACTTTGACTTTGATCTCGTAATTACGACTTAGTGTGTCGATGTGAGATAACTAAGTCTAAGTACGAGAAAGTTAAGTACGTAGTCATAATAGAACACAAAATTGAAAATCGACTGACCTTTAGCAAGCTATGAGATGTAATTCAAATACATCGGCATAAATATTGTGAGTAAAAGAAATGATCAAACACACCGATCATAAACCAAAAATGATTTAGCATACATAACTATAAAATGTTGCAAAAGTGAATTTCCTAAGGACAATAAATTCCTTTCATGAATGATCAAATTTAAGATACATAAAATTTCGGTATTCTAACGATAACAAAAGTGTATTCTCATTAAATGTTTGTGTATATATTGCTGAGAAATCAGATTGTCTGATTTTTTCTTTGACGATATCAAGATGTGTCGACTTTAAACCCAACTCTTTAATGAGGCTGTGTTTTTTACAAGAAAATGTGTAATTATTTAAGGCATTGACTGCTGGTGTTATGACATAATGTTCTTGGAGGTAGGTAAGATCTGTGATAACATCAGGTACTTGAAAAATAGACTCGAATCTGGTGTTCTCAGTAGATTGTTAATAGTGAATTCAAGATAAAAGTAACTCTCTGATGCATTTTAACCATTCGGAAAGGGTGTCGAGCTGTACACCCTCTTTCTTAGCCCACCGTCTTGCATATTCCTCACTATGCTAGTCCATGATAATTTTGAAATGTTGGTTCCATGTAAAGGATATACTTTCTCTGTATTTGGGACCCTTCTTTAACAAATCTTTCAACTTGTCGTTTTTGACTATACTAAAGAGTTAAAGAAGATCCTGACGATAATCTCAACAGCACTCACAATAGAGCAAGTCACCAGTAATAACGTGTCCACAAGGTGAGCAGTTGAAATCCGAAGAAGAACATTGCAAGGAAATGGATGTAGTGAAGGATACCTTAAAAATCAATGCATTGCAGGAAACATTTTTATTTGTAGATTTTAGGTGCAACTGTTAGTGTTGAGCTTTAGGAAATACAAGGAGTTTTTTTTCTTTTGAAGTATGGTGGGATTTTTTTTTCTGTGACAGTTTTGTGATTCAAAATTTGACCAAGATTTAATAAAGCAATACCTTTGTTTGCAAATCTTTCTTATGATCTATCTGATCTAACTGCTTGAAATAATGGAAATGTTGAAATGTCCATGATGACACCTTGTATTCTGTATTTTGGACAATATGTATTGGTAAAAGTGAGGTCCTTTGTATATTCGTAGATTTCGTGTCATTTCCGTAAAAGAACAGAGTTCAATTTGGTACAAATATGATGTTGGCCTAGAGTTATCTACTGCCTTTGTTTCATAAACATAAGCAAGTCTTTAAATATTTCATTTCTCGTCGGCAATTTGTGACAAAAATGGAAAATTATCATGTTTTTTTCTATTTATGGACCAGGCTAATTTTATACAAAAATACTATACATACTAAACCACTTTCTCATTTTCTTCCTTTATAGGAAGACTCAATTCACTCAAAAACACAAAACAAAATAAGTACTGTAAATCAACGAAAAAATGACGTCAAAAATAAGAAAATAAACCCCAATTTGTCAAATATTTTTTTGCGAAAATTTGAAATAATCTTGATATATATTTGAATGACCTTGGAATAGATTCAATGTCATACAACAATTGATACTCATCAAAGGTAACTTTAATATATACATTTGCCATAACCTATTATCTTTATATATCTAAAAAGCGAATCAAAAGATACCCATGTAAGACCACCTGCTATCAAATGTTGCCATAGCAACCAGTTTTTGAATTTTGATACTTAGCTATTGCTTTTTTTATTCATATGTGAAAAACATCAAATTTGACGAAAACATATATCTCATTTCCGGTATATGCTGATTTACTGTAAAGATTACCAATAGATTTATTATGCATTGACAAAATTGAAATAACAAATAAATGTTATTCATTATCGCTTGCTAGGGGTCCGTCGATTCTCAATTTGGTGCTCTATTGTGAGTACTGTTGAGATTATCGTCAGGATCTTCTTTAACTCATTTGTGATGAGAAATCTGAATTTACCTGTTTCAATAGCAACCAATTTCCTCAAAACCTCTTATTTTACACTTCAAAATACCTGTTAAAAACTTGGCCATGTTACCATGGAATTGGAAGGTCATTTTCATTAGAGGTATATGTTCATTCTAATTTATTCATAAACATATATAATCAAAATTATATAAAAAAAATATGTGACATGCTATTTTCAAGTTATATTGGTCCTTACAAACAATTGATATTAGATTATAGAAATAATATAGGAAAATGTACGGAAGCCTATTGAAGAAAAAAAGTTTATTGCGTATATTCGCAATAGTATTTCGAATATTCGCAATAGTAATGCGTATATACGCAAAAGTATTGCGAATATACGAAATACTATTGCGAATATACGCAATACTACAACATGATAGTTAAATAATTGCGTATATACACAATAAATTATTTTTTTTATGTGAAGCCAATGTGTAGGTATCTCGATGATTTAATCAAAATAATCCCCTAAAACAAAAACGAGAAACAATGATATATATTTAAAAGCACAGGTTTATTAATATATACTTATTTGGTTTTGTTTTTTGTAATTACAATAAAGAATACTTTATCGCTGAATAAATCGAATATCTGACAGAAATCAATCCCACTAGAAGTCTTCATAACAATTACTGGAGATAATAGGACAGTGGACTAAAGGTTTGGACAACTCTTTAATATACATTTATTGCCCATGCTATGGAAAAGGCCAGACACTTTCTTTCGGAATTGCAGATCGAAATATCCATAGATGAATGGGTTCAGGACATGGTTTACAATGTAAGCTCGTATCATCCCATTATAGAATCTCAGTTCGCCAACGGAAATGTTGTCCCAAACGGTGTAATTTATTTTGGTTGCCAGGAGCATGGTGCATGTAGGGACGTAAGACAAGACATATAGGACCACGATTGTGGTAAACATAGCGTTAAAATTCGTAGATGGCTTAGCGTTTTTCCTTCCTTTGCTATTCATTTCTGCCAAATTCATCTGTTTGTCCTTGCTTTCAATTGTTTCTGTCAACTGCGTACTGTATTTTTGTGACGAAGAAATCACACTCTCTTTTGAAGGTGTATCACTTGTAGAAATGTTTTCTATTGTATATGCTCTCTTTTTTTCATTTTCCTGAATAGTGTTTTTTCTTCTCCTTTGCCTTTTATAAATCTGAAAATAAATAGGAATGTACAGACCTGAAGTAATTATTATATTTAGAATGAAAATCAAACCAATAAATCCGTAGTAGATTTTTTCAAATAGTGGGTATCTTCTGTTTCCAGTGTAACATGTGGTCCCGGTCAAATTCACTCCTTTGTATACACCATTCACTTCTCCAATCCCTGACACAAAAAGTAACGGTGTACAATACAAGATGGCAAAACAGACGATGATTACTACACTAATTCGTCTCCAGAAGAGTGTGAATTGTTTCCAATGACAAATATGGATAATGACCATATCCCTGTATACAGCACAAAATCGATAATTCAAAAATCAGAAACCGAAGGCATACAAAATCAGGACAAAACAGGAACCAAAGCAAACAAACAAAAACCTCCACCATATGAAAAGAAGCGAACTCCCGATATGGGAGTGAGACCAGGTGCCCAGGAAGAGTAAGCATCTCCTGCTTGCATGCAACACCCGTCGCTTCAATTCGGTAGAACTGTCACATCCGGTTACTTCCATTTTGGAAGATATAGAGTACAATCTTTGGTTGGATGGTTCAAATGGTCTATGACAGAATATCATCCACCATTCTTGAGAGTGGAACATCATAGTGTATGACGAGTTCCCCATATCGACCGTAGAACTTCCTCAGTGACGATGTTAGTCGGTCACAAACATATCCCTGACTGAGAAGCTTGTCTGAAAGACGCCTAGCTCTCAGAACAAAATCCGTATATTTGGTACTTGCTCTGGCATAGCGTATCAACTGAGATATGAACACGCCATAAGCAGGCGATGAAGGGATGTTGCTACTCAGAAAAGGAAAGTTTGTAATGCTGAAATTGAAGTCGTCACGTTTGTCATAGAGTGAGGTTTTCATGTGACCATCAGTGTCGTAGGACAACATTATGTCCAAATAGGATGCTGAATTATTTGTCTCTGTGGTTTCTTTGACTTCAAGCTCCGAAGGATAGATACTGCTCAGGTAATCCGCGAATTTTGGATTATTGATGGACAACACATCGTCTATGTATCTGTAAGTGAAGTTAAAGTCAGAAGCTAAGTATCTTTTCCCTTCAGAGACCAAAGATTGAATGAATTCAGCTTCGTACGAGTAAAGGAAAATGTCGGCAAGGAGTGGGGCACAATTGGTCCCCATTGGAATTCCGACAATTTGCTGGAAGACCTTTCCTCCAAACACCACAAAAATGTTGTCGATCAGAAAGTTTAACATCTGAATAATGTCTGTTTCAGTGTACTTATTTTCAGAATCGGACTTTTCTTTTACAAAGTAGGTTTTGTCATAGTTAACAACAATAAATTTGTATTTGCGATTACCGTTCTTACTTGTAAACGCATTACTTATAATTTTTGCGAGTCTTTCTTTCAATTTAGAATGTGGAATTGTAGTGTAAAGTGTCGAAAAATCAAAGGCTTTGATCGAATGGACTCTACTAAAATGAGTGGATTTCAGATGTTCTAAAAGTTCCTTCGAATTCTTTAAAATCCACATCTGGTTGATACCACTGCGAGAATACACTGTCGAACAATATTTTTGAAGCCCAGATTTGATTTCAGATAAAACTTTGGTGAGTAAGATCGATACAGATTTGGTAGAACATTTTGAGGAACCAGCGATGAAACGTTGTTTGTACGGATTCTTATGCATTTTAGGTATGCAGTACAAGTATGGTAAATCTAAATCTAATTTGGTAGTGTCGAAGCCAAAGGAAGTAAGAGCTGATTTGTGGTTATCTATTATTTCAGAGGCAGAAAGGTTTGTTGGGGTGTAAGTGGGATTTCCAGGTGTCGAATTTAAACCCAACTCTTTAACTAGACTGTCGAAATAGTACTTTTTGCAAGTAAATGTGTAATTATTTGAGGCTTTGTCCGCTGGTGTGATGACATAATGTTCTTGGAGGTAGGTGAGCTCTGTGATAACATCAGGGTCTTTAAATATAGACACGAATCTGGTGTTCACAGTTGATTTTAATCGTTTAATTCTAGATAAAAGTAACCCTCTGATTGATTTTATCCATTCGGAAAGGGTGTCGAGCTGTACATCCTCTTTCTTTGCCCAACGTCTTGCATATTCCTCACAAGAGTCCATGATAATTTTGACATTTTGGTTCCATGTAAAGGACATACTTTCTCTGTATTTGGGACCCTTTTTTAACAATTCTCTCAACTTGTCGTTCTTGACTATACTAAGGTCACCAGTAATAACATGTCCGCAAGGAGAGTAGTTGAAATCCGATGAAGAACATTCGCAGGGAAGTGGATGTAGTGAGGGATTACTTAAATCAATACACTGCAGGAATCGTTTGTAATTGTAAATTTTAGATGCAACTGTTAGTGTGTAGCTATAGGAAATACAAGGAGTTTCTTTTCTTTTGAAATATGGTGGGATTTTTTCTGTGACAGTTTTGTGATTCAAAATTTGACCAAGATTCAAGTTATCAATACCTTTGTTTGCAAATCTTACTTTAATGAAAGGGCGGTTTGTTTTCTCCTCTGATATATCTGATCTAACTGCTTGAAATAAACGAAAAGTAGAAATGTCCAATATGACTCCTTGTAGTCTGTATTCTGGGGAACGTGTATCGGTATATGTGAGGTCCTTCGTATAATCGTAGATTTCGTGCAACTTCCGTAAAGGAACAGAGTATAATTTGGTACGAATATAATGCAGGCCTAGAGGCTCATTCAAAAATGGCACCAAGTCATCGAAGGAGAAACTATGAATCTCAGGCCTATTGTATTTTCGAATGCCATGACTTCGAGGTCTTCTTTGTTGTCTGTTGAATAAGCTAGTCACATTTACCGATTGACAACCGGGACTTGTTAAGTTTCCTATAGTGCTGATGTTATCGTTGCACCCATAGGGCGCTGCAGTGTTAAGATTTTTTATCCAGAACTCTTCTCTGTTGCGACGGAAAGGGGTGCTCAAATTGGGATTGTTTGTGGGGTGATATATTTTCTCCAGGATTCTGACTCTCATAGATAAAACCGAATGATCGGCCTGGTCAAAATGTCGGTAAAGGAGTTGACTTCCTTTATTATTTATTTTTGACCGGTGTCCTGACATTCTGGTTCGGAGCTTACCTTTGGTTTCACCCACATAAATCAATCCACAAAGTGAGCACTCTATTCCGTACACAACATTAGATGTCATGCAGTTAAGGTTTTCAAAACTATGCGTGTTAAATGTTTGTTTTGTGAGATTACTTGAGAATGAAGTGTCTGTTATTAGGATGTTACAAGTTTTGCAGTTCTTCGTGCCGCACTTAGAAACTGAGCAATCGCTTGGTGAAAATTGGTGCTCTTTTAGAATATCGACCACTTCAATCTTACAGGGCTTGATTTTAATATACCCATCTGCATGTTTGTACCAAAACTCATGGTTACTACTCACTACAAACGTCTCGTCTCTAATGTCATTTAGACTAATTCTAGGGACACCTAAGTTACCTGTTGCGTATGTGTCCGTAGACGCAACAGGTTGGGGCCTTTTTATAGTGGGCGACGCCCCAGCCACTTTGTAGGTCTCTTGTGTACTATCCATTGAAGCAAAAGACTGCCCGACAAGTGCCCTCGGGGACAATTTGTCCACCAGCAGTGACACATGGACAGTGGTAAAAATGACAAATATGGATAATGACCATATCCCTGTATACAGCACAAAATCGATAATTCAAAAATCAGAAACCGAAGGCATACAAAATCAGGACAAAACAGGAACCAAAGCAAACAAACAAAAACCTCCACCATATGAAAAGAAGCGAACTCCCGATATGGGAGTGAGACCAGGTGCCCAGGAAGAGTAAGCATCTCCTGCTTGCATGCAACACCCGTCGCTTCAATTCGGTAGAACTGTCACATCCGGTTACTTCCATTTTGGAAGATATAGAGTACAATCTTTGGTTGGATGGTTCAAATGGTCTATGACAGAATATCATCCACCATTCTTGAGAGTGGAACATCATAGTGTATGACGAGTTCCCCATATCGACCGTAGAACTTCCTCAGTGACGATGTTAGTCGGTCACAAACATATCCCTGACTGAGAAGCTTGTCTGAAAGACGCCTAGCTCTCAGAACAAAATCCGTATATTTGGTACTTGCTCTGGCATAGCGTATCAACTGAGATATGAACACGCCATAAGCAGGCGATGAAGGGATGTTGCTACTCAGAAAAGGAAAGTTTGTAATGCTGAAATTGAAGTCGTCACGTTTGTCATAGAGTGAGGTTTTCATGTGACCATCAGTGTCGTAGGACAACATTATGTCCAAATAGGATGCTGAATTATTTGTCTCTGTGGTTTCTTTGACTTCAAGCTCCGAAGGATAGATACTGCTCAGGTAATCCGCGAATTTTGGATTATTGATGGACAACACATCGTCTATGTATCTGTAAGTGAAGTTAAAGTCAGAAGCTAAGTATCTTTTCCCTTCAGAGACCAAAGATTGAATGAATTCAGCTTCGTACGAGTAAAGGAAAATGTCGGCAAGGAGTGGGGCACAATTGGTCCCCATTGGAATTCCGACAATTTGCTGGAAGACCTTTCCTCCAAACACCACAAAAATGTTGTCGATCAGAAAGTTTAACATCTGAATAATGTCTGTTTCAGTGTACTTATTTTCAGAATCGGACTTTTCTTTTACAAAGTAGGTTTTGTCATAGTTAACAACAATAAATTTGTATTTGCGATTACCGTTCTTACTTGTAAACGCATTACTTATAATTTTTGCGAGTCTTTCTTTCAATTTAGAATGTGGAATTGTAGTGTAAAGTGTCGAAAAATCAAAGGCTTTGATCGAATGGACTCTACTAAAATGAGTGGATTTCAGATGTTCTAAAAGTTCCTTCGAATTCTTTAAAATCCACATCTGGTTGATACCACTGCGAGAATACACTGTCGAACAATATTTTTGAAGCCCAGATTTGATTTCAGATAAAACTTTGGTGAGTAAGATCGATACAGATTTGGTAGAACATTTTGAGGAACCAGCGATGAAACGTTGTTTGTACGGATTCTTATGCATTTTAGGTATGCAGTACAAGTATGGTAAATCTAAATCTAATTTGGTAGTGTCGAAGCCAAAGGAAGTAAGAGCTGATTTGTGGTTATCTATTATTTCAGAGGCAGAAAGGTTTGTTGGGGTGTAAGTGGGATTTCCAGGTGTCGAATTTAAACCCAACTCTTTAACTAGACTGTCGAAATAGTACTTTTTGCAAGTAAATGTGTAATTATTTGAGGCTTTGTCCGCTGGTGTGATGACATAATGTTCTTGGAGGTAGGTGAGCTCTGTGATAACATCAGGGTCTTTAAATATAGACACGAATCTGGTGTTCACAGTTGATTTTAATCGGTTAATTCTAGATAAAAGTAACCCTCTGATTGATTTTATCCATTCGGAAAGGGTGTCGAGCTGTACATCCTCTTTCTTTGCCCAACGTCTTGCATATTCCTCACAAGAGTCCATGATAATTTTGACATTTTGGTTCCATGTAAAGGACATACTTTCTCTGTATTTGGTCGACATATTTTTGTCGACATATTTTTGTGTATGTCGAAAACGGTCGACATATTTTTGTGTATCTTTGAACCGCGGTCGACATATTTTGAACCGCGGTCGACAAAACGGTCGACATATTTTTGTGTATCTTTGAACCGCGATCGCAAGAAGCAGGAATACGGAAGTAAGAAGTGGCATCCCAGACAGAAAAAGCAGCGCAGTACACAATCCGTCCCATGGAAAGTATACAATATGCATATTATCGAAGGAAAAATAAGTACAGGAGAAAACACTCGTCAAAATATCGAAGAATGCTAAAAAAGGAATGAAGTATCTCGCTTCCAGATTTTCTTTTAGCATAAAAGTATATACCACCAACACGCACGTGTTTCCAATAAGTCCGATACAAAGAATAATAAAGCTGATAATCGCATTGGGAAATAATGCCTCGGCATAGTCGTTATTATATTCCAATATTAAGGACAGATTCGATGTCATCTTTTCATTTATTAGCCCTCGTGAATGAATGCTTACTTACTTCCTGCTGTACAATTATATATGCAGAGTTTCAACTCATTTGCATCTGACGTTTCATTCAAACGATCGGGCGTCCGAAAGTAAAAATGATCCGGAAAAAAAGTTTCGTAGTTGTGTTGATTGTCATGGAATTATGGTATTGAGAGTAACAAGCAACCGACTTGTGAATTCAATTAAAACGTTCTTAAGCTACATCAATGTATTACTCAGGTATTAGTATTATCAGAAATTGTGTATGTATCCCATATGAGGCCCTAGAAAAGTTTATACAATGATACTCAGATCAGGAAGTAAATACATGTCTCAGAGGGTTTCACAAGAAGGGGACACTTAAACTTTTATGTGAATAATTCATGATGATGATATACATCTATATTTATCCAATGCTCTTCCATGCTCTCTGAACACAGGATACCTTCACTTTGTTTAGAGGATGTTACGATTGTTAACGACGAACATTATATAATTTATTTCTCACTTCTGAATAATGTTATGAATCTTGTACCTACTTGTAGGTATCATATTCCAATCAAAAATTTATCCCGTTATAGTTCTTATACTTTTTAAACATCCAAAGAAGTAAAATTGCTAATGATTATATTTATTGGCGCGCAAATGTGCTCATATTGTATAGAAATCAACGGACCCCCCCCCCAAAAAAGAGTTTTATATCATCACGAAACAAAACACCCCCTTTTTCTGTGAAAATTCTTAGCCGGGAACAACATTCAATTTTCGATAAAATTCTTAGAGGGTAACAACATTTAATTTTCAATTATTATATTGTATATTGATTAGAAATCAATGGAAAAACGTTTTATATCATTGTCCAGCAACACGAAACGCAACACCGCTCATATCTTATGACTAGTTTTCTGTGAACATTCTTCCATTTTCGATAATGTTCCAAAAGGGGAACAACATTCAATTTTTGATAAAATTCTTAGAGGGTAACAACATTTAATTTTCAATTATTATATTGTATATTGATTAGAAATCAATGGAAAAACGTTTTATATCATTGTCCAGCACCACGAAACGCAACACCGCTCATATCTTATGACTAGTTTTCTTTCTGTGAACATTCTTCCATTTTCGATAATGTTCTAAAAGGGGAACAACATTCAATTTTCGATCAAGTTATTTGGTGGATGGAAGACGAAATGACGAAAATAACGAACAAATGGTAAATGCCATTTGATTAGCTTTCAGCATAGAAAAACCCTTTAGTGATCGTTCGAGAATTGTTTCAGGGTGGCTTTTTTACAACTATTTTTTGGTAATTTAGTTGCCAATCATCAAGAAGGTGGGATGGGCTACAAGCTCATTCTTTGATTCAACGTACCTTGATATACTATACATGTACGGAAGCCGATTAGCCAACCTAAATGAACATTTTAAGTCGTAATTGCTACTTAGTATGTTGTAATAACGACTTTGTATGTCGTAGTAACGACTTAGTATATAGTTATTATAACTTAGTATGTCGTAATAACGACTTAGCATGAATACCGACTTACACATGTTACCTCGTAATAACGACATTTAAAATGTGTCGTAATTACGAGTTAGTTATCTCGTAATTTAGACTAAGTTATCTCGTTATTAAGACTTGAAAGAAGCTTTGTTTTGGCACTTGATCAATTTGACATCATAGATAATACTTGGCTATTTCGGAAACGTGTCATTTTATTAAAAATACCATGAAGAGTAAAGGAGGTAAACATCTTAGCCCCCATCCCTCCATTGCTACTTACAGCATAGATATTATTTGAATATGTAACTAAATCGACAAAACAGGAAATTTGGAGCCGAGCACTATCCCTAAAGTAAATGCACAAAATAAATCTAGAAGAATATAACCAGAGGTATCTACTGAAATCAAATTAGGTTGTGTCTGAAAACACTTTTGCTGGAAGCATCACTCCTGAGGATTTAATATTCGAAAAATGAAGGTATAGAGTTGGAACACTACCATATTATTAACTATCTCGAAATTACGACTAAGCTTTATCGTAATTTTGACTTTGGTCTCGTAATTACGACTTAGTGTGTCGTAATTGCGAGATAACTAAGTCTAAGTACGAGATAATTAAGTTGTAATTGCGACATACGTAGTCATAATAGAACACCAAAATGAAAATTGACTGACCTTTAGCAAGCTATGAGATGCAATTCAAATACATCGGCATAAATATTGTGAGTAAAATAAATGATCAAAAACACCGATCATAAACTAAAAATGATTTAGCATACATAACTATAAAAAGTTGTAAAAGTGAATTTCCTAAGGACAATAAATTTATTTCATGAATAATACAAATTTAAGATAAATAAAATTTCTGTATTCTAACGATAACAAAAGTGTATTCTCATTAAATGTTTGTGTATACATTGCTGAGATATCAATATTTACAAATTTGATATAGAATAAAATATTCTAATTTATTCTGTTTGTTTCACGCATTCTGATTGGTTCACAGGATTTCTACAAGCATGTATAACGACGATATACATGCCGCAAACCGACTCACTTGACATACTTTAAAATGTATTTCTACGTAAATTTGCACGTTACAAGCTTTAGCGCACTTTTTGTGTATGACGTCATGTTTCCCTTCATATGGCAAAATAGCGCTCAATTTCCTAATTTGCATAGCGGCCATATTGGATTCAGTAGGCTTCACATTCTTACTATAGGAGTCTATGGGAAGCAAGGAATGAAATCGAGAATACTCACTATTTCATGACACCAATTAAATTTGTCCACATATAGGAAGAAACTCTACAACAATCTGAATTTATAAATCCACATCTTTGTTAAATTAACGAAATTTTACTTCTGTCATTTTTTAGGTGAAAATTCGAGGCGACGCTGCCCATACCCCCAATGTTAAGAAAGTCCAAAACTCGTCACTAGCCGCACTTCAACTTTGTTTATCATTAGGAAATCAAGGATGCTGTGTATTTGTCCACATCGTTTCGGATAGATCGAGATATCAAATTCCGGATTTGGTCAACTTGAGAATCATAAAATGAAATTAAGTTCTGTCATTTTTGGGTTGAAAATCGATATTTTGAGAAATAGGCCTGTCATATTTGATGGAATCACTTTATCGGCTTTGACAGGATAAAAATAATCTTGTGTTTATGCGTACACTGGGTTTCATTTTTGATAATAAATATTAAGCTGAATTGCATTAGAAACAGTTGTAAGGGACCGGGGCGCATTCTGCTCTTTGCATTTATTTGATCTGATGCAATTTAAACTGTATTGCTTTTCCTGGCATGTCGGGTCATTCTTGTTTAAGATTTGCCGCGTTTCAAACATAGATGTATGACGTAATATAATCGTCATATGAATACATTTGCATATATGAATTAATTGAGCGCTATTTTGCCATATGTTGTTCTTCGCTCCTGTGACGTCATACTGTGACGTAAAACTACAAGGTATGAGCTTGTAAATGGCGTTCTCCACATGTAAACATCAGAGCAAGTAAGTTTATGATTGATAACACTTTCATTTTTCCCCATTGTAATAAATACGAAGCAGTTGTATTTCATATTTTTCAGCGCAATAATTTTTGTTGGTCGTTGTTAGTTCTCCGTAGAAACGTCACCTGTAAAGCGATACGTTAGACCCTCTGAGGGGTATAAAAAGTTAAACACGTCAAATGAATTAGAATAGGGATAAACGTACTGTGTTTTGTGGTTCCGACAGGTATATGTTGGATATACTGTTGGAAACATACGTTATACCGTCGGGGACAAGATTATAACTCCGTTATCATTTTTAGACTGATCAGACTGTCTGATTTTTTCTTTGACGATATCAAGATATAAATCAGAATATCGCAATCAATGAAAAGACAATTCAATATTTGTATATCATAGTTAGTTCTGGCGCACTATATTTTTAAATGCGTCAAGGAGTTGCTATGATGATAATGTTTCCTCACTTTACATCCTTTAGTTATATGAAGGTCTAATTCATTGTTAGGTTTAATAAACTACATCTAATTTTCAGGAAAAAAAATGGGTAAAGAAACGAATTCAAATATTCAAGAAATCACTGAAATGCTCATGAAAACGTGGTTAAATTCATATCATTACAACTAGAATCTACCGTACTGAATTGTTTACTTTTAATATACGTCATGACTATATTGAAATAGAAAAATAACATTTTAAGACGATATTAAAGCAAGAAAAACTGTACTTCCCAAGAGATAAATTGTTCCAAAGAGAGTCAGAAAAAGTGTGTCAACTAATTGTCCTGCCTTCATAATTTTGCATTGATCTGAAAGATTCGAAGGAGCATGAATATGTGCTTCTATGAAAGATCCATGATCGTTTTTCGTTGTACACTGTTTTATTGTCGAATCCTCCTCCCCAATTCTTCTTGAAGATTTCAGTCGTTGATTAATGATAACTCGAAGTGCTGTAGGCAATTGCGCGAAATCATTGATATTGTAAATATTGATAGAAATGATAGTAGAAACAACAATAGCTGAGCTGTACATTAGTGCTGTCAGTAAGTACACACAGAGGAGTGACAGATTGTTACTAGTGTGGGGCATTTTATCCGAAATGAGGGTGATAAAAACAGCAAATGACAACAGAACTGTCACTGAAAACGAAATTCTCTCGCCTGAATTGTTTGACAAGATGAATACGAAAAGATTCATAAATCCTAGGAGAACTATGGGAAGTACAAACGTCAGCATCAAAAACGTTGGACGCCGCTTTATTGTCATTTTCAAATCTATAGTCGGATAAATTCCTATCCTTCCATTCTCGACTCTTGGGTTTAAAATCTCTCATTTAGAATTCTCCTCATATTCGTTAAGACTAATACCGCCAGCTATTGGATTTATATGAAACTTCGATTTGAGGGTTGAAAATGTTAACGTGCACTCCTGTTCATCATACGGGTAAAAGCGAGTGTTCGGTGAGCACAATGAGGACACGATGAATCCATGACTAGCAGCGGATTCTCCCGTATGTTTATAGGTACATGATTCCAAATCACTAGATATGTCCATGTTGTTAGCAGAATTTACTAGATAGAAAACTGGATGCCAAATCAATGTAGCAGGTAAAGAAATCTTAGAAACATTACCGTTGTGAAACGGATTCCAACGTATGATTTCATCGGTCCAAAATAAATTAAGTCCTCCACCAACTTTGAGCTTCCCTTCCATTTCGTCAAAACTGCTGACCGATTTCAACACAATGCGAGCTTTAATTTCGACAGATGATGATTGATTTACAACGGGTCGCAAAATCTTACTATAATTTTGCAACAAGATCTGTGAAAGTCTCAAGGCATCTTGATACGAAGGCGAACTGCTACCAAATGAAAAGATGAGGGAGAAAATGAGAAATGGGGAAACACATTCTTGAATCGAAATCATTTTAACGCAATGATAATAATTATTAATAACGCTGACGATGCCTTCAATGTACACCAACTCTATTTGTATTTTTCATGAGAACTCATATTTTATCCTTATATGAATCTGTCAATAAAATATCTTATGCAAACATGAAAGCGTTTTGAAGAAAATTCATAGCTAACCCCATTTAATAAGTAATTACATTTTGTCATAATTAGGAGGGAAGTAACAGATGCAAGACCTTAATGTCCATTAATATATTGATAAATAATTATACCAAATGAGTAATCAATATGAGCGAAGATAAAATTTAACAAGAATTGTGTATTCTAACTCACGGTTCATTTTGTTCACATAGCAATTGTATGGATTTTGTCGAAAAGATTTACATTTGTATAAAGTAAATTTGAACAAATCACTATGATGCAAATTAAGTAAAAGAAATAATTACCGATCAATTATCAATGCATTTGTTGAATGATTATTTCGCATTTTAGGATAAAATAAAAACCATACATGTTATGCCATTTAAAGATTGAATTTAGATTCCGAAAATTTACGTTAAATTACAAGTTGTTTAGTACTTAAAAATAATCTCCTTTGATAACTACCTTCTGATGTTAAATTGAAGCATGGGGTAAGAGACTGATCAATGTGACAACTCGCTCTTAATAAAATTTAAGCCACTGAGTGGATATAATTTTCGAAATTAAACTAGGGAGCCCTACGCTAATTTTTTGTCTATCTTTCAGTTTTGATTCATTTTGATAAAAAAAAAATCATTATCCGAAACATACATACTGTAACATTGCACTTAGTGCTGTTATGTTCTTTGTGATGTTATGTACTTTGTGCTGTTATGTTATTTGTGCTGTTATGTACTGAGTGCTGTTATGTACTTTTACTTAGTACTGTTATGTACTTTGTACTGTTATGTTATTTGTGTTATGTACTTTGTGCTGTTATGTTATTTGTGCTGTCATGTACTTTGTGCTGTTATGTTCTTTTTCTTTAATGTTAGTTCCTTCGAGAAACATGCATATCTGTTATGGTAAAATTGAGGTACTGTAGGTTCATATTATTGAGTTTGATTCTAATAGCAGAATCTTCGAAAGAATTAGGTAAAGGAGTGCCGTTTTATTCAGACAAAAAAAAAATAAAATGGAGGAAGCATTGAAATTACTTTAGACTGGGCGATATCGATATGAATTTGATATATATATATATGATTTTCAAAGAGAAAGACACTAAACGGGTAAAGCATCTACATGTATCTATGTTGCCTTTGATGAAATACAAGCCAAGTTCGTTGAAAGAATAATGAAAACGTGATGAAATACAAAATTCCTGATGCCTTTGTCATAACATGTGGAGCTGGGACCAAATTGGTGTAAACTTATTGAATTTTTTAAATGAAATAACTACATTGTAATAGTTTTTCTCAATAATTTCTCGGAATACTAGATGGAGTGGCCCAGCCAGGTTTTTGGTTCATTAAGGAATGATTCTGAAAATCTTTTTGGTTATGGGAAATAACCTCAAAAAGCCGATGCACAAACGGTATAATTCGCGTAGCGAATTATACCGTTTGTGCATCGGCTTTTTGAGGTTATTTCCCATAACCAAAATGAATTTATTTTAGAAACATTCCTTATAATTTAATTTCAAGTTATAAAGTACAACTTTTGCATCTTATTAGATCTGGGAAAATCGTGAAAATGCTCGATGCAAAGTTTCTGCGTAGGGATTATCTCCCTCATTGCTAATAACAACAGCCGACAGTTCAAGAATCACTGTGTCCAATCCACTACGGGTACGGATGTTTGGCCTCATTTTCCGGTTTCACTTTGAAGCAGATATTTTAAATATTCAGGACCAAAAACCTTTATTTATGTTGATTTCCCAAAACCATAGGCTGGTATTTTTTGTATGTATGTTACCAGGTGGAATGTAAGTTTGTTTTACAATAACATGTCAGATCAGATCTATTCAATTATTGAAGTTAAACAGCGGAGAACTTTGCCGCAGTCAACGCCCCAAGTCACATTGAACGTCCAATTATTCAGAAAATTTGGCATGGATCTCAGTCGAATAGCATACATTGATATTAAAATAAGATTTTTTTATATTTACAAATTATAGCAAAGTCATTATATTAGCAAATCATTTGTAAAATACTCGATTATTAGCAGAAAAAGATGGACATGTGGTTATTTTACTGTACGTGTTTATAAAATATGCACTGTACGGTTTATATTTAGTCGTTTTATTTCATGGGCCCCGATACATTCCTATTTTCGTGGGTACTATTTACCTATTAATGCCCATTTGTGTTGGTACTATTCTCTCATAGTGTTGCTTTTGGAAGGAATAGTGCCCGAGGGTCAGCGAGGGCACAATTACCCTCCAAAGGCATAGTACCCACACAAACGGGCATTATTCTAAAAGGTTTATTAAATGCATCACATTGCCTCAATAGCATATCTCTATAAATCTTTAGATTATTTAAAAAGAAGTGGCGACACCTACAGTGCGACGTAGATCTGGAAAGCAAACCGCGATAGTGTCCGGTACAAGGATTTATCATGTGATGCACTAAATGCACTAAGTTCTCATCGTGTTGCGTCTGCAAAGAATGATACACATTTTGAGAGTATATTACATGTAAAAACAGACATTTAATCTGTTGATGGGTTTAGTTATCACATTCTTTGTAAGAACCGACGGTCCGCTCCAACCCAATACATGTAAGTCACAAACCCTCTCCTCTCCACAAACCCTCTCCTTCAATAAAAACTTGTTAGCGAGAATCATGATATTGAAATATGAGTTTTTTTATGACTCCCTACTCACCAGAAAGTAAATATGAATTTCATTTAAATCTTGTATGAAGTAGTAAGGAACATGTAAAATCGCACAATGAAATAAGAAAATTAGAAAATTCACCCGAGAAATATTGTTTCGCATTCTTCCTGGAATTGCGTCTTGATGAATTTGATTTTGTTGACCAATGTAAATAAAGGTCAAAAGGACGTCGATTTCTTCATATATTCTATAATAGCAGAATTTGAGAGTTTTATACAACATTGTCCTCCATGATATAGCATATCTTTTTGCATGGATATTAATTCTAGTATTTTTGATATAACAATGAAATTGACATGCTGTATCACAGAGATTAACGACCGGTATGTTCAATGTCGGATAATTCGCTGGAAAGGGTGGATGTTTTGGTAAAGTAAGGTTCCCGTGATCCCTTTTACTCTTTACAAAAAAAAAAAAAACAAAACAAAACAAAACAAAACAAAAGGCGTCCCGGGAACCTGACTAGTTTTCTTTTCGTAACATTGTTTTTTTTTTTACATTTCGCGTCACAAAAACAAATTATCAACATCACTGTAAAAGACATTTCAAGGGCGTAGGAGAAGTGTGTGTGTGTGGGGGGGGGGGGGGGGGGGGGGGGGGGGGGGGGGGAGCGGGGCACATGCCCCCACTTTGAAAAGTGGGGGCACAACCATGTTTCTTCTGAATAATTTAGCTATCCTGATCCATCCTTTATACATATTACTTTATCAATGTATATGATGACATTTAACTCAAACTATATAGAATATTATTACATGTACTTGTTAATGAAAGAGGGTATAGAAAGTTTTTCCTGATTAGTCAATAATATGCAAAAAAAAAAAAAATAATTCCTGGCTCGCTACCGCTCGCCAGACATTTATGCATGTACTTAAAATGTAGAATTGCATCAGAAATGCTAAAATTTGTGCATACAGAACATGAACCCCCCCCCCATATTTTTAAAATCTCTTCCTCTCCCCTTCTTTTTTGGCTTGTTAGAAATTTTGGGATGTTGTGCCCCTCCACTTTTACAGGCAGAGCTACGCCTTTGTATAATTTTATATGAATAAATGAATGAACTTCTGTACGAAATTCTCAAAACGCCTTAGAAGCCCTCAATGTTCTCTACTTGACCACCATCACTACCAGTCCTTCCATCGTCCACAATGATTTTTGAACCACAGGATCTGCAACGGTTACCGCATCCTCCTTTTCTTAAGTTGCGTGTATATTTGAAGGTTGTTGGCGCCGAGCTCCTGTGGTTTTAACTCCATTTTCTCTTCTACAATCACAGCAAAGACTGTAAAATCAATGGGCCCTCGTCGATCCAAGCATATAAACTTTTAACTTTGAAGGTAGCGTTATTAACATACAAGTGGACAGTACAGTTCAACAGATGCCCTCATCATTGACCTTGACAAACACCTTCTTCCCTAAAAAAAGGAGAACTTCCTTTTGATTGGTAAGTGATAGGACTTTCATTTTTCGTACGTTTTCAACAGATACCTATATTTTAACCAACAAGCACGAGCTCGCTACAGCCGGCAAAGCACGGACGGCATCTCGTACGCCCTCTATTTAAATATTCATTTACATATTCATCTATGTGTTGCTTGGGCTCCTGTGTTATGCTGTCTTGTTTGTATTGTCACATTACAGTTAGGAGATTATTTATCACTATTGTGTATTCTTTGAGACCTCTGAATAACCGATAAAGTGGGAGTGCTGCGCACACGTAATCAGTAAAACAACATCTTTTTGCTAATTGCGCGGTAAATGACCGTCATACACACATCTATTACATTTGAGTTTTGTAGATATCACACTGATCCTATTTGACAGAAAGGCTGTCCATGGACTTAGAAATTCATAGAAAATTCAAATTTCTGTAATCTTTAACAGCCGAGAAGATACAATTCAAGTTTGAGTTTCATTGTTTTTTATCCATTAACAAATTTCCACCCTTGGACTAAGTAAATTTCATTTTTTTTTTAAAATTCAATCCTTTCAACATCTTCCATCCTCTTTTCAACATTTGTTCTACTAAATGGTATCCAGTTTTAAGATTTGCTGCTGTTATTATTTTTGTCTCGTTTATAGGAAAACACAAAGTTCACATTATTTCCACGTTTCTCCCATGATCAGCCTCTTTATAGTATAAAGTCCCGGAGTTGCTCCTTTGTCCCAAAGGCACCATATTTGTACGTATTCTGCCCGATAAACAAATTTGGAAGTGTGATACATGACCGTCTGTAACCTGTCTTTCTCGATAAGTTGAATTTGAACTACATTTGTTTCATTTTATTGTTACTCTGCACTGAAAAAATGACATTGAAGATCGAAGATAAATACATGTAGTGACCTGTTGAAAATAACATTCCCCTCGAGTTCTAGAAAAAATGTTTAAGGATCTAATCGCAAATTCGCTGTAGTAGGTAAATGAACATCTTCGCGAGCCAATGGTATAGATCCGCCGTGCTCCTCAAATTTGAGGAGCACGGCGGATCTATACCATTGGCTCGCGAAGATGGTAAATGAACTGAGACCTATGAAGTAAAACTACTAAATATAAACCAAACCGTACAGTACATATTATATAAACCGTACAGTACGTATTTTTCAAACACGTACAGTCAAAACACCAATATATCCATTTTTGCTGCTAATATTGGAGTATTTTGCAAACGATTTGCTAATGCAATGACTTTGCTGTTATTTCTAAATATAAAAATCTTATTTTGATATCAATGTTTGCAATTTGACTGAGATTAATGCAAAATTTTCTGGAAAATAGCACGTTCAGTGTGACTTTGGATACATTCTGCGTCAAAATTATGTGTTTAGCTTTAATAATTCAGTGGATCTGATCTGACATGTTGTTGTAAAACAAACTTACATCTCTCCTGGTACCATCCATACAAAAAATTCCAAGCTATGTTTTTGGGAAACCAACATAAAATGAGATTTTAAGACCTGAGTACTTAAAATCTCCGCTTCAAAGTGAAACCGGAAAATGAAGCGAAACATCCGTACCCGTCGTGGATTGTACACAGTGAGAATGGTGGCTGGTAGTTGAACGGCGCCGGCGTTTGTTTTCATACATTCAGCCCGAGTCATTTGATATATTTCAAACGATGAGAATAGAATGATTCTGGATGGGATGGCAAAGCATCTGACAATCAGGTACATGTTTGATAGTGGTAGATTTTGATTAAACTGCAATCTTTCATCAGCGTGACCTATCGTCGCACCGACAAGATATCTTTACCTACAAATCTCGTGGTAAGTACTTCATTTAATCGTTTACCTGTTGCTACAATCGATTAGTATAACTGACGTGTATCTTGTATCTACTCTTCGTTGTCGAGGTAAAATTCAGTGTATCATGTTTACGGGATCCGCCATTTTGCTTAATTTTGGAAGCAGTTCCAGAAAAGGGGGCGTGTCCTAATATTTTTAAGGTTATGGAAAATAACCTCAACTTTTAAGCCAAAGAAATTCCTTGTTACATGCAAAATTAAATTATTTATAAATAATATCAATAATATCAATAATAATGTTGATCAGAAGCACACCAGAAGCACTATATCGCGTGCTAATCTTTTCTTCAAAGATTGGCAATATGGATGAAACATGGGTCCAACATTTTACCCCAGATGCCAAACAACACTCGAAACAGTGGAAGCACCCTGGATCAACCAAGCTAATTCCATGAAAATTATTATGCGGGTCTTAATTGTTTCTACTACTTTTGAGACAATTTGATGCAAAAATCGGAATATGGATATTTTTATCGTCCGGGAACGTGGTATAGGCCAGCTTAATCGCTCCTCGAGATTTGCGTATTTTTTCCAAGTTATTTTTGAAAACTTTTTAATTGCTTTATATGGTTGCCCCCTAACAAATAGTTAGGTCCTTCCGGGCATGAACAACTCCATGATAACAATATTAGTTATACAGTGTTTTACAGGGGGGATACAGAAATATATTGGGTCGATGAAAAAAGTTGTATTGGGTGGGGATACAGAAATATATTGGGTCGATGAAAAAAGTTGTATTGGGCGAGGCGAAGCCGAGCCCAATACAACTTTTTTCATCGACCCAATATATTTTTGTATCCCCCCTGTAAAACACTGTATAACGAATTTATCCCACCGATGGCTTTTGGCTTGTGTATGTTACGTCAACATATTTTAAAGCATCTCGGTGACGTCAAAAGCGTAAAGCGTCTTTGTAGAAGCAGGATATTAAAATAATATCCTGTCAGTAACATAAGACAACATAATATTCGGTTCTTCTCGACCAATCAGATTGCAAGAAATTTGCCAGAGGTGGGATAAATATCTATGTATTACTGGGTAATTTTGTTGTGATTTACAGAATGAATATTTGGTCACAGTTTCTCTAAATTCAGTTTGCGATATCTAAAATCCATCGCGTTACATATAATTACCTCGTCATTAAGTAGAAGGTTTTGCAGTCACTTTCAGCACGAAAAAAGCAAAGTGTATATATGATTATTCTATAATCGCATCATTCTGTAATTAAACCTGTGTGTGGTGCATTATCAATTATCTTTAGTTTCAGCCTACTAGCATGTTGACCAGAATCAAAGTAGACAATGTTGTTGATGATGACGCTGCTATCGAATTTGCATTTATCATATGTTATGACATTTTTTTGACATTGCAGAGCGAAAAGACTAAAAAAGAAAAAAATCAGACTACGAAAAAGAAAATGACATTCTACGACCCTATTATAACGAGAAAAGCTGTATTTCCCAAGAAACATACTGGTCCAAAGGGAGTCAGAAATACATTGTCGACGAATGACCCTGCCTGCATAACTTTCCATCGATTTGAAAGACCTGAATGAACATGATGATTATTTGCTTTGTTGAATACCTTTTTACCTTCCTTCGTATACGTAGTAGTGACTGAAAATTCATAAGTTTTCGATAAAATTTTTCAGTCGAAAAGATAAGTGAGGACTCGAATGTCTTTTGGCAACTGTGTAAAATCTTCAATGTTGTAAATATTAATTGAAATCACATTTGCAACAACAATAGTTGAGCTGTTTATCAGCGTTGCCAGCAAGTAGACACAGATGATGAACAGATTATTACTTGTGTGCGGCATTTCAACCGAAATGAGTATGATAAAAACAGCGAATGACAAGAGAACTGTTTCTGAAAACGAAATTCCTTCGACTGCGTTGTGCGACAAAATGAACACAAAAATATTAATAAATCCAAGGAAGACGATATGAAGTAGTAGTGTCAGCATTAAAAAAAGTGGGACGACGCTTTAATTATTATCATTTTTTAATTCTAGTGACGTAAAATATCCGATGTTTCCAATTAAGACACTTGGATGGTAAATTTCCCATTTCGAATGCCCTGTGAATTCAGTATGAAGAATTTCTCCTTCTACTGTATTGATATTGAATTTCGATCGGAACGTTGAAGTGTCAGTGAATACTTCTGTGCATCGTACGGATAAAAGCTAGAGCGATGACGCAATGAATCCATGACTGGCAACTGCATCTCTTGTATGCAGGTAGCTACACGATTCAAAATCGATGGTCATGCAGAATTGGATAGATCGAAAATCGGATGCCAAACCGACGTATCGGACAAAGAAACAAAACTCCTGTTTTCGTAATCCAGTAGATTCCAACGTATGATTTCATTCTTACAAAGTAAACTAAACGTTCCGACAACTTTAAGAGTCCCGCTTTTAACACAATACTAGCATTTTTTCGACAGCTAATGATTGATGAACAACAGGTAGTACATGCTTACTATAATTTTGCATTAAAATAATGAAAGTATCAAGGTATCTTGTAGCGCTAGAAGAAACGCTAAGTATTTCTATATACTACGCGTTAGTGCGACGGGTTAGTTTGGTAGGAATAATAGGATATTTTGTCATACAAAATGATAATAGACATCTCATGTTCATGTGGACTGGTCAATACAATTAACTACCCTAGGCATGGATAAATTTGTCTGAATAAGTCGGTATTACTTATTACTTTACTTTGTTTACTTTTTCTACTTTCAGATCTGTTAATATCCAACATGGCGACCTGACGTCACATAGCCTTCACCTCACAAGTCAACTCGATCTATAGTACAGTTCGATCTTTACAGCAAAAACAATTCGCTCTTCAGTCATAACATTGTCGTGTTTTGATAAAATAAACAGATATAATATCATTTTGTTGCAATTTATTTAAGACAATGAGTATAATTTGTTAAATAACAATAAAAACAATAAATAACATAGTGTGTTTCATTCATTTTTCAATAAAAATCACCGTTTTTCAGAGGGTCAAAATAGAAAGGGGGCATATCAAAATAAAATATGAATTGTAAACATGGCCGAATCATGTACAGCATGTGGTGTGACCTTTGTAAAGAGAAAAAAAAGCTATAGAAGAAGGAGAATTGATTCATTTTTAAGTAACTCTGACAGAACCTTTTCAATGGTCCTTAAAGAAGAATACAACATTGTACCCAATAATGAATTTATATGTGAACAGTGTTCAAAAATATTGTGTTCAATTGAAAAATCTGAAAAGCATGCACAAAAGCTTGATGAGGAGTTCTTGGTCAGAGCTGGGCTAAGAAAAAAAACTAAGCCAACAAAAAAGGTTGTACATGTACATCCTAAACCATCTCCTCTCAAAAGGTCATCCTTTCTGAAAAAAGCAAGCCATCACTTACTTCGTTCGAAATACAAGACATGTTTTAACATCCTGCTGAGAAGGAGCAATAGAGCTAAAAATGCTCTTAAATGTGTTGTAAGAGACCAAATAAGAAAAGAGACCAGAAAATTAAAAGAAAATAATAAAATTCAATGTCAACTATCACTTAAGAACATTGCCAATTTTAATTGGATGACCTTGATTGGATTGATTGAGAAGGATATGCCTTTGTTTACAACAACCATAAGATCAGTGCTTACACACAGAAAGTCAGAGAAGAGTTTGACCATGTAAGTTCAATGTGTATGTTCATTAAAAATTCTGACATCATTGATAGCACTAAATACATCTTTTACCAAAAATGGATGAAAGTTAGCTAAATGTATATTCTTTTAAAAATAGCAATCCAAGGAATGCTTGTGTCGCCTGCGAAGCAGCTCATTCTAGGAGATGGATCACATGGTTCAAAATTACTGGTATCACTATTAAAGTCTTGTCTAATGAAATTCATATGTGAAATATCAGACCTCTTAATTACCAACTGAAAGATATGGTCAATCTCAAATTTTCAGAAAATAGTGTCAATCAACTAGGTCAAGGTCACTTCGTAAATATTTTGGTAACAAAACAAAGGCCACATCATAAGAAATATATGTGTGAAGTATTAAAGCCTTATCACATAGCAATCAAAAGATATACGCAATCCTTAGAAAAAAGGTCAAATATCTAGGTCAAGGTCACTATGTCAAAAATTATGGTATGTTTAGAAAGGTCTTGTCACTAAAAATACACATGTGAAATATCAAAGACCTATCACTAACCTATCAAAAGAAATAGTAATTCCCAACTTTTTAGAAAAGTAGGTCAAATATCTATGTCAAGGTCACAAGGTCAAAAATCATGGTATGTGCAGAAAGGTCTTGTTACAAGGAATACACAAGTGAAATTTCAAAGCCTTATCCCTTACCAATCAAAAGATATAAACAACCTTAATTTCTTTTAAAGTAGGTCAAATATGCAGGTCAAGGTCACTAGGTAAAAAATCATGGTATGTGTAGAAAGGTCTTGTTACAAACAAAACACATGTGAAATACCAAAGCCCTATCACTAACCATTCAAAAGATATAGCAAATTTTAACTTTTTTGAAAAGTAGGTCAAATATCTAGGTCAAGGTCACAAGGTCAAAACTTATGGTATGTGTACAAAGGTCTAGTCACAAGGAATACACTTGTGAAATATCAACGCCATATCACTAATAATTCAAAAGATATATCAAAATTTAAGTTTTATGAAAAGTATGTCAAATATTTAGGTCAAGGTCACTAGGTCAAAACTATGGTATGTGTAGAAAGGTCTTGTCACAAGGAAGACACATGTGAAATATCAAAGCCATATCACTTACCAATCAAAAGTTATGGGCTGTGACACCCAAAGTATGACAGACAAACAGACGGACTGACTGACAGACAGAGGGACGGACAGACAAAGTGATCCCTAAGTGTGGCTATGCTTCGCAGGCGACAGACGGACTGACTGACGGAGGGACAACGGACAAAGTGATCCCTAAGTGTCGCTATGCTTCGCAGGCAACAGACGGACTGACGGACGGACGGACAACGGACAAAGTGATCCCTAAAAGTGGCTATGCTTCTTAGGCGACAGACGGACTGACTGACGGAGGGACAACGGACAAAGTGATCCCTAAGTGTCGCTATGCTTCGCAGGCAACAGACGGACTGACTGACGGACGGACAACGGGACAAAGTGATCCCTAAGTGTGGCAACAGACGGACTGACTGACGGACGGAAAGACAAAGTGATCCCTAAGTGTAGCTATGCTTCGCAGGCGACACAAAAATTATCTATGAGAGTGTCTTTTGTGACCTTGACCTTTGGTTCAAAGTAATTACACAACCATAGGTTTACATATTACTCAAATTTATGCACATGGGAAGAAAATATGGTATGGACAAGGTTTTACCAAAAGAACCTAATGTAACATCACCTACGACCTTGGTTCAAGGTCAAGAAACATCCTTAGGTCATAGGGAACGTTTCTGTGAAATATTAATGATATCAATACACATAGAAAGTAGTTATGCACCAGACAATGTTTTATTGTGGCCTTGACCTTTGTTCAAAGGTAAAGGCAAAAATATTATGTTCATCATACTAAGCACACCAATTTACAGTTCCTAGCTGTAACCAACACATTGATTTGAACAGTTTTCAAGAATTGTGATTGATCAAATTTCCAGAAAGAAAACTGGAACATCTGGATCATTGGTGCCTGCATACGGGTTTCTATTGGCAACATCACTGCACTTGAGATATCCAAGGAAAATAAATTTCCTTCAAAACATCACTGCCCTAGAAATGTACAGATCAGGTTGTAATTCCAAGGTAAATTTAACATATTCAATTTTTTAAAAGTTTTAAGGCCCTAAGGGGCCGTTATGCCACAAAAACACAGTAGCGCAAGAAATCTATTTTTCAATAAATTTTATACACTACAAATTTGATTTGCAATAAGCTTTTCTCTGTTCACACAACAGAATCTATTGCACAATAAACTGACAATATATGATTGCAAGAATAATGGGTAAATTTGTAACAAAATAAAGCCTGTGTTTGTGAAACACGAATGCCCCCGGTGGCATCTTTATTAGTATGAACACTATTTTATGTTAAGTACATGTATGTGAGGTCACTGGGTTAAAAGGTCAAAGGTCAAGGTCACAAGGTCAAAAATTTTGGTATCAATGGAAAGGTCTTGTCACAAGGAATACGCATGCGAAATATGAAAGCCCTATCACTTACCATTCAAAAGTTATGCCCAATGTTAAAGTTTTTGAAAAGGAGGTCAAAGGACAAGGTCAAGGTCACGAGGTCAAAATTTTTGGTATCAATGGAAAGGTCTTGTCACAAGGAATACACATGTGAAATATGAAAGCCCTATCACTTACCATTCAAAAGTTATGCCCAATGTTAAAGTTTTTGAAAAGTAGGTCAAAGGACAAGGTCAAGGTCACAAGGTCAAAAATTTTGGTATCAATGGAAAGGTCTTGTCACAAGGAATACACATGTGAAATATGAAAGCCCTATCACTTACCATTCAAAAGTTATGCCCAATGTTAAAGTTTTTGAAAAGTAGGTCAAAGGTCAAGGTCAAGGTCACGAGGTCAAAAATTTTGGTATCAATGGAAAGGTCTTGTCACAAGGAATACACATGTGAAATATGAAAGCCCTATCACTTCCCATTCAAAAGTTATGTCCAATGTTAAAGTTTTTCGGACAAACAGACAAACAGACAAACAGATAAACAGATAAACAGACAAACAGACGGACAGGCCAAAAACTATATGCCCCCGAATCTTTGATTCCGGGGGCATAAAAAATTTAAAAGGTTTCAATAATCAGCAAATCTAAATATGAAATTACATAGATAATTCTTTTTTGTCTAAATTTATTGATAGTAAGACAATGACGTCATTCAACATACAAAGGATATAAAGCGTCTTATCCAATTTTTAAAACTAAATCATAGAAATTATGGTCCAATAACTATAGTTCATTAAAATACATGTAAAATAAAGATGACAATAAACTTTGTTGTGTTAACATGAAAAAAAATTGTTTTGCAACAAATTTATGTTTATTGCACAATAAACTCTCTGTGTGAACAAGGCATGAATATCCATTCATTTATCATTCATACGTTTAGTACAACAAAGAAATTACCTAAAGGCATTCATTAACTTATTTTTTTATCTTTATTGAGACATTGAAAAAGAGGGTATATTATATTAAATACACACATGTATATAAAATGACATTTTATACATATAAATTTTATAAGCCATGTTGTGAATTGGAGGGAAAAATAAACAATCAATTTCAAAATCAGATAAACCTTTTTGATTGAATTTTGATTTTAATCCAACTCTTGTGTTATACTGCAAATTATTTCAAGATATGTCCACAAGTTTCGTCATTATTGACCACAAATTTTATTGACACTCAGTAAAATGATTTATTCTAGTGTGCATACTGATCAAAATCAATGAATCGTAATGGAAAGGGTCTGGCGACAATGTTGGCACAACACTAATATTGATTACAATTTTAATACTAGCATCATATAAATGCTTTTAAGATACATACAGTCTTAAGAAAAATGTCACTAGCTCGATGCTAGAGGCTAGTAGAAACTTTGCTGGGCTAGTAGAATTTCACTAATAAAGTATACAAATATATCTAGTATGAATTGTCTTTGGGCTAAAGAACAAAGTTTTCATGAAGACTGTACATATATGTATACATATATAATACTGAAAGCATTGACATTGTGCAAAAAGTTATAATATAAATTAACTTAAAATGTATTTTACAATTTTAGCTATTTTCATGGTTCAATAAAATTGGATGGTGTGTAAGCAAATGGAGTGCACGTCGCTTAGCTGATAAACTTTGTGAGGAATATGACAGGGACATATTACAATGGAAAGAGGAAATTGAGGTAGAATTCTTCATAAATTTTCATTTCTCAGAAGATCCTTATGATCAAACATTTAATAAAACCATTTAATAGAAAAACAACATACACAGCCAAAATTTATGCATGGCTGGTTGTGACCATGGTTTTAATTGCATTCAAAGACAAAGATTAATTATGACTGAGCCTAGGACTCAAAAAATTTGAAATTCTGTGTAGTGATAGTTGAAGAAAAGTGTAAATATAGTTCAAACACCATTGCATTATGTTAATTATTTACATGTGTGATGAAAACGAGGATTCTTTCATTATACAGACAGAGATTAATCAAGACTGGAATCCATCATCAAGTGAAGAAGCAGATTCACCTGAAGGAGATACTACTGAAAAAAGTAAGATGATAATAGCTAGGGTGTGACTGCTTATAGAATAACAGTAATGATAATAATAACTCTGATTTAGCAAAACTTGTCCCAACGCATATTTATATTCAATGGTCATTTCACAAAAACTCCCCCAAGCGAAAATTACCACGTTTTCAGTAATTAAATTTATAATGATACTCACCATGTTAATCATTCTTTGAAAATAAGCCATGTCATACAGTATAGATGTCCTCATATTAGATGTAAATTATGCCTTTCAATGCCATTTTCATTTTGCCTATATGAGAAATTACATGACGTTAATTAATCAAGGTATGTGTTTTGCAAAATTATATAATTATAATAATTCGATAGATCTCACAAAAGGGGTGGAAACAACCATGTTCACTATTCAAACAATGTCAGATCTATCCAATAAAGGGAAAATAATTAAATCATATAATAATTATACTTTAATGTAGATTCTTAGTATATATAATATAAACATAAATGATAGAACATTAATACATGTAATATATAGACAGACAAAAAAATGTGTCCCTGAAACAAAAATGACCCAATAGGCATCTTTTGATATCATTATCAATGTTCATTCTAATCTGTATCTTACTTATCTAAGTTAAGGGAAGTTATAATATCCATTTCCTTTTCATTTTAGACCCTGGTTTCAGTTTCTGCTGGGACAATGTTCAAAAACTTTCAATTACCAGACATCCAGGAGTTAACAAAAACAGCATGATGATCTGGGCTCTCTGCTTCGCTACACAAAACAGAATTTCTTTTTCACATGAAGAATTTAACCAGGACACCATTTCTGCAACAGAAATACCTTTGAATGTAAGTTATGTTTTAGGGATGACAGTCATTTGAAACATATTTGAAGCACTTATTTATTAGACAATTTGTAGTGGAGTATTATACCAAGTCACAAATAGTAAGAGTTATCTTTCCTAAATTACACTGTAAACCCTTTATCATATTATTTTCTTTATATGTTATTTTATAATACAAATTTCTCTAACTTGTTTATCTAATAATGAATTACTTAGTTATCCTTGGTGTAATACTGCCTTTTATTAAACAAACAAGCTTTTTTGCAATTACACATATGATATTATGTATATATTGTTGTATTAATGGTCTTTCAGATCTTTTTACCAAGCAAAGACGATTTCCAATGTCTCAGGGAAAGGATGGAAATAATGGTTCAGCACATCATTGTAAAATATTTTGATGAATTCAAAGAATGCACTGTACCAAGAATCACACATGAATTTACAGAGGAGTCTGATACAAAGTCACATATAGTAAGAGTTATCTTCCCTAAATTTCACTGAAAACTTTTAAACATGTACTTTTATATTAAATAATACTAATCCTACTTTATATCAATTGAAAATGTTAATAAGAAGTTTTTACTCACAAGACTTAAATCAAAGAAGTTAAATATATAATAGTGGTTAATTGATAATCCTTACTAATTAATCTTCAAAATCCATGCACATACAATAGAAAAAAAATTACATAAAGTAATATCAATACCTAATTTTTTTTGTACTTGTATCTGAAATTATTTCATCATTTGAAGGTCAATCTTGGGGTTATACAGGAGAACCCTTCCACCTGCAAGGGTACTATAGAAATCCTGAAGTACCTACACAGATATGTTCCTCAGTACTCGGATGGTAAACCATATCAAACAGTGTGCAGCGGAGATCAGCTAAGTGTAGAACGGATGATAGAGGCAAAACTTGCAATGGCTTGTTCTGAAGAACCTTCCGACAGATTGGATGGACTAGTCCCAAGGCCACAGGGATTTCACAAACGCAACATTGTCCTACAAGTAAAAACTACTTTAAAATAAACATATGTTGCATTTACAGTTTTAATTGATAATTTGTGTTTGATATATCAATATGACACATTAAACAATAAAAATTAAAATTAAGAAATGGATAATTTTTAAAGCTAAACCACTTATACTAATTTTCTTGCCCTGAGAAACAAAAGACAAATCATGAACACTGTAACATATTGTACTCATTCTTTCCCTTCAGGATGCAATGAATATGTTGTATGATGGACGCAGCACTGGAGATCTAGGATCACTCATACAAATCAGGAATACATTCCATTTCAATAATGTAAAGAAGAAGGTGGCCGACAACATAAATCATGCAGTTGATTTTTGGAATTTCGTCACAGAGGCATTTATTTGCTCGATTGTTTGCAAAATCTTAAATGTACTCTCAGTGGATGAAAAGTTTCAAACCATGGAGGATAAGCAACAAGAAATTAAAGGAATTGCCATCCAAGTTGTAGACAAAGTTTGGCCACGTATCTCCTTCAACTCCATCAGAGATGCCTGTGAAGAATCCTTAGGTATCTTGAAATCCACATTATCTTGTTCTGACAAAAAGAAAACAAACACAAGATGAACTGACATATTTGAAGAAAATAAAATTGTTTAACATTAAAATTCTAAAATCTTAGGTATCAATGATTCTGTCATTCACATTTGTCTTGCATATCATTTTACAATGTTTTCTAATACTTATTCTGATATGTCTTGAAATTTTCTCCCTATATGTACCATAGAACTCGCCTGGTGTAAAATCTCCAACAAACTTCCTTTGTGTTAAGCTCCGCCTATTCATGTGCTATATTAGACTAGAAATAACAACTAGCTAGCCGTGATTGATCGTCCAGTAATTCCACTCGTCACATGAACCAATCAAATTATCACCTCACTGCTTTGCGGGTCGGTGATAATTTGATTGGTTCATGTGACGAGTGGAATTACTGGATAATAAACCACAGCTAGATAGCTATTTCTTAATTCTAATTTTTTATATTTAATCCTACCTTTTTTTTCAAACAAAGAAAGGGCGACACTACAAAAATAATCAAATTATTTCAGGGATAAATCAAACCCTTTTCTTAAAAGATCTTTTCGCCATTCAATTATATTCATTCGACTAAATTTACATTTGTTATTAAACTACAATTGAATAAAATTGTTATTTGCCTATAGTTGTGAAATGATCCATCTCAGGTGAAAGTCCATCAGTTAACAACTTGAACAACTTTGAAACCAATGGAAGTGATGCTGATGCTGATAATGATGATGATGATGATGAAGACAGTGATGCAACCATTCCCTACTGTGGTGACCTCACCTCTGACATGGACGATATTTTTCCTTACGAAATTGTTGATCCAGATGAAACTTTACCCTATATGGAAGACGATTCTGAAACAGGTACAACATTTAAGAATTGTAAATATATTGAAAAAATTGGAAACAGCCCATTTCAAAATAATGTTCATTCAGATATTTTCATACATTATTTCACACACTGAACAATGAAATGTCACCACCTTGACATGAATGCTACAATTTAGAATGTTAGAGTGATATGATGTCACTTCATTGTTTTGAGTGTATATACATGTATGTCACACAAGAGGCCCAAGGGGGCCACATCACTCACCTCTGTATCCATGTGTGTAATTAATTGTATTATCATTTTCTATTAAATTATAATGCCAGAACATTACATAATAAATATTACCTGCAATCTGTAAGGGTACCTTAGAATACTGTATCAAACTGTGTGTGGTTGAAACGTTGACTTCTCTCTTTGATCTTCAAAGCTTAAAAAGTACAAAAAGTCATATATAACATTGAATGAAAAAGATTCTTTGTTACAGAATCAACTACAGAATCAAGTATAGACCATGTGTGTGAATATACCAGAGCAGTTGTATGGCAGGGGCTTAAAATGATGTGCCAAAGAGATGCAGAGAGGGAAAATAATGGCAATTTTTTGATGATTGATTGGAGAGTTGATATGGTGGACTTCTGGAATAATAACCATTACAAATATTTGATATTAGGTCATAGACTTTTGTCAGGTAAATACTCATGACCTCATTTGAACAGTCATCAAGAAAACTCACTATCAAACAAGATGAAGCTTTTAAAAAATTTGACAGGCTATTAAAATTTAACAAATGAAATATGGAAACATCTAGTACAAATTGCCTTCAGGCTGCAACCAATTGAGGGACTGCCAAATAAATGCATGACTTCGCATATAAATAAATATCGTTGCCAGGCGAGGGGTGGCTTCACTTTGCTTAGTTTTTTTTTCATTACTATGTAATAATCAAATGATCTGTGAAAGTAGTGTTTTGCTGGCCATTGTAATGTCATAATGTTCATTTCTGCTAACAAGTTAACGTACAGGTGTAATGTCTCAAATTTGCTACCCCTCAATTCATTTATGACTTACATTAATCATGTTAGTGTCTGTAAATAATTGCTGATCCACCATTCTGTACTGATTCTGACTGAAAGATAAAATTGAAATATAATTTATATATTTTCTAATTCTAAAAATAAAATCTGTGTTTATGAAACACGAATGGCCTGTTGGCATCTTTGACAGTAACACAGTTGAAAAGTAGATTCACATTTTGGGGTCAAGGCTAAAGCTCAGATTTTCAAAAAAAAGGTCAAACTCAAAGAATTTTGGTATCCATTGAAAGGTCTTGTCACAAAGAATACACATGTGAAATATGAAAGCCCTATCACTTACCATTCAAATGTTATCACTAAGGATAACATTTTTCAAAAGTAGGTCAAAATCCAAGGTTAAAGGTCACAAGGTCAAAACTTTTAGTATTAATGGAAAGGTCTTGTCACAAGGAATGCACATGTGAAATATGAAAGCCCTATCACTTACCTTTCAAAAGTTATGACCCAGGTTAGACAGACAGGCAGACAGACAGACAGACTGAACAAAAACTATATGACCTTGAATCTCCGATTACGGGGGCATAATTAGCGTTAATCCTAAATCGAAAAATGAAATTTCTTATGTTAAACTAATTGTTGTGTTGGGATTAGTTTATTATGTATTAAATTGATCTCCATGGAAAGAATGTCATTTTCAAGAGCATAATCAGCACATTATCTCGTTAAAGAAAGTAATCTTTTTTGTGTTAATATAGATATGAATGGACTACTACCTGAGAGATTGGCTCAAGAAATCAAATGGAACAGCACTGCTAACCTGAGTGGATTACCTGGACACAATATTGCTCTAGACCTTGTCAACGAGTTTTTAAACAATGAGTTCAAAAGTAAGCTAGTCTGCTATCACATATTCCTCTATCAAACTTCTCGTCTCTGAATAATGATAATAAATCATAAACCACAAAAGGCGGTAAGGCCGGATTGCGAATCGTTTGCATTCGATGACATATACTTTTTTGTGCAGACAGTCAGGTCAAAGGTCATTACATTTTTGTAATACTATAATTGTGAAATGAAAAAAAACTATGGCCATGAGGATTCTACATATAATTGATGAATAACCTTCCGTTGATCTTTTTTATAAAAGGGGCTAACATATCCAAAACAATTGTATGAAATTATGATTAAATTCATTTCTATAAGTAAATATTAGTACATTGTATGGTAGAAATTCAAACATATTTATCATGTTTATTAAAAGGAAAATTTAAATATTTCACCAAAGAGAACTATCAGGACAGAAGAAATTAATGTCCGATAAGTATGGCGACTTCTGGATTGTCTGAATTAACACAAAAATGAAGCTTTTCAACAAAAAATCACTTTTTATCGATTTACTGTAAACATGGTTATTCTCGCTGTTGGAAAATTTCGTGATTATATTTTTAACATATCAATGCATTGCACATGGGGTAAATATTCACGATAAAAATGTCTTTCCCACTTTAAGAATGCAGAGGGTATATTTTCATGTGTGGGAAATTTTCACGAATTCCCTTGCTTTGCGAAAAACGTAAAAATTAAAAAAAATTCAACATCTTCAGTATATGTTTCAAACTTTCATTTAGAAAAAATAATATTATAGCTTTGTTCTTTCTTGCTATGAAAAAAAAAATTAGCAAAACTTGTTCATGTCGTAAAAATGTGCAATTTCAAATTTTAATTCCACGGGTCATGTCATGTAATATTACGTTCCCAAGCTCGGACCAATCATTTCTGCATTAGGCGGCAAAATTGCAAAACTGAAAAAAGATACATTTTTTTTTTCAGCAGATCTTGCTACATCAAACTTGACCTACCACTTTGAAATACCCATTTTAAATTCATATCTGTATTCTTGTTCCTTTCGCGCTAACTTATATTGTAAAGCTTGATAAATTTAACGTTGATCTGCCGCTTGATCTCGTTCGGCTGCGAGGCTCCGGCTGCTGAGGAAAAGAGAAAGGTAAAAGCGATAACGTTCTAAAGGTATCCGGATGATAATTTATATTTTCAGAGACGAAGACGATTAAATGTAATTAAACATTGATACAATTATTACAAAATTTCATGTTATTAAGATTCTATCATTATTTCAGCCAACCTGAAAGAATGCCATGGCAGATATACAGACAAACAAATCCACCGGTGTAGCAAACTAGTTGGAAAGTTAGGAAAGGACACCGAGAGAATATACCAATACAACATAGTACAAAAGCCGGTTATTCATTGCCATTCTTCAGAAGTTGATAACACCAAAAACATAAAAAAATTCTTAGAATTATATATGCCACAAAATATGTTGGAAAATAGCAACACTCTACGTAGTCATAGAGGTTTCCATGACTTTGTCCATAGAATATGTATTAAGAATCCAAAAAAACTATCCGAAAGATTATCCAAATACAGAATAAACCTAGCGAACGAACAATATGTGCACCTGTAATATTTACCATTCATATTTTAAGCCATATTCACCTCGTAGAAAATCCATAATTGTATAATATATACTTTACTGAGATATATTATAAATGTGACCAATGACAACATATATACAGTGTATGCAATATTTAGACAGTCTGTGATTCCATGAACACGTTATTATTATATTCCTCTTTTATACATTTGTCAGTATTGATCAGTCTTACCTTGTTTTGTTGTGTATAATTATTACATGTGCATGGATGTACTAATATATTTTACTGTTATATATTTGTAAAATTTGCAGCACTGTGTTTTAAAATTCATTGGTATGTCTATTATAGCTAAATACTTTACTATTCTTAAAGTAATAATTAGGAATGTGATGTTAGTTATATCATATACATGTATATGCATGTCACACCTCTAGTAATGCTTTTCATGAATACTCTCATAGTTCCATCTGCTTAGTATCATTCAAGTTTATAATAAATTGAAAAAGAAAAACAAATACCATAGAATGATTTACAAATGTCTGTATTGTAATTATGTGTCACTTAAAGAATAAAATACAAGTATATAAATTCTATATATATATATATACTCTAGTATTTGTACATATAAACAAAATTCAATTCTCCATAAATTGCGGTTCAGATACGACTTTGATATATTCGCGTGCTGTCATATAGCGAATCAATAGAGTTATTTACAAATACACGATCTTAACCTTTGAAAAAATATGCCTGAAAGTCAAGAATACATTTTATTCTATGTAAACTATAAATAGCGACGCTCTGATTGGCTGATAACGCTCCTGGATAAATCACAATATATCACGATCTAAAAATAGACAGGGATTACTCCCACTAACTTCTGCAACTGGCGACGTTATAAAAAAAATATTGTGAATCAAATATAGAATTAAAGAATGAAACAGCTATAGACTATGATGTAATATTGACTTACTATGAAAAGTTAACATCGGTTTCGCATCGGTCAATATTATCACAGAAAGTCAATATCACGTCATATACAAAAGAGCATAATTGTATAATGTTCACGCTATATATATATATATGTATGTGACTGCGTCAAATCTTTATTCATACTCGAGCTAGGCGGTAAATACATATGTATTTAAGAAATGACTGTAATGATTTTTCTGTCTTCGCGGATTATATAGTTTGTGCATCGGTTTTTGTCTATACATCGATAGACAGAAAAATTATTACAGTCATTTCTTATAATTTAATTAAATCACTATTTAATCATCTAGTTTATTTTGCAATTGAAGTCATTTTAGCGTGGATGATTTTCAAGTTCAAAACTGGCGACGTGATATTTGAGCGGCGCTCGCCGTTAGGTGACATTGTCTATACAGCTATAGATAAAATTTCGCGCCGTACGTTTGTATAGGCGTTATACAGACATTGCGAGAATAGTTAAATTATATATATATATATATATATATATATATATATATAAAGAGAGAAGACGTATCGGAACAGCGACCTATGAAGATGAGATTGAACAAGCATTTTTAAAGTAAAGTATATATGTATTATATATATATATATATATATATAGGTAAAGTCTGCTTTTCATAATTATATAAAAAAGTTCATTTCTTTGCACACGGACACCTTGCCATACAAACAGAGCAACATGTACAACACTGGCATCTACAGAGGAGGCAACGGGTCTGGGAAATGCATGTTGATTTTTGCACAACTTCTTCATTAGATATGAAGCATTTAAGAACTGACTGACGGAAGCAGGTACCGTCAGATGCAGAGCGAATTATGTTTTTCATATCTTCAGATATGTGTATCATCGAGCCTTTCGATGCATACAAATAAGCATGAGACTCTTTCCCGTCACGCCCTGCCCTGCCTACCTCCTGCCAATACTCAATTGGCGTACTAGATGCCCCCCAATGAACAATATTCCTGACATCCGGGATATTGACCCCAACACCAAAGGCCACCGTACAAATTATAAGTCTGATATTGCTTTCTTCTTTTGAAAATTCTGCAATTATACGAGTTTGGTCTGAATCTTTTAACCCTGAATGAAAACATGAAATAAGTGATTTGTTGTCGATCCTTTGGCGCAAATAGCCTATAAAATCTCTGTATAAGTTTCCAAGGGTTGTCAGGCTCCTATATGAAAAGAGTTAAATTTACATATATTAGTTGTACGTGAATAATGCGATTAATTATACTTACAGTGCTGTACAAGGATATAGAAATATATCATTGTATCCATGAAAAAAACAAAACAAAAAACAAAATATGAGCAAATAAATTCTTCATTACTCTCTAGATGTTGACTGTTTGGAACTAATTTTATTTGCGAAATATATTAATACATTCCGAAAACAAAATTAGTTCCAAACAGTCAACATTTAGACAGTTATGAATAATTTATTCCCCTTTCTGTTATCCATTTGAGTCAGTTGCAGCGTGGTGAAATCATGAAACGTTGATACTTTATGGATTTTTATTATACTGTGTACTGTGTATGGGTGTTTAATTGGAATTATCACAAACCGCGGCAATGCTGAATGTGACAATAAATCTACATTCGAAATATTTCGTTGAGTGTAGGATATGTGACATCAATCGACAGAGAGCTATCTGTAATCGTAAAGGCAGTCGCTGAAAGAGGGAATATTATTGGGGAAGATATTCCTTCTTTCTATATTGTATAGGAAAGGATTTTACAAATCAAATTCATCCGCGATGTTGGGCGTTATGACGTCATACTGCTATTCATACGGAAATCGATAACAATCGTCATGAAAGTTTTATCTCTGGCAATTACAGTGTTGTGCATATATATAATGAAATAATTACCTCACGTAAACAAGAGATTTCACTGCCTTGTTCCCTTTCTTGACCAAATCTTCCAGTAACCACAATAATTCTGTCAGTGGATCCCTACTAGCTTGGGCAGATAGCAATCCGAGGAAAATATTTGGTCTGTAATTGTCATAAATTGATATTATAATTTGATCATTTTTACCTTTTTCTTTCTTTCTTTTTTTTTTTGTGTGTGTATTTAAAAAATGACTGTCTTATAGACAATTGACGTGTCGAAACGCTTCACGATATGGGAACGTGACAAACCAGAATTATACACCCATGAACACCAAACGCAAGACAGTCATTACTTATACTTACATTTGTTCTAATTATCGGTGTTTTTATTTGCAAGCATGCACATCGCACATTTTGCCCGTAACAACTTCAAATATATTTTAACGTTGGTAAATTCTCCCTATGCAAAATTTGAACGTGACGTCACAATAGGAAACCAAATGCGTTTAACATGAGGAATCTACTAGTAATTGCAAAAAAATATAATTTGATTCGGTGAGAATAGCAATAATGACATAGATTTATGATATACAGAAGTTATAAGTTCTGTTTTTTAGATAAATCTACATCCTACGATATTGAATGTTATATATACGTAGGACCTGCGTCCTATATGTTACGGACGTCAACGGTAAAAAATAAATTGGGGTATACAACAACACAGAATACTAGTAGATGCCCTGGAAATTAAATCATTATAAAGTATATACCTATCAGGGGAAACTATCTCCATGGCAGATGAATAGATGTGCAACGATTGAAGGATGGTGGTCAGCATATTTTTTCCACATGTGGCACTGAGTAAAAGGAAAGGCACGCCAAGGAAAAAACTACGTAAGTCGCCAATCCTAGAAAACGTAGGCCTAAATTCGTGGCCCCTACATGAATAAACATATTTCATAATTATTAATGAAAAGCAATAGTGATTCAAAGGCGGATTTAAAGAGAGTGTGGGGTGTACCCCCTTAATATCGTCAAAATAAGAGGACGACCATTTGATCCGGAGGGTGGATGCTTATCATTTTTTTCGCCCTTGTTGCAGACGATTTTATTTTAGAAATGTAGGGCTATATACATAGTCCATAATACTTAATTTATCATATCAAGTAGGTCATATTATTTATTTTCAACATTTTCTTGTTCAGACTATTCATTTGTAAAAAGTGGACCACCCAAGGATCAAATAGTCGTCCTTTAATGTATTTTTTGTGCTCATTGTTTTATGTTGACTCCTTTCAAAATGAGGGGGGAGGCTATGATTTCATAGTTGGCTCTAATTTGACTTCATATATATACGCAATCCTTTTGTGAGAAACCAGTCTGAGACGTAAATAAAACTCTTCATCCGCCCGGTGGTTGACTTCATGTAACAAATTAAAAAAAGAACGGACCTCACCCAGGACAAAATAGCGAAAATATGTTAACAAATGGCTCAGACTGGCAAATCATTTGCCCCCCCCCCCCCTTCTTTTTTTTTTGTTTTGCTGTTGTTGTTGTTTTTTTTTCTTAAATGCTGCATAGAATTTCAATAAAACCAATTTGCAGAACGCTTTCTTAATGCAACATATGTTTCCGTTTTAACCTAATAAACTATATGTCACCGAATCGGCATGAAAAACATTAAATTATGGATTCCCAATCCTATTTTGAACACTATTGTTGTATAAAGGTGAGCTTATTAATAAAATCTTATAATGAGACCATGTTTAAATTGACATATATATATATATATATATATATATATATATATATATATATATACATGTATAATGTTAAAAAGAATTATACCATGCTTCAACAAGATGGACCTCGTCCACCGCTATCATGCACAATTTCTTTGTATATATTTCACCGTCCAAGAAGATTCTCCTCCAAAAAACTTCTTTTCCTAAAAGGGTCTCTGGACTTGTAAATATCACTGAAAATCTTCCATGTTTTAAACCTGAAATGCGTAACCTATGTATGAAAACATGTATGTAATAAAAACAGGTATGACTTTTCATATATTAAAAAAAAAATCTTCGTTTTTTGCACTCTGACAGTATGTAACTACGGGACTCCGTGACGTGACCTGTTCAAATTTCGTCAGAGAACACAGGGTCCCAACCACCAGACTTTCCTCTCTGAATGTTAGTCAGACTCCAGGGGTGATAACACGAATGAGCTCGCTCCATCCAGCAGAGCACGGGCGGTTTTCTTACGTATACTTTTTATAATCCATTTACTTTTTCGTCAGTCTGTTGCTTTGATCAATCTTTTTTTATTTGTCTCGTTTCTGTGTCGATTTTACAGTGAGTAAATGATATATACGCAATAATTGTGTGTTTTCGAGGCATCTGGGTAAACAGAAAAGCGAGTATGCTGTGCACATGTAATGAGGATAACCACACCATTTGTTACTCGGACGAGGCAGATATCCAACGATTGTCCTTTCTTCTTGTTGTTTTAGGTGTAGTCTTTGTCGTTTGGTGTTCCTTGTCCCTTTTGCGTATGTTGCTGTGCATGTCTACTCTGTGTTTGGGTGTTTTGATGTGGCTGAGGCAAGCGAGTCCTCTTGGAGCTCCCCTCCTTTCTTTCACAACATATATAACCAATTAAATTAAATAAATATGTTATTCAGAGATTATCCTATTGGTTAAAGTGATTTGTTCTTGTCATACTTCCTAGTCAAAGTAGGTGTGTAAATTTGGATGTGTGTTGGGGGGGGGGGGGGGGGTTGTCGAAGCTAGACTTCAACACCCGCCCCCTCCCTCCCCCTGCTTAAATCCTACATTCGCCACTACTGTGTGTGTCGTACTCGTAATACGACTCGTGTCTTAAAGATTTTCCTTGTCCACCTGCCTTCATTCACCAATGTGAATCAAAAACTAAAAATCCTATCCTAAATACGACCAGGGCCTATAAATGCGATATCACACTGAATGTTACTCACCATCTATATCGTCAGAAGCCATTTCTGATCTGCTCTTGACACATACTGCCGGAATACTTCGACTATTCAAATCTCTGCATTGGTCAAACATGATAGATTTAAGGGGGGATATGACCAGAGAAATGCATCTGTCTGTACCGGCATGTTTCCTCATGACAGGAGGCAAAGTGTAACATAAACTTTTGCCATACCCAGTTGGAAATACCCCAACTGCGTCGCTATTATTTAAAATAGCTTCAATAAGGCGCAGCTGACCCTGTTTTAAATTGAAATTAAAACCGTACAAGTCTTTTATTTCTTTAAACTTCTTCATAATGTTAGCACGTGTCTCCATTTTGAAACTTAACACGTCTAATGATAAGCTTTCCTTGCATAAAAACTCCGTGCAACAGAAAGTATAACTTGGATACGCCCCCTCGTTTCAACAACATCTTTATTATTCAGGTTTTCTCTGTAAACTTATATGAAAGTATATCAGTTAACACTTGATTTTGGTAGCTGAGGCCTTGATATATAATTAAAAGTATAACATAACAAGAAAATATGCATGCTTTTTTAATATATCTTTTAAATAACAGAATCGCCAACATTTGTGTACAAAATCAAATCGAAGTATACTGTAGATCGAGTTGGCTTTTGAGTTCAAGGTCATGTGACGTCAGTTCGCCATGTTGGATATTGACAAATCTGAAAGTAGAGAAAGTAAACAAACTTAAATCATTATTTATGCTGACTTATACAGACAAACTTACCCATGCCTAGTTTAAGCTTAGTGTATCAGTAAGCGGACTTGAAAAGATGGGGTGTGTGGTATCATTCATATAACAAAATGTTGTGCGCGATTCAAATTGTGCGCACGTATTCCAGTGAACCCTATGAAATTTTCCATAGCTACATATAAATTTCTAAATATTAAAAATATGTAGCTATGGAAACCTTAGCTAGGTATCTTGATAAGTTGGCGAAATCTTGCACATTGAAGAAGTCGACAAAATAAGATACCATATAAAAATTTTCCATTGAAGTCATTTTGCAGTGATTAAAAAAAAGCCATGTAATTAATATTCTAAATATATAGGGACACGAAGAATATCTTCTATATGAAATTTCTATGATGAATTTTGATTCGTTAAATGTGAATGATTCGATAAACCAACCGAAGAAGTAAATTTGATCCGAGTACTAAGAGTAATTATACGTTTCATTGGCGTTATAGAAGGGAAAGTAGCAGGTGTACAATCGTGATATCTATTAAGTTTTTTAACAATAACGTAGAATGAGCCATACGTCTAACATTCATAATTGCCGAAAAGATCAATCTCGGTAATTACTAAGTACATATTGTACCAAAAATAGTCTAAAAAGTAACGTATGCTCTAGAAAGTCCATGTCCCCGTCGCAAGCTTTTCGTTCGGAGTATTGTGAAATTGGAGTTATCCATTGCTACTGCATTGGTAGAAACTTGTTATGTATTAATCAGTGATAATTACGCGGTAGTCCTTCGATCGCGAAAGTATGTCCGAAAACTTAGGTATGTCATAACAGTCGATAGTATCACATTTTTTTGTCAATCATACTAATGATATTTATTTAAAACGTTTATCATTTGAATGATTTAGAGAGAGAAAAAACACATGTTTGTGAAACACGAATGCCCTCGTCGGCATCTTTGTTAGTGAAATAGTTGTAATGTAAAAAGTATGTCGCACTCTGAGGTCAATGTAACAAAATAACGGAAGCGTTCCAAATCCTTACCTTTTTGATGAAAATTTCAAACCAATTTTTATGCACCAGACGCGTGTTTCGGATAGTAACAAATATTAAATACTCATCAGTGATGTGATTTTCAGACACAGCCAAAATTCATTTCAGCAGCGTTCTCTTATTTAATATTTTGAATTTAAATTTATGCATTTTGCAAAGAGTGCGCGGCTCAATATTTTCTGTAGGGTCGATTCACTAGCATAGTTGACTAAAATCCCTGTCCAAAATAGCATTAGAGTGATGGTGCCAGGATGCTGACCTACTTAAATTTCGATGATATTTTGGATGAAATGACAAGTTTCCGAAATAGCAAAATAATGAATGATATAAATTAATAAACAATTGTTGCACGTCTTCAAACTCATAGCATCATTTCAGAACAGAGCTTGAAAGAAGTAATAATTACAGCTAAACATCCAGTCACGTGGAACAAGTTTAAATGCTCCACAAGGCAAAAGAAAATAAGTGTTTATAATTATAACAGAGTGTTCCAACTCGTTATCTCCTTGAGGAAAATTTCAAACCAATAAAGAATAATTTCTTCTCCATTGATGTTTTTTCCGCAAGGAATGTACATATAAAATAATCAACAAAGAAGTATCTATCAATTATTCAGTCTCAAATTTGAGAAGGCAGGGCAAAATCATTAGGTTTTCCATTGGAACGGTTTCGAACGAAAGCCGTATCATCCACCTTTCAAACTTTATGGCTAAGGTTGAATTTTTTTTCTAAAGTAGGTCAAACTCCGGGGTCAAGGTCACACGGTCAAATACATTGGTATCCATGGAATGGTTTTGTCACAAGGAATGTACATGTGAAAAATGAAGGCCCTATGACTTATCATTCAAAAGTTATGGCCAAGGTTAAAATTTTGTCGACAAACAGACAAATCGACAGATAAACAGACAAACGGATAGGCCAAAAACTATAGGCCCCCCGAATCTTCGATTACGGGGGCATAAAAACTTGAGCATCCATTCGAATCGATAATCGTTGTGTGCTATTCATTAGTAGAACCGTTATTGTTTAACCCTCTGTGAGTATTTTAAAGGAAACATAGAAGAGTTTATACTTAAGGAAGAAAGAAATACTTGTAGTCTTATTATGGTCAACATGCAGTCTGATAATATATTGATAGTTTATTTACCATTTTCAAGAATTTGTATGACTATTGATTATGATGTTTGGATTCCGATTTTGGGTTTTGGGTTTGACTTTCATTCACTGATTTCAGTCTCCATTACTCAACGGTTTTGACGAATAGGATACTTCATTTTCATAAAGAACCAGTGGGTTTTCCTCCCGTCGATACTGCCTATCCCGTTTAAAGTTTAAACAACTGGACATACTCGTACTCAATTAATTAAATACAGGTATGATGTAGAGTTTTTGTGTCGCCTGCGAAGCATAGCGACACTTAGGGATCACTTTGTCCGTCAGTCAGTCTGTCACAATTAGGATGTAACAGCACATAACTTTTGATTGGTATGTGATAGGGCTTTGATTTTCCATATGTGTATTCCTTGTGAAAAGACCTTTCTACACATACCGTATTTTTTGACATAGTGACCTTGACTTAGATATTTGACCTACTTTTTCAAAACATTAAGATTGGCTATATCGTTCGATTGGTAAGAGAAAGGGCTTTGATATTTCACATGTTTATTTCTTGTAAATAGACCTTTCATAAAACAACCATATCTTTTTTTACCTCAAGGCCTTGACCTAGATATTTGGCCTTCTTTGAAAAAAGATAAAATTGGCTACCGGTATATCTTTAAATTCATTAAGACTGGCTTAATATTTTGATTTGTAAGTGATATGGCTTTAATATTCACACATGTGTTCAATATTTTTCCCTGACATTGTCGCAATAGCACTTTCTATATAGACAGAACCATAGACAGTGCATGTATTTTATATATTTTCATTTTCGTGCGTGAACAACGACGGCGGGTGCGGCTTGCCAATAGGGGATGCTTACTCCTCCCGGACACCTGGTCCCACCTCTAGCTTGCTAGGGGTCCGTCGATGCTCTATTTGGTGCTCTATTGTGAGTGCTGTTGAGATTATCGTAAGGATCTTCTTTAACTCATTTATGATGAGACCTTTCTGTTGTTGCCAAAGTTTTTATGTAGTGACCTTGACCTATATGATTGACTTTCTTTTCTGTGAGATTGACATATTTTTTAATCATTGAGTAAGAGGTATGATATTTCACATTTGAATTTTATTCGACAAGACGTTCCTACTGATACCAATAATTTTGAACAAAGTGACCTTAACCTGCATCCATTTAAAAGAAAAACCGCTTCGCATGCGACATAAGCATTCCTTGGATTTTTTTTAACGTACACACCGCATTATTCATATTTTGTGTCTCATAATAGAAAGGTGAGTTTTTCTTTTCGGTCATGAAATGGTATCAAGATAATCGCGTTTTGATTCTACACCGACGAGAATGTCGCATTTCAATAAGATCAATTAAATATGGAACAACTACCTAAAGTCCATATACACTTAATCCCGAAGATTTTATACTTCGGGCTTAAGTGTGTATTCGGAAACATTCCCTCAGCCTCCATCAATATCAACATCTTTTCAATTCGCCCAAACACAAAAGGAAAATAAAGGTCCAACGGAAAAAGACGAAACAGACAACAAAGAAAACGATCCAGAGTATACCGCTTTCTCAACAAGTTACTTACAATAGCATACAATGACGGCAGACATAAGCTGTTACATGTTCTGTTGTCAATACCAGTACTGCAACTGAAATTTATCTTGGATGAAGCAGAGTTTGCATTCTTAAGAAAAACTGACTGATTCAGACTTACTGTCATTGTCTCATTTGCACAGTATAAACTTTATTCGATTGTAAAAACACCTCCCCTAAAAGAAGATTCATAAAAATCCCGTTTATTAACAAAGGTTTTGATTTTTTCTCAACGTTGATCTCTAATATTTATCAGGATCATCGCGTACAAAGCCCCATTTCTCAATATTTTGAGCATTTATAACCACCTCTTATTTGTTACAAGCACAAGAAACCTATTCGAAACTTTGTTTTTAACAATAGTAAAGTTGCATCGGATCCTGACTTACTTGAATCGTGTCCTGGTTCTTGAGAATGTGCAACTTCTATATATCTTTAGAAACCAGCTGGCCATATTGTTACAGGTGACTTTTCAATTATCCAAGACAAGCTCCGTGGTCTTCTTAAAAAAGGACCTAAGTATAGAATCCCATCCAAGATAGATTTTGTCAAATGCCGTGAGGTGCTAATACGGAAGCCTTAGATAATTATATGAAAAGATGCTGTAAATCAGACGGAGTCTTACCGCATGCTCTGAATGACTGGAAAACCTCATTTTAGATATAACGGATATTCGAATAGATAACTTCCATAAAACTCTCATCTTTTTCAAAATCCACATTCAAAATCAGAAAGATATTTCAAATCCAAGTTCCAAGTGACTTACATGGAAAATATGTCTTTGCACCAGTTGATAAAGCAGTAAACAACACCATTTGATCACTTGAACGTTACTACTTATCAAATAATTTCGGAACTTTCGTCTACTAATACGTATATCAAAAGCAATGAAAGTGTATTAAACATTTTGAGCAAGCATAACAGTGAACTGTCTTCACTCAATATCTCTATTTCTAAATTGGATCTCCCAACACTATATTGCATACCGAAACTGCACAAGTCTCCCTACAAACTCCGATTTATTGCTAATTCTAGCAACTGCTCCACTACAATTTTGTCTAGAAATCTGACGTCAGAACTTACGGCTATTAAAGAACACGTAACTAGATATTGTGAGACTCTTCTTAACAGGAGCGATGTATATTTATTTTGGTCTATTAAGAATTCAGGGGATGTGATTGACAAAATGAAATCTGGAAATTTCTAAGCCAATACGATTTCTTCATACGAGCTCTTAAATATGTACACCACACTTCCTCATGACAAAATTAATGACCGATTATATGAACTCATTAAATGGTGTTTTGATCGAGAGCGGAAAACTTACATTTGTATATCTGAATCAAAGGGTTTCTTTTCCTCGACAGACTACAAATCATACAAATCATGGACATGTAGTGACCTGTGTAATGCCTTGTCCTTCCTCTTGGTCAATATTTATGTTAGATTTGATGAGGATCTATACAAGCAGGTTGTAGGGATTACTATGGGAAATAACTGTGTGCCTCTTGTTGCAGATTTTATTTTTATACATTTACGAAAAAAAATATCAAAAATCTTCAAAAGCAAAGAAAATTTGATGATCTGAAAGGATTCAATAATACTTCTAGGTATCTGTTTGATGTTCTAACTATTGACAATTCTGCTTTTGAATTATGTAAGAATGAAATTTATCCACAAGAGTTAACACTTAACAAGGTAAACATTACAAATACAGAAACACCATTTTTGGACCTTAATATCAAAATTGTAAACAGACAAACGTAAATGAAAAAAGAGATGATTTTGGATTCAATATGGTAAAATTCCCCTGGTTTGACGGTGATGTCCCAATACTACCGTCATACGGCATTTACATATCACAGCTCATCTGGTACGCTAAAGCATGTACTGATATTTTGGATTTTCACGGTAGAAATTTACAAATCATCAATAAACTTTTAGGTCAAGGTTTCCGCTATCATAAACTAGTTAAGACTTTCTGGAAATTTTACAAAAATTTCAGTTATCTTCTTTTAAAATTCGGATCTAAACACGCAACAGAGAACATTACTTCCGTCGATGCTCAATTTGGTGCTCTATTGTGAGTGCTGTTGAGATTATCGTCAGGATCTTCTTTAACTCATTTGGGTATTACACAACCTGCCTTTTATGCTGATATGATAAACAAAATTAGAAGGATCAAAGGTAGACAGCATAACTATCGAAAATGCGTCAGAATCATCAAACGCCTTTTACACCGTGGATATGATTCTAATGTCATCAGACGGACACTAGGCTTGGTACTTGACCAATCTACAGTCTTGTACCAGCGCATTCTTGAGACTTGCACTCTGACTTACCATACAAACGAGCAGTATAACGCATGGGCCCAAGCAATACACAAATGGATATAAAAATAGAGGGCGTACGAACGATTAGATTACTTGTAAGTCGTCTGTTTATAAAAGATGAAATTGACATATTTGGAACGAGCCCTGGTGTACCGAATTAGTTGAGAAACAAAAGCGCTATAGGCAGGGGAAGACGGTATGTTGCAACTCATGAAAGGGAACTGAGTTATGTGGAAGGTGTCATACAGTGAGACGTTCAAATGGCTATTTGTGTCGAAAGATAGAAGTACGAAGCAGTCTCTCTCGGTTGTTTTCTTGATCTCTATGACATATTTCATGTAGGTGATCCTTAAATTTCGGATTAATCATTGATGGACAACACGTCATCTAATTTAAAGTAGAGAATTCGGCAGCTGAAAGACTTAAGTATGTACGCAAGAGTAGAACGGCGCCGCATTAATTTGAGGGGCGCTACCTACAATTATTTCGTTTGTACCCTGGACTCTTTAGATATGTTGTTCATTTAAGATAGTGTTGTCCTTTGTGTTTCTATAGTGTGGTGTTTGTTTAGGTTCTTAAGACTGTGTTCCGCTGTTTCTCTGTTGAGGACCTCCTCCCTATCTTTATTTTTTTTCATTTAAAAGAATACGCATGCCTATATATTGTGAGTTTTTCAGTCTGATCTTGGGTTTTGTACTTTGTACTCGACAACATTTTTGTGGTGTTTGGAGGAAAGGTCTTCCAGCTAATTGTCGGAATTCCAATGGGGACCAATTGTGCCCCACTCCTTGCCGACATTTTCCTTTACTCGTACGAAGCTGAATTCATTCAATCTTTGGTCTCTGAAGGGAAAAGATACTTAGCTTCTGACTTCAACTTCACTTACAGATACATAGACGATGTGTTGTCCATCAATAATCCAAAATTCGCGGATTACCTGAGCAGTATCTATCCTTCGGAGCTTGAAGTCAAAGAAACTACAGAGACAAATAATTCAGCATCCTATTTGGACATAATGTTGTCCTACGACACTGATGGTCACATGAACACCTCACTCTATGACAAACGTGACGACTTCAATTTCAGCATTACGAACTTTCCTTTTCTGAGTAGCAACATCCCTTCATCGCCTGCTTATGGCGTGTTCATATCTCAGTTGATACGCTATGCCAGAGCAAGTACCAAATATACGGATTTTGTTCTGAGAGCTAGGCGCCTTTCAGATAAGCTTCTCAATCAGGGATATGTTTGTGACCGACTAACATCGTCACTGAGGAAGTTCTACGGTCGATATGGGGAACTCGTCATACACTATGATGTCCCACTATCCAGAATGGTGGATGATATTCTGTCATAGACCATTTGAACCATCCAACCAAAGATTGTACTCTATATCTTCCAAAATGGAAGTAACCGGATGTGACAGTTCTACCGAATTGAAGCGACGGGTGTTGCATGCAAGCAGGAGATGCTTACTCTTCCTGGGCACCTGGTCTCACTCTCATATCGGGAGTTCGCTTCTTTTCATATGGTGGAGGCTTTTGTTTTTGTTTGCTTTGGTTCCTGTTTTATCTTGATTTTGTATGCCTTCGGTTTCTGATTTTCTGAATTATCGATTTTGTACTGTAGACAGGGATATGGTCATTATCCATATTTGTCATTTAAATCGACCCTACAGGAAATTTGGGACCGCGTACTCTCTGTCAAGTAAATACGCTAATTTTAATTCTAAAAATAAAACCAGAGGGCGCTAGTGAAATGAATTTTGGCGGCTTATAAAAAGCTTTTCGGCTGGAAGCATCACTGATGAGAATTTGATATTCGAAACACGTGTCTGGTGCATTATAGATTGGTTCGAAATTTTCTTCATGAAGGCATAGAGTTGGAACCCTTCCGCATTATTAATATAAACACTTATTCCCTGTTGCAGTGTGGAGCAGTTAAACTCGTTCCCCGTGACATTGGATGTTTTGAAGTGTATTTATTACTTCTTTCCAGCTCTGTCGCCTGAAAGAAGCTTTGTTTTGGCACATTATTTGGCTTTTTCGCAAACTTGCATTTCATCCAAATATTTCATCGAAATTAAAGGAGATTAACATCTTAACACCATCCCTTCAATGCTATTTTGAACATAGATTTTATTTGGATATGCTAAATACGCTAATTTTAAGTCTGAAAATAAAACCAGAGGGAGCTAGTGAAATGAATTTTGGCGGCTTATAAAAAGTTTTTCGGCTGGAAGCATCACTGATGAAACACGTGTCTGGTGCATAATATATTGGTTTGAAATTTTCTTCAAGAAGGCATAGAGTGCTTCCGCATTATTGCCTTCATTCACTGATTTTTCAAGGTGCTCTACCAAGTATGTTTTTCGTGCCGATCGGTCAGCAAGTAAGACCGCTGAGTGCTCTGGTTTGCTAACGCATTTTCGACATCTCCTCTGTACAGAATCCCATGAAACCTTACAGGAAGCGAGTACTCAAAGTGTTCTACCAAGTTTGTGGGTTTTGTTCCGATCGGTCAACAAAGGTGGCCGCCAAGGGCTCTGATTGGCTGAGGTGGCTGAGGCATATTCGACATCTCTGAAACTGATTCACAGAATTTCTCAAATCCTTACAGAAAGCTAGTACTCAAGGGCGGGGTCATTCGATCTCTTGTTTTATTTGACGTCTAACAGTCTTGACTTCTTATTAATTTACGAAATCTACCAAAAGCTATCGAACTGCTTGCTGTATGATTACATGTTTCTAAAAGCAAGCTGTATGCGCCTTTTACATGTGTTGTAAATAGCAGGAGATACGCACTTTCCACGGACATCCGATTTGATACAATTCTTTCTGGGACGGTATATGTACCAACAACTGATGCCATGATGTGTAATTTGACACAGATTATTCTACCAGTCAACTTGGTTCTGTGTTCGTAATTGTTGGAAATGAAAATCCATGTGGACTACCAGCTGTCTAAATGATTCACAAGTACAAAGGATTGGTATTGTTATAGAACTGTATACAGTCATTTGTGAGTTTTTGTTGTATGTTTTCGATTTTAGACTTAAGAATTTTTAAAATTTGATTCCTTTATTTCATATATCATTTCATAATAGTGATAATACATGCGCCGAGGACAACCTATTTCTTCTTCGTTAAAGTATTTGAAAATTATGTTCATTATCCATGTTTGTCATTCCAACATGTATAGATAAGAAAATACTAAAAACTGAAAGAAGAATGACCGATGTACAATTTTCTTAAGATCCTATAACAACGAGAAACACTGTAGTTCCTAACAAATACACAGTTACGAAGATTGTCAAAAAGAAGATATCCGATAATTGCCCTGCTTTCCTGATTTTACACTGATCTGAAAGATCCTGGGGACCCCATATATGCTCTTTAACAGATACACTTACGCATTCTTTTGTGAATGACGCATTATTTATCATTTCTTCATTGCTTATTTGTCCGATTTTCCTTGCCCTTTTCAGTTGATAGATGGTAAAAGCTCGCAATATTTTGGGTAACTGTTCGAAATCTTGAACATTGTAAATATTGACGGAAATAACGGTAGCAACAACGATGATTGAACTATATATCAGGGCTGCCAGCAAATACACACAGAAGATTGACAAATTGGTACTCGTGTGTGGCATTTTATCTGAAATGATGGTGATAAAAACAGCAAATGACAAGAGAACTGTTACTGAAAACGAAATCCGTTCGCCCGAGTTGTTTGACAAAACGAACACTACTAGATTCATCAGTCCTAGGAGAACAATAGGAAGTACAAATGTCAACATTAAAAAGGAGGCACGGCGTTGAATGGTCATCTTCAAATCTACTGACGGATAACGCCCCACTATCCCTATCTCAGCTCTAGGGTTTAAGATTTCCCATTTAGAATTTTCTTCAAATTCATTCATAAGAATACCATCTGTAATAAGATCTGAATGTAATTTCGATGTGAACGTCGTAAATTTCAGTATACATTCATGTGCATCATATGGATAAAAGCGAGTGTTCGGTGAGCACAATGAGGACACGATGAATCCATGACTAGCAGCTGCTTCTCCCGTATGTTGATAGGTACATGATTCCAAATCACTGGATATATCCATGTTATAAGCGGAGTTGACTAGATAGAAAATGGGATGCCAAACCGATGAAATAGGCAAAGAAATAGAAATCATGTTCCCGTTATCAAAAGGATTCCAACATAGAATTTCATCCCTCCAATAAAGATGAAGGCCTCCGACAACTTTAAGCGTCCCTTCCATTTCGTCAAAGTTGCTGATCGATTTTAACACAAAATTGGCCTTTACTGAAACAGGGGAAGACTGGTTCAAGACAGGTCGTAAATGACGACTATAATTCTGCAACAAGGAATTCGACAGTACCACGGCGTCCTGATAAGTAGGCGTGATCAAACATACATTTACTTGAATATTCAAACATATAAGACATAAGGTAAAACAAGGTTTCATCGCTGCCATCATTTTGCAGTATCAACAACGCCTTATAATTTTAACGGCCAACAAAATGCCACACTGCCCTAAACTTGAAAGTTTTGTATTACATATCAATTCTATACAAATGTTAATTTAATATTTGGCATATGCTTGATTATTTGTTCAAGTATTGTAACGTTTGGTATAATTAGATGGGAAATAACAGCTGCTTGACTTTTAATTATTGATTGGGAACTTTAAAGTAAATAATTACGAACTATGAAACAATCATGCTCAATCACATGGAGTTTTTAAGAGGCCGTGTCAGTAACCATTGAGCTTTGGGCTATATAAACATGGAAAGTCCAAAAAATTAGATTTTCCTAATTCTTTTAAATTTTTTTACCCTTTGGTTGTACTTTAAAAAAATTGATAAAGTTTGTCTTAACACCATTTCGTTACCATGGTAACGGGCAATGAAAGTATAAAAAACGTGATTTTATCTACTTTTTCAAATAATTCCCTAGATAAGAACTTTATTTATATAATAAATAGAATTATATCCCAAGACAACTCCTTTACATCGAAAGGGACTATTTTGATACACCAGAAAGTTATTTCGTAGAATATGGACTGTACTGAGAGGTACAATGGCAACTGAATGTTGCGTAAAATCGACAGATTTTAGGCCTTTTCGGAACATATTTTTTCAAATGCACAACAGCGCTGATGCATTTCGGCAATATCAACTGAAAGATCATATAATAAACTGTTTGTTTAAAAAGTAAAATTGGGTATACACTAATGCATAATCGTTGTATAAGTTAATGAAATACGCTAATCATGCAATTTGGTGTGGAACTCTCTAATGTGGAGAATACGAAATGTCATATTGCGGACAAGAAGAGATGGTGAAAATAGACATAGAGCGCTAAAAGAGGGCTATTTACTGTTTTAAAAGGTTGAATTCAAATAAATTTATCAATTTTTTAGATTCAGAAATTTTATTAATACAAAATCATTCATCAAGCATTCAGGAGTTGGCACATTTGTATGTCTACATGTATTACTGTTTCATATGGAACTTACTGTTCTCATTGAACCCTTCGGCCTTCGTATATTCTCTTAGATTCCTTCCTACACAATATGTTCGCCCTAGTGTCAACACACGAACAGAACAAATGGTCTTTTTTTACATTAAAATCTATTTCATAATTACTTTTCAATGTGTTTAAGTGAAGTTTGTAATTGCTTAATGCTTGCGTATACATTTTCAATATGAATAAAACAACATCTTTATTTTTTTATATTTCTTTTTTTTCTAATGATTGTTTCAATACTTTTATTAGTATTTTAATCTTTTGAGTTATATTGACTCATTTACAGGGGTATACATCTTTCAATCTGTGATTGCTTCTAACTCAGGGAGATAACCCAAATAAAAAAACGAAAAAAATCGGAGAGGGGTTATTTTTGTTATTGTTTGCTTGTTTGTTGGTTTATCGGGATAGTTTGTGGTTGTATGGAAATGATTTTGGTGCGTCTTTCGTAAATCAGCTCCAAATCATATATAGTAAAACAAAAAGGGAAGGGGGGTATGAGTAATCATTGTTCTTTTATGATGTACTTGGCTACTTGTTCATTTGAAGTAAGTGTAAGACAGATATTATAATGTTGATTCTCTTATCAAACTGAAAATATAACCAAAAGCTCAAATCTTCTAGGGAGAAAAATGAGGGACTAGGGGAGTGATTAACTTAGCGTTAGTTGAATTTCGAAGATCATTGTTTTTGACAAAATAGCATTGTATAAAACACCTACAGATCGTGCAGCTCACTTCTGAAATCGGAAAATTGAATTTTGTCTACTTTGTCGGCAAATTTTGAAATTGAAATTTATATATTGTTATTTGAATTTGATTGCACTCGGGCTGATCCGAGGCAGTGGACCCTGTCCTTTATCAACCAGCGGACTCCCAAATAGGTGCAGATGTTATATATAAAGTCGGTAAACTCCGTACGGCGGCTTCGCCTAGCATACAAAGCAGACCGCTCATACCGCTACACCACGATTACAACCCTAAAAAGAGTTGTTCCTATGACGTCCATATGAATACGGCCCACTCGGCACACACCGGAAGTGAAGAATTCGTTGTTATTTGAATTTGATTGCACTTGGGCTGATCCGAGGCAGTGGACCCTGCCCTTTATCAACCAGCGGACTCCCAAATAGGTGCAGATGTTATATATAAAGAGTTTACCGAAATTTATATAGTTGGATAGAACGATGTAAGTTATATGTCCGTATGACAAATTACGCTCGAAGTGAAAGAAAATAGATGGGAAGTTTAGTGTGACGTCGCCAATGTTTAACATTGATGCCTCATTCACACGGTTGCGCAAATTTATTTCGAAATAACGTTATCAAGCGCGGATCCAGAGGGGGGATCGGGGGGGGGGGGGGGGGGGGGGTCCGGACCCCCCCTGGAATTTTCGAAGCATAGCTAATTTTTTCTAATATACATATTTCATAAGATTTAGCCCCTTTTGTTGTCATAATATTTGAAAAATATATAATGAATTTGTATAAGAAATCTTTCATTTTGATAATATTTTGTCGTCAGCATTTCAAAATTTTTCTCTGGCTCGCTACCGCTCGCCATAATTTATCAAATACATGTACAATACTTTCAAATGATGCTGTGCTTTCCTGTATACAACACATATACATTTGTACATTACACCTAGGCCAATAAACAAGGGCACTAAGAAAACGAAAAGAAACCGAAAAAGACACGAATAGTGGATTTTATTCAAATTCTCGGAAAAAAATTTCGGTGGCTCGCTTTCGCTCGCCATTTGTTGTATTTACATATTAGATGACAAATATGGATAATGACCATTTCCCTGTTTACAGCACAAAATCAATAATTCAGAAAATCAGAAACCGTAGGCATACAAAATCAGGATAAAACAGGAACCAAAGCAAACAAACAATCAATATTCAAGTACTACGATGTGAAAATTCATGATTTTGAGCATTTTGCTCGCCATTGCTCTCCAGTTACCTAATTTATTAATAAATAAAATTTCTTTTGTGTGTTTTTTTTTATTTTGCTCATCAAAAAATTAGGACTTTAGGACCCCTCCTGAAAAAAAAATCCTGGATCCGCCAATGGTTATTGCGCAACAAATTTGTTTCGCAATAAGTTTTTTCCGTTCACACGAGACCGAAACTATTGTGCAATAAAAGGCTTATGAACATGCACAAAAATCATGAATTAAAATGCACAACGGATAACTTAATGAAACACTGTTAGAATAATTTTCCTAAAGTCTAAATTTAAGGCTATTTTGAGATGAAGCTTATGTAACAAAACATTCATCTATTTGTAATTTCAGTCTAGAATATGACGTCATTCAGTTATGATGTCATTCTCTACAAGGGGTCCAGACTAATAGATATACCAAAAATCGGAATGTCTTAATAGAATCTTAAAAATAGAGACGTCGAATACATGTAGTTATATTCGTAAGTATAACGATCTCCTTGTCTTGGCATGATGATGCGCATGCGTCAGATTTATTGCGCAACAGTTTCTCCTAGCGTTTGATGCGCAATAAAGTTATTGCAAAAAAAATATTGCTCAATAAATTTTGTCGTGTGAACACAAACAAATTTATTGCGCAACAAATTTACGTTTATTGCGCTATAAACTCTCCGTGTAAAGGAGGCATGAGTCTATTAGGAGAACGTCAACGATGTTACGCTGAAATTAACATAGAAAAATCTCCCTCTAAAACTATTTTCCTTGACTGTGAGCGTAGTATTGGTTGTACGGACATATAACTTACATTTTAAGTTACGAGATTTCGAGATCTATCCCCCTATCGAAGGGGAAATTAATTTTTCATACAGGTAAACCTTTATTTTATGCTTGAGAAATTTATTACTTTAGTGTTCACCTTGTTTTCGTTGGTTGCTAAGGTATACATTTTGTTGCTAGGGAAGTTTGTCTTTTGTCACAATATGTTTCTTCATAAAAATTCACATATTGTCAGAAATTATCTTAAAATATTATAATTCTTAAACTCCTTTACTTTTTTATTAAATTTGTTGTCTTGAACATGTTGAATAAAAAAAAGGTTATCAACATCTAAATTGCACGAGGATAAAAAAAAAAACAAAATAATTGCAAATTTCGATTTGAACACCCCCCCCCCAACCCCCGAATGAATTAAATTGAATTGAAGACTTGGCTACCCAATTATTTTCATAAATTATGAAATATGATAGTTTAGACAACATCAAGGATTATTGAGCTTTCGCAATTTTCATGTCATAAAATAGCATATTTTTGCATATACACGTATTCTAAAATTGAAAACATTTTCTGTTGCTATAGCAACCATAAGCAAATTAATAAACAGAAAAAAAGGAATGTGATAAGGTTTTCACTTGGTAAAGTTCTTTTCATTACATGTTTAAAAATGTATGATATATCATTAAAATCTATCAAACCCTTGAATAGAAAAAGCTCAAACACTTCTTTTATTTTCATGAGATTTTTACAATCCAAGTACAATAACTCTGCATAAAAATATTTAGATGACACCCATATACAAGTGACCTGTCACTTCCTATAACAGATTTACATCCGGCAATCATTATTAAGATTCATCAATTCTTTGCAGAGGAAATGCCCTGATGCAAATATCTGAAACATGAAATGACAGACAGACGTAAGAGTGCGACAGCATATGCCCCCCCCCCCCCCGCAATGAAATAGCTTATGTCACTCTATTCATAGCTCATGCATAATAATTCTTGAATTTTTTTTTTTTTTTTTTTTGGCTGTAATCGACATTAACAACTGTGATTTTTTTTAACCTTCACTGATAAAGGAAGGCTGGAAGTGGTCCTTTTATGTGTCAAATAAGTGCCCGATGACTGGTTATTTTCCGGTTGCTATGGAAATAAATGGTTGCTAAGGAGGTTTGTTAAGTAAATATTCATATGAGCATGCAGTGTTTATTTGCCAGTTTTAAATGACAAAATATAATTAACATATCTGAGACGTGTTTTTTGTTTCATATTTGAATATTCAAATAAAGTAGAGGGGCCAAATTTGCTTAAAATTTGCTGAAATGCAGATGTAACTGTTTGAACACTTTTACCTGTATACCCAATTTTATTGCTGTTTTTTAACATTTAGGCATTAGTATTTACTGAAAAATAAGTAACACTATTGGCAGTGGTTGCGCACTTTAGTTACACCTGATTTAAACTAACTAAATTTTGCATATTATAGAAAACCTTAAAATACTCTTACTTTTGGTTACCATAGCAACCGTGTATGTTATTGAAAATGAATTATGATATGAAATTTAATCAGAACCAAACTTCTACTGTAATTAATGCTTCAGAAAATGTATGTAGAATTTTACATATTTCTGCTGTTGAAGACACAAAAGAGTGATTTTTCAGTCATTTTCACTGATTTATGTGCTTGTTACCATGACAACGCTTCTAAAACATCTTCTTCAAGATAAAATGTTCAATATTGACATTTATATTGTTTAACTTGTTATGTTGCTGCATTATCAAGTCATTTCAGCCATATTTAAAATTTTGACTTTCCACCCAAAGCTTGATGCTTATTGGCAGGGCCTCTTAAAATGTCTAGTTCTTTTAAAAACTTAATTTTAATTTATTTCACACCGTTAAACAAACATTTTATTCATTGACAACTTATATTAATGTCCCACCTTGGCTGATAATTTGTTGGTTTGAGTGGGTACTTGGAACAAAAAGAGAGCTGACAAAAGAGTATCTGCAGAAAAAAATCCGTTCTATTTATCTATCTTTGCATTTCATTAGCAAGAGAATACAAAATGAATTGTGTATTTTGAGCCGTCCACTCTCTGTTAAGTAAAATTTATGTAAAAATCTAAATTCAAACAGTAAAAGAGGGCGCTACTGACATGAATTTTGATGGCTCCGCTGGAAGCATCACTGATGAGAATTTAATATTCGAAACACGTGTCTTAACAGGGGATGCTTACTCCTCCCGGGCACCTGGTCCCACCTCTAGCTTGCCAGGGGTCCGTCGATGTTTAATTTTGCGCTCTATTGTGAGTGCTGTTGAGATTATCGTCAGGATCTTCTTTAACTCATTTGTGCAGAAAAATTGGTTTGGAATTTTCTTCATGAAGGTATAGAGTTGGAACACTTCCGTATTGTTGTGTAAACTTAATCCGGCCTTTCACCGCCACCTTCAACCAATTTGAGGAGCAGAAATTGAGTTCGGACATTGAGCATTTCAATACCTTTGACTCTTAGGTTATTTCATTTCCACGTTGGCTCTGAAAATAACTATTTTCCAATATATATATGACCGTTTGCGCAAGTCTGTGGTGATGAATTCTTATAGTATTCTATTTCGAACATAGTATTTTTTTCCACATGTAAGCTCCAGTAATAATTGGGCCCCTGTGTATTGCTGTCCTCTTTATGTGGTCATCTTAATGAGGCTATTATACATATCAAATGTGCGTCCTTCGAGCCTTCTGGGTAACCGGAAAAGTGGGAGGATTTTGCACACGAAATCAAGGATAACAACACCATTTGCTACAAACGTGGTAGTTGGCCGTCCTAAGACGATTGCCTATTAGTCTCCTTGTGTTATGTGTTAATGTTTTGCTATGGTTGCTGCAGCCGAGTCTTGTTGGAGATCCCCTATACTTTCTTGAAAAAAGTATTTTGAAAAGGAAAGAAAATGTCCATTACCACTACAAACACAGTACCCTAAAAACCTTTCAATTTACCTTGATTCATGAATCAGGACGTTGGATCAAGAACAACACCATACTAAAATGTAGAGTTAGTGAATATTAGGCTCAAGAGAAAAAACGCTCTAACAAATTCATTTTCAATACTATACAACTTACTGACCTTGACCCTAATCCCATTATATCTTAGGTCAAGGTGATATGAAACCATGATATGTTTTCTGCACTTTCACCAAATTTTAGTTAAAAATAAACAAGTCATAGGAATATCAGCTCCTAGAAAAATTAATAAATTACTTAATTCATGTCGTACTAATATTTTATGGAATTGGGAATAAAATGTTGATCTCGTATGTGGATTTATTAAATTGTGTTCAAATAACTATGCCAAACGTGGAAAATCGAACACTTTCAAATGACTAACAATGTTTGAATGGAAGGCAGGTGTACACATGTGAGTTTGTTTACCAATTCCTGAATGAAGATTTGCCTTTATTTGGTAATGATTTTCAGGTTTTTTTATATTTCATATACAGTAAACTGTGAATATATATGTATCAACATACTGTGAATATATTATATCCACATCAAACGGATATCTATACATAACGAGAAATATTTACATTGCAAGTTGATTTCCTATGTAAACGTATGGAACGCCATCGCTGTCTTATGATGAGATATTTCAATATATGGTATGGTTTAATCAATATATGCGGTGGTAAGTACATTATATGCGGTGGTAAGTACATTATATGCCGTGGTAAGTACATTATACGCGCTGGTAAGTACAATATATGCGGTGGTTAGTACATTATATGCGGTGCTAAGTACATTATATGAGGTGCTAAGAACATTATATGCGGTGGTAAGTACATTATATGGAGTGGTAAATACATTATATGCGGTGCTAAGTACATTATATGCTGTGCTAAGAACATTATATGCGGTGATAAGTACATCATATGGAGTGGTTATTACATTATATGCGGTGCTAAGTACATTATATGCGGTGTTAGATACATTATATGGGGTGGTATGTTCATTTCATGGGGTGGTTAGTACATTATATGCGGTGCTAAGTACATTATATGGGGTGGTATGTTCATTACATGGGGTGGTTAGTACATTATATGCGGTGCTAAGTACATTACATGCAGTGCTAAGTACATTATATGCGGTGCTAAGAACATTATATGGGGTGGTGAGTACATTATATGCGGTGCTAAGTTCGTTATGTGGTGATTTCGTTATGATAAACATTCTGATGACCATGATTAAACATTTCTGAGACTCGGATCGCAGCTACGTTACCTTAAGGCACTCCTCGTTTTTAAGTTTTTGTGGCTTTTAAACACAAATAAGAAGATAAAATAAATACTATGTTGTTTAATTGAGGTATATTTCATTATATTTTATTCAAAAAAGTGAAAAGATTAAATCTTTGGCAATCAGTGAAATTTATTCTACAATTTCATCACATTGATACAAGGGTGCGGTGGCGTAGTGGGGAAGACGCAGGACTGCAACTATCAAGGTCGCGAGTTCGATCCTGGTCACGGATACATTTTATTTTTTCAAAATTTTTACAAAGTTCTTGCTTTTTTTAATAGGCATTGTTTCCGTATATTGTATATGCTTTTACTTATATTTTTTCAAAATTTTTACAAAGTTCTTGCTATTTTTAAAGAGAGAGGCATCATGATATCAATAGGCATTGTTTTCGTATATTGTATATGCTTTTACTTATTAGAAGAGCTTATAACCTACTTTTAATATCGCTCTAGAGATAAATTTTAAAATAGTCATCCATCCCCCTTTTTTCGTTTTTGCTGTGGACATTGTTCCCCCCCCCCTCGCTTCAGAACCCCACTTGTCCAGAAAATGTGTTTTATTGATATGCACCTTTGGTGAATGTGGCATTGTAAAGCGAGGGGGGACGCTGTTGTGTAAAAGCGTTTCCGTTTCCATTGTTTTCTTTGTAAAAATGCTTATTTTGACCCAAATACCGGTCTTTTCTCCCCCCCCCCATGATAGAGCTGGGAAAAATGTTGAATCCTTTTGTGTTTATGTGTCCTTTTGGGTAAATTATAAACCGAGTCTCATAAATGTTTAATCTTGGTCATCAGAAATCACCACATAACGAACTAAGCACAGCATATGTACTCACCACCACATATAATGTTCTTAGCACCGCATATAATGTACTAAGCACTGCATATAATGTACTTAGCACCGCATATTATACAGTTAAAGTATACCATTGAGGGAGTTAGCACGATTCTGGTTCCCCGAGACCAGACCTATTTCCCGAGGCGAAGCCGAGGGAAATAGGTATGGTCGAGGGGAACCAGAATCGTGCTAACTCCCTCAATGGTATACTTTAACTGTTTTATTATACCGAAACAAACATTATACTGAAACAAACATATCTCTTAGGTATACAGAAACAAACATTATACTGAAACGAACATATCTCTTAGGTTCACAGGGTTCAAATGGAAATTCTAATGATTTTGCCTTGCCTTCTCGACTGCATGACTGAGTAACGGAAAATATTAATTTCTGATGATAAGATAAACAGAAACATCATTTATCATACTCATACATGTTTAATATTTTATTGTTTTATTTTATTGCGGATTAATTTATGTGCTAAGCGGATAGGAGGCGGATTACTCTGCTCGCGTATTGATAGCGTCATCCGATCAACCTTCACATCATCCGATCAACCTTCAACGGCGCTGATTGGCTGATACTGACACACCCCCAAAGAAGCTCCGCCCCATTTTGAAACTAACTCCCTAGGGAAATAGTCTTCTCAACTAACGCACCCCTTTGCAGGGAAATAGTCTTATCAGGCGATTTTCAGGGATTTAGTTAAATTTAATGAGTCTCTTTTTATATAGGAAAAAATCAGTAGAGGTATAATAAAATGTACTAACCACCCCATGTAATGAACATACCACCCCATATAATGTACTTAGCACCGCATATAATGTACTTAGCACCCCATATAATGTACGTACCACCCCATATAATGTTTTTAACACCGCATATAATGTACTAAGCACTCCATATAATGTACTTAGCACTCCATATAATGTACTTACCACCGCATATAATGTTCTTAGCACAGCATATAATGTACTTACCACCGCATATAATGTTCTTAGCACCGCATATAATGTACTTATCACCGCATATAATGTTCTTAGCACCGCATATAATGTAAGTACCACCCCATATAATGTTCTTAACACCGCATATAATGTACTTAGCACTCCATATAATGTACTTAGCACCGCATATAATGTACTTAGCACCGCATATAATGTAATAACCACTCCATATAATGTACTTACCACCGCATATAATGTTCTTAGCACCGCATATAATGTACTTATCACCGCATATAATGTTCTTAGCACCGCATATAATGTAAGTACCAACCCATATAATGTTCTTAACACCGCATATAATGTACTTAGCACTCCATATAATGTACTTACCACCGCATATAATGTACTTACCACCGCATATAATGTACTTACCACCGCATATATTGATTAAACCATCCAATATATTGAAATATCTCATCATAAGACAGCGATGGCGTTCCATATAAACGCCTATTCAATTTTGACGTTCATTTCACGATGAACACAGGTTGGCCCCAATCACATAACGTGCGCGCAAGAAGTTCAAACAGTGGGCGGGGCTTACTGATGCTGAAATTGCGATTAGGAGGAGATTCCCAACAAGTGTACGGGAATGAGACGATATAAAAGGGAAGAAACAGACGGGAACCAAAAACAAAAAATCATTGAAACCATTGAAATATGTATAACAACTCTAAGTACGTGTATATGAACAGCTTCCAGAGAGTTCATGTGTACTTTAATGTAGGTGGCGCTACCGAAATGAATTTATGCAGCGCTGAATACTCTGATATTATAAATAAGGTTATATTCTCTTTAAACGTGTTGAATTGTTTATAAAAAGTTAAAATTCATCATGAAAACGTTTTAGCAGATATTTACAACATTATCAAAACGTTGTAACAGTACATTTTTAGATGTGAACTTCCAGAGTTCATGTGTACTTGAATGTAGATGGCGCTACTGAATTAAATTTATGCAACACTGACTTTTCTAATTGTAAATAAGGCCTTATTCTCTTTAAATTGTTTACAAAATATTAAGACTCATTGTGTAAACATTTCTAAAATAAAAATTATTCGGTAATTTTTAATATCAAACCGTATATTTTGGTCCTTTGCAATGGAATATTTCTTGCCCTTCCTGGTAGGGAGAATTGACACACGTGAAACATTTATATCTTGATTTTACTTAATTTGTATAAAATTTCGAGGATGTTTTCAAAGATGTTTTACATCTGAATGTTTCTGAATGTAAATATAAGGAATGAGTTTCTTATTTTTTGCGTTCATGGCTTTTACACTCTGGTTCGACAGGCGCAAATCTTTCGAGAACCGCTTCGCGGTTCACGAGATTTGCGCCTGTCGAACCAGAGTGTAAAAGCCATGAACGCAAAACATAAGACACTCATTCCTTAAGTATGCCCTCGTACATGTACGCTATATAGATCCCTTTGGCTAATTTCTCGTTTGACTTCAGTTTCAATGTCACGAACGTGCTATCCATCCGCCATGTTGCTCTGTTCTGATACAGTTCTTGTCTTATGCAAATAAGTACTTACACGTGTTCGTATTCATTCTTCGTCGGAGAAAACTTTGTGATATTAGGTATCCATTTTATAAGCAATACTTTATCATATTTCGGTAGCGAGGGCGTATGTGACTGATATAACCAGCTAGTTCTTAAATTTAAGTATGTTAGACTCGCTTTCATTAAGGGGTATGGACAAAAGTTTACCGGTCACCTTGGATTTTACGTGAAGCACTTTTTGAAAATCTGCCGTTCAGCAGAACTAAGACTCCAATTTTAATCAATTTAATACAATGTTTTCTGTACCTCAACATCTTCATTTTCCCATCTTTCTAGGCAAAAACTGCATCAATAATTTTCACGACGACCATTTGAAGTTTGTGCACCAAACTGCGCAGCTACAGCTCTGCAGAATTCATGATTGGTAAAAATGTACTAAAAATGTACTAACACCTATCTCAAACTACATTTTTCCTCCAGTTTTGATCAAACTTTCTCAAAAAAAAAAACTAGCTATATTCATTTTAGACGCGTGGGGCTACCAGAGGCCTCGGAATTTTGCACATTTTTAATGTTATCAATAATTCACAAGACTATCCCACTTTTCTAAAATATATCATGTAAATAATTGATAAATGAATCGCAAACAGTATTACCCAAGGATGTTTAGAATATTTTATTTTTTCTATCTATGTTGGGGCGGATCGGCATGTCAAAATGGCTACCTGGAAAAATATGTTCGATAGGATCCGTATGGTGTAAACATGAGATTTATAAGATATTGAGATTTTGAAGGACAAATGTTGTAGACATACATGTACAAAATGTAGAACCAATGTAATGTTTAAGGTAAGTTATATTCATGAATTCTTCTGAGATGCAGCTGTGCAGTTCGGTGCATCAATTTTAAAGTGTTTTAGTGTTAAAATATAAGTGTAATTTTCCGTAGAAAAGATGGGAAAATTTAGCTACTGAGGTAGAAAATACTTAGAGTGAAAATGGATAAAGTTGGAGTCTTAACTCAGTGTAAGGAAATATTTTCAATAATACACTACATAAAATCCAATATGGCTAATGACATTTTGTCCATACCCCTTAAAAGTTTGACAAAATAGTTTGTTCATGGTTTGATCTTGACGAGAACAAATGTAACTTTAAAAGAAAGTCCGAGTGACCACCAACAGGTAACTTCCAGCGACAATCAACGCGTGGGATTGAAACGTACATAGATGTTGTTATTCCTTACGGAGGTTTTTGCTTGTTTTTTTTTTTCATTATCTAAGTGATACTACACAAAACAAACGAGACAACTTTGCAGAAGGACAATGTCTAATAAGTAAGTCCATATCGTTTATATATTTGAAAAGTCTATAGTTTTTGCAAACACTTCAAGAGTTCTTCAAAAGGAATGATAGGTCATGAACGTTTCTGTCGTCCATTAAGTGGAGTGTCTGCAAAAACTATGAATTTCTCATACACATTGACGATATTGAATAATTTATTAGGCATTGTCCTACTGCAATGTCTTACCAGTTTTGTAAAATTTAATTTAGAAAATGAAAAAAAAATACCAAAAACTTCTGTAAGGAATCACAATACCATACCATGCATACGTTTCGATACCACGCAGTGGACAATAGTACAGTACTACATTGTTATAGTCCAAAAGAGTGACGTCATATTAAGCCCCGGTCACACAGTACTCAACGTCCAAATCACGTTCAAAAATCTGCTGGACGTGGTCGTATGTGGTAATTTTTACCATGACTGTGCTTTGTACGGAGTATGACCGCCGGCGGTTGTTGCACGGCTAACGACGTCCAACCACGTCTAAGGTTGAAAGTATTCGTGACAAGACGCAATACACATACTTTTACCCGTGATACCAACGCGGAACACCCGTGCAATGACCGTGCTCTGTCCATGACAGACCGCTTAAGCTTTCGCGTCTTCACTAAGTTTTAATTACTGCCGGAACACGGGTTATCATGTGTGTTTCGCGTGCGTTGCACGCTTTTACGACGTATACCGTCCGTGGTTGTCCGCGGGATGAAGGTTTGAGCAGCTCGAAACTTCTTTCCGCGTCCAACGTCGTTCAGATTTCTTACTGCATCTTACCACGTCTACAAATCGTCTGTAGCGCAACAACAACGACTTCTTCACGGGAGACCTTTTTTTGGACGTGTTATGGCCGTGATCAAGCCGTAAAGCGCAGTCTGACCGGGCCTTTAGGCACGGTCCATTTGATATTCAGGGGGGGGGGGGGGGGGCTTGGGGTTTTTTGTCGGAGCAAGATTATTTTTTTCGCGCCGGACCGGGGCAAAATTATTTTTTTCTTGCAAAGTTGGAGCTAGGAATTTTTTTTTAACAAAGTGATGCGCATATTTGAAGAATGTTTGTGTTTTATCAATAGAAATTATTCATTTTACATTTTCACTCAAAACTCTAAATATTAATATATTGGTTTATTTTTATGCAAGTATTCAATTCACTTTTAAACAGAGAGATAATAGACTTTACGATACAATTCTCAATATTTTATATAAGGTACATGTATATAACATGTATAAGAGGGTCTGAGGGGAAGGTCTCCTAGACAAATTTTTAAATGTTAATAATATTTGTAAATTGGTGAATAACTGAAGTTCTTCTTCCACGTTTACAAGAACATAAAATTAGACTCTATGGGATACATGCAACATGTATTAATAGCAATACATAAATATTGATAATATATTTAAGCTTTTATGGAAGCCCTTTTTCATTCACATTCATGTATAACTTTTGATATCTTCAAATATATGAACAGTGTCATCAGTAAATAAAGTTTTGAGAGAAAACTATGGCGAGCGAAGCGAGCCAAAAATTTGTGATACAATTTGAAAACTGCGGCGAGCGAAGCGAGCTGGAAAATTTTCATGAATTTTAGCGAAAATTTATGGTAATTCTTCAAATTCAGATTATTTGTAAGAGCAAGATTATTTTTTTCTGTTACACCATAAGCAAATTAATTTTTTTCATCAAAATTGAGAGCAAAATTATTTTTTTCGAAAAAAACCCAAGCCCCCCCCCCAGAATATCAAATGGACCGTGCCTTAGGTCATTCCTCACATAGGAGCTTTAAGATTAGACCTAAAATCTGCCCTGAAAAGTCGAAATTTCAAAATGCAAAAATTGAGAAAATAAGAAGTAACTTGGTCCAAATATGAATCTTCTGTTCGGCTGGATAAATTATCCAAAATAAGACAGATTTGTGGGTAAATGGAAAACGGAAAAGTTTTTTTACAACATTGCCCCCCCCCCCCCCCCCTCGGTTCAAAATGCCACTTTTACCAAAGCTGTGTATCAATGTCTGAAACAAATTTTCTGGCCTCGTGGGGTTCTGAACCGAGGGGGAACATGTCCCACGAGCGAGAAACGAACAAAAGGGGGGATTCAATTCTACATTATAATGTAACAATATATTCAGAGTGTGTTCCGATCAAATATTTAACCGTTAAGAAGGAAATAAACGAGAAACAGATTTTGCCGATTATATTGATATTACAACCTTAAGTTTGATTTCTCCTACCTAATTTTGATACGAAAAGGTACAGAAGCACAATAAAAAACAAATATGGGTTAAATATTGCATTTTGGTGAATTTTCGCTCGATATTTGACGTTTTCTCTCATCTGTACCCCCTTCATCTTCAACCCGTAATTATAACATCTTTCACCAAAATATCTACTAGGAATCTTCGAATACTTCAGATTTTAATCCTGTCCAATTTTTTCCTTAAATAGAAGGGAAAGGAATTTATATTTGGGAAAGGAATTTATATTTCGGAAAGGAATTTATATTTTGGGAAAGGAATTTATATAAGCTGTAAGCTTTTTTTTGTAAAAATTAAAATGTTACACGTCAAATTGCATAAATGCTGTAGTAAACATAGCACTTATATTAAGATTAAGAAACACTCATTAAAAAACACAGTTTCAAACTATGGGTGAATATTTATAAAAACTGACATTAAAGTTTTTCTTCAAATAACGTTTAGGCATGACGCCGAAATACGCACGACGTCATTTTTGCATACGGGATATTTCACTGGACACGCGAGAATTCTTATATGTTCACATTCGCTTTTATAATTCATGAAAATCTGGTATAATTTTAGAGGTAAAGAAATGTGAAATTTATTTTGTTTGAAAATTATGGTATATTAAATAACAAAATTAAATATTTCCTTCTCCAAATTCACTTATATTGCTGAAAAAAGATTGTTTTCGTATTTGGGACATTTCACTGGACACGGCAAATCAGTCACGGTCTCTATACAACGCCCAAAATCCGAAATTTCACACTTTACATCAATTATTTCAAATGTGTACAATATGTCGGTTCCAAAATGGTTATATTGATTAGTCATTAGTTACTTCTTGTTTACTGCTGGACAAATGACTTTCTCGACGGAACATAATTTTGCATCATCATTTGCTTGTCGCTGTTTTTAATTCTCGTCTGCTTTTGCTTTGAAACATCTATGAGGACATGCTGAATCTATGATGCTTCATCTACTGTCCAGTTCTATTAATTTTCGCACCAAATATGACAGGATACCTCCGGTTTTTCCATTTTGTACAACGCTATTTCGTAACGCGGGACTCTCTAAAAATGACGTTGCTACCTATTTAAAACATCACTATTTCAGAGCGGACAAACTTCAGCAGTATTTATTTTTCATGTCTGAAATATTTATTAAATTCTCTTTCCAATGGTACCAAATATATAGCCTTTTGCGCACAAATAACATAAAAAGACGGCGTTAATTATGCAGCAAGTACGTGCTTTCGTAAAAAGGGCACTAGTACTGTGTCACGATGTATGTCCGTCCAACCGTACGTCCGACCCTTGTAAACAAGATAGAGTAAACTGGTTGAGGTAGGAACTTTACATTTACCATGTGGATTAAGTGTAATAAGGCCAAGAACCCTATTGATTTTCAATGTCATAGGTCAAAGGTCAATGTCATTTTGGGGCTAAAAATACATATTTGGGTGAAAATATTTCAAAAAGTAATTAAAAATCTATTTTTGGTCAAAATGTTATATTTACATTACTAGTAGATTCCCCATGTTGAACACCCATTAGGCAACTAAAATTATATTCCAATAACTTGGGTTGCTATTGTGACGTCACGTTCAAGTTTTGCATGTAGGGAGAATTTACCGAAGTTAGGATACATTTAACGCTGTTACAGGCAAAATGTGCGATGTTCATGCAAATAAAAATGAACGATAATTAGAATAAATGTAAATATAAGTAATGACTGTCTTACTTTTGGTGTTCATGGGTGTATAATTCTGGTTGGACACGTGCAAATTTTCCGAGAATCGCTTCGCGATTCACGGAATTTGCACGTGTCCAACCAGAATTATACACCCATGAACACCAAAAGTAAGACAGTCATTTCTTAATTGATATTTCATATGCATCAAGAAAAAAGTATATCCTTTCACATATGTAACGGGTGTTTAAATCTTTCCTCAGAAAATTGAGAAACTATGCGAAAGGGAAAGGGAGGGGGTTGTTGTTCAATATATGGTTACATGCAGTTTTTTCCTCGTAAACAGGATAGAGCCCAAACCAATTGAGATAGTTTTTTTTTCAAATTTACTATGTGGATTGAGTATATTAAGATGAAGAACCCTATTTATTTTCAAGGTCAAAGGTCAATGTCATTTTGGTGCTAAAATAGATGGGGGGGGGGGGGGGGGGGGGGAGGGGAATCTATTTCAAATTCTATTTTGAAATTGCATATGCTTCAAGAAGAATTATATTCCTTCACATATGTAATGGGATTTTATATTTTTGTCAGAAAATTAAGAAATTATGCGTCAGGGGAAGGGGAGTCCATTAATATGTCTACTTTCTCAAGTGAACATAATAATGACTAATTAATCCCGACGGGCCCATCTTGCTGTGTTAGCGTAGGCTTTATTCACCTATTAATGCCCGTTTGTGAGAGTACTATTCTCTCATAGTGTTGCTGTTGGAAGGAATAGTGCCCGAGCGTCAGCGAGGTCACTTATTTACCTTCCAAAAACAACACTATGAGAGAATAGTGCCCACACAAACGGGCACTAATAGGTTTAGTGCATCACATGACTTGTCCGAGTTACAATTTTAAATGATTCAGATTTTACACTGAAGCTGTTTTAACTAGCAAGTGGCGACACCTACGTTTTTAATAGCGCGTGTCTCTCCAAGCGACGTAACTCTGTAAAGCAAAAAGCAATATTACCAGGTCGCAGTGCACTATTCTCTCATAGTCCCCTGATCTTCCTACCTATGACTATTTTCAAAATAATTTTTCTCGCTTGGATGAAAGTAAATCATAATTTGTTTTTTGAATTGTTAGGACGCTATTTTGGACTTTTTTTCTGTTCGCAACCGTACCTGTGGAAAATCTAATTATTTTGCCTTGCCTTCTCGACTATGAGACTGAATAACTGACGGGTACTTCTGTGAAGTTTATCTGTAGAATGACCCAGTTAAAGAGAAATAGTACAGACCAAATGCACATTACACGATATCAAAAAATTACCAAATGGCCTTGGTCTTGTTCAGAGGTACTTCGAGCCAAAATGATTAAAAATTAACAAAATAACTTAAAAGTGTAGCGCCCACATGAAATCGCAGGATTTTCGTCAAAAGATATCGTGACTTTATTCAATTCCTTAAACCTTCTCCACGTCATTGAGATGATTTTAACATTGAAGGACAGATTCAAGACACAATCGAAGTTTTTGCAGTCGTGTTTGATATGACGATATTCCTTAATATTAAGCTTAAAATGTAGCGCCCACATGAAATCGCAGGTTTTTCGTCAAAAAACATCGTGACTTTATTCAATTCCTTAAACCTTTTCCATGTCAATGAGATGACACAACTGAAGTTTTTTTGCAGTCGTGTTTGACAGAACGATATTCCTTAAGGAGGCTCAATAATCGTTTGACGTCATCAGATATCGAGTGCAGTACTTTTATATGTGGCCTTTTTTAGTTTTCGGCCTTCAAACTCCTCCGTAATTCGCTTGTTTCTTGACGGATTTCGACATGTTTGGTATCGATGGAAACAGAAAATTATCATCTACAATCTGAGTGTAATAAATATTTAGTAAAATGTATCGTTTAATTTATATATACAAAAATATCCCGTAAAAGAGACATCCTGGCTAACGCCGTAAACGTATCGTTTTTAGAACGTCATCGGCGGAAATTCAACCGTCTGTTGCCTTTGAACAAATTCAAGGAGGTAATCTTAAGTTCATGATAAAACAAGATATTTCTTGGAGATTTTAGCGATATCATAGATAAGATATTTCAAGTTTGGTTTCTCTAATAATCTTTGGTTTAAAGATTTTTTCTTCAATTTTGTCAACTTTCGTATTTGCAACAAGATGTTATCGAATAAAGTTTCCCTATTTGAAAGATTTAAGCGAATGAATTTTAGTTTTAAGTCTGCTTTGTTCAAAGATATATCCATTTCACAGATAACTTCACGCATTATCGAGAACGAGGGAGGGGATTGACGTCCACTTATTGACCTTGAACGTCAAAATGTTTAAAAACGCTTCCGTTTACTTTAGTTTTATTTCTTTTATATACATTTCCGTTTCTCTAAATAGATTGATGGAATTAGAAATGAAATTTTGAACAAAACATTTTTTTAAGCTTCGACTTTTTTTGAACTTTATTTGACAAAACTCATTTAACTGACACTAACAAAACATGAAAGAAAAAGGTCGAATAACGCTTTGCCAAGGATATTTAGAAGTACACATGTTACTTTCCTTTTCTTGTTTATTTTTTTCGACAAATCATTTGTAAACTTGTTTATTCTTATTTCATTTCGATGATAAATGATAATTGTGTAAGTATTCTTCCTTGTATCAGAATTTGAAACTTCCACTGAATGTTGGGAAAGAATAATCTCGACTCGAAGTGTCTGATTTTTAGCTCAACTGAGCTATTGTCATAGCGCGCCGTCCGTCCGTCGTCTGTCGTCCGTCCGGCATAAACCAAGTAGATTTTTACAATATGGAAACGAGGTAAAACGGAATGTCTTGTACTTTTGTTAAAAGATTAGAGTCTGATCATGAAAAATAGGTCAATTATAACAGTTTTTAACAAATATTTTCATCGTTATAACGTCAACTAAGGGAACAGGGCATTTTAATTTGACTTGTTGCAAATTGTTACAAAACCGTTACTATGACAACCAAATATTTTAAATCAGAATGAACGATAACATGTACTTTTTTATATTTCTTTTCGAAGAAAAGAGTTTGTCGTTGAGAAATACGTAAAAGAAAATAACTTCTGACAAAGACTTCCTTCTACTTTGATGTCAAATAAGGGTACTGAGTACTTTTTTTTAGATTCTCATTTTGGGGTGGGGGGTACCCAAAATGTACTTTTCTGGAACAGTTTTAGCTATTTCACTCTTTGAAAGCATTATCTATAAAGAAATATACATATTTGATGATATTATGGTGAAAATGATCACAAGAATGGTTTCAATCTGGAATTATTATCCATATATCATGTTTTTATCTATCAAAATTCATTGTTTTGCGACATATCTCGGCGTTGGTTTACATATGTATATTCAGAGGACCACTGGTCAGTCAAATAGTCGATGATATGTAATCTTAAGCACAAATATAAATTATCAGATATCAATGTTGAATAAACAGAATATTTTTTTCTCCTCTGACAAAGAATTCTTGGATTATTGAGCCACCTTAATATTAAGCTTAATTTCTTATTTCAAAAAGTTTTGTAAAGATTTAGTCGCGAAAGCGAGAATTTGGGTTGAAATAGAAAATTTTCTCGGGGTAGTGGTGATCCCTTCTACTCTTGATGCTGTGCACCTCGGATGAAACCTTCGGCTTCATATGTTTTATATATATATATCTCTTGTGTGCACTTAAAAACTTAGAACTATAGCTACGCCCCTGGCATCTCAAACAACGGTACATATTCTTTGTCACTGCAAAATATTTTGACGATATAATGAAATATAAATAATTTAACATCAAATGTTTAAAAATGTCTTCAACTCAATAGCGTATGTCATTTATCAAGAGCAGATAACGCTGCATGGACCAGGCATGCACGTTTCGGGTACTTGGAACTGTCCAAAAACACCCGTATTGACTGGTGCTAGCATTCTTAAAAATTGAGTGGCGCCACCTATGATAACTTCGTTTTTACATCAGACTCTGTAGAGAGCAAGTTGCACTCGTAGAAAATGTAGTCCTTCAATCGTGCGTCGTTGTATCCGTCTGTTTGTCCACTTTTTCGTCTCGTGAGTTTATATCAAATTAAACTTTATTTATTTTACAACGCTTAACAAACAAGTTACGTTGGCTCAGATGTTGGCCTGAGGGGGGTCCAAGGAGCAGGAGGAAACCGGAGTACACGGGGAAAAAACCCTGCAGAGGCCTGGGCGGGGGACCACCTACCCTCCCACATAAGACCCTTCGCCGAACCATGGATCTTAGAGGTGAGAAACGAGCGCGCTATCACTGCGCTAACCTGGCTACCAGAGCCAACAAGACGGTCGTGAAAAAGGAGCTGATAAGATAAGGCGTAAAATCTGTCCTGAAAACGTGGCATTTTCAAAATGGGAACTTCAAGAAAATTCTTTCACAAAATTGATGCCAGTTCTTGGTTTCATAATAATCAGCTATTAGTTAAGAATTTGATGTGAGACTGGCAGACAGGCGTCAAAAACAGTTTTTACGCCTTATCTTTTCAGCTCCTTTTAGGGTGCAAGTCATGGTCACTTTCTAGAAATTGCCAGCATGGCTATACTAGTAGCGTTAGCGAGGACACAATTACCTTGCAATACCCACTCATGATGTCTGTTTGTAAGGAAGTAGCGACACCCACAGTACGTTTCTCTCTATACATAATTCTATCAAGCAAAATGCAATACATATACGAAACGCCATATGAACCTGATAGTAACACCTGTCCGTTTTATATGAATGGTGCTGATGACCGTACTGTCGGTTCTGGCAGTTTTCGGACAATGATTCAAATGTTAAAAGTGATAATGCAATGAAACTTCATACACCCACTCACTAGGAGTCAAGGATGAACCCTAGTGAATTTGGGGTAACAAAGTCTAGGTCATGGGACGCTGGTGATATAAAAAGCTTTTTGGCCCATATTTGTGCGTTTAATGCATCTTAGATCATAAAACGCGGCAGCAATATTTCCCATGAATTTTCTTCGTGAAGGTATAGAGTTGGAACACTTCCGTATTTTTACAAGAAATAATTTCACTGCGTCAAGGATGATACCTTTGATTTTTGGATCAAAGGTCAAGGTCTGATATTTGAAAATGGTTTCCGGATCATATTAGAACGTGTATTACACTTATTTTCATGAAACTTACAAGATTTATTTCCATGGATTGAAGAATGATACCTGTTGATTGTAGGTACTATAGGTCAAGGGCAAAGAACTCTGATAATCGTTCCTAGATAATGTAAGAGTATGGATTGCGCATCATGCGCGGACCGGGCGTCTGGACCCCCCCTCCCTGAGATTTTCGGAGGTGGGGTCCAGCTTTGGCTTATTTCTAATTGAAAATGGGTCTAAAAATACATGGAAGGGCTTTGAAGCTTCGCTCGCCATTTACAAATACAAAACTATTTTTTTCTGCAAAATTCCTTAATTATTTTCAATTGTTCATACTAAAGAATTTTATATAATTGTCTTGGGTCTTAGGAACTCATATTTACAACAGTCCCTTACTTCATAGGATATAACTTCCTTCATCTTTTTCAAGGTTTTGTCATTTTAAGATGTCTGATTATTTGGGAAAATGACACATCTCTTATCTATACATTCTCATGAAATATAGACAAAATGTGAATTAATAAAAAAAAATCGAAACTTTCGACGCCTTCCGTATCATACCATACATGTCAATATACATGCATGTATCATATGTTTGTGACCGACTAACATCGTCACTGAGGAAGTTCTAAGGTCGATATGGGAACTCGTCATACACTATGATGTCCCACTCTCCAGAATGGTGGATGATATTCTGTCATAAACCATTTGTACCATCCAACCAAAGATTATACTATATCATCCAAAATGGAAGAAACCGAATGTGACAATTCTACCGAATTGAAGCGACGGGTGTTGCATGCAAGCAGGAGATGCTGACTCTTCCATGGAACCTGATCTCGCTCCCATTTCGAGAGTTCGCTTCTTTTCATGTGGTGGAGATTTTTGTTTGTTTGCTTTGGTTCCTGTTTTATCCTGATTTTGTATGCCTTCGGTTTATGATATTCTGAATTATCGATTTTGTGCTGTATATAGGGATATAGTCAGAATCCATATTTGTCATCAATATATGTACTTGAGTAATCAGAAAAACAAAAATCGCTCTCAAGACAATTTTCAACATGAATTGAATGAATGTCAGCAGAACGTTTAACAGCAGAAGAACAGGAATGCACATGATGGGAACTGCAGAACTCTTGATCAGAATTGATTCTTGACAACCAAAAATCCAGGATACTGCACTTTCTCCACCGGTTGATGACCAAAGGATTGTGAACGATTACAGATCTGCCGTCTTCAGTACTAACTTCTAAATCATTAGGTTTTGTCCTACACATAAATTGGATTTTAATGTAATTGATGCCATTCTCTTTGTTTCATTCCAGTGATCCTTCTGCAGTTGGTTAATGGTCAAAGGACAGTCATTGTTATCTCTCATTCCAAACTTGTGTCATTGTCCATCACTAGATTTGACAAGAACGCGAAGTCCGACAGATTCACAAGAGCGGATGACATTATTCATCGTGTAACGAAAGGAATCCGTCTTCAAACTACTCCCTTTCATGGCATATGCCCTAACATGCGAATTGCTGTTTCCTGTGTTGTATCGCCTGTCTAAGCCACTTGCCATATATACACAACTATCGTTTGCGATCGTTCTGGATAAATTATAAGCTAGTTGAGTCCATTTCGTAGCAGAGCTAATGGTTTCTGAAACTTTCTCGAGAATTCAAGCACCTTCTGAGTAAATATTACTTTCGTTGTCTTTAACTTGATTGGTCTCGTTTTCCAGTACATATATATACACTTGTACAAGATTGAAATTCTGCTAGCAATTCAGTGTTGTTGTCAATGAGGCGAATGATACCATCCCTAACCACAGGAAGATTCAAGAAAACCCCTTTAGGACGAGTAGATGTATTGGACCCATAACATGACCAGCACGTGAATTCATACTAACTCCTACAGGAATATGCTGCCATTTCTGATAAGATCTGGGGAATGTAATACAGCGGTATACTATAGTTACTGTGTTTGAAAAACGAATTTGTTGATTTGTACTTGTTCTCATACATGATTTTGTGTACAGGAACATCTACAGTTTTCAAGGAACCGTCTGGACTGACAACCATAAAGTTTGTTTCTTCTCCATGCCCAATTTTCATGAAACCTTCTTCGAAATAGCATTAATTAGGATAGTAAAAAGTAAGCACAGGTCCATAAAGTGTTGCTACTGCATCGATTTCATGTTCTCTGCCATAAAGAAGGTTTTCCTCGTTACATACTTCTGTGGAAGGCTGTTCCTGTTTACCAAGCATCACTCGATCATAATGTTGTAATTGTTCCTTAAGCTTTCCACGCCTAACTGCCCGATTACAGGTGCTTTCTGTAACTTTTGCCTTTTGTCGAAGCTGAAACCAGGCTTCAGATCCTAGTTTGGTTCATTTTCAGTGTTCTGTATATGATTTTGTAATGGTTAGTAATTTGCTGCTTTTGTAGCTTTTTCAGATCTACTACTCTTGTATTGTCACATACCAAATTTGAAGTTTTATTCATATTCGACCCTTAAAGAAACAGACTCTTCGATAAAATCAAACCCTCCTTGATGTGCTGATTGACATCCAGTTTGTTCACTCGGAGAGATGCAATAGGTGGAAAGAATTTAGATTTTCTCCAGTTTTCTCCAGCCATCTTTAAAATTCTTGATTCAGTTCCGACAAGTGAATGGCAAACATCTCGCAATTCTTTCTGTTTGTTTGCTAAGTGTTTATGTTATCAGAATATATCTAGAGTCGCTCTTATCGGGTTGAATTGTGTTTTCATCTACCTTTCCTATAAAGTTGATGGACTAAGTAAAGGTTGTAGTTTTACTTAAATGCTTATCTTTTCTTTGTTGAAGTGATGATTCACTTTCATGACCCAGCAGTCTATATCTCCCATTGAATCGCCTTTTCCTCTTGAAATCTTCTTCTCATCAACAGCAATCTTGATCACCTTGGTATCAAAACTTTCTTTGAGTGCTTTTATAGATTTATTGTAATTTCCTGGGAAAAAAATCTTCAATCGGTGTTTCAACTACTTCTTAGTTCCAAGTTCTGTCTACTTGGCACGGCAAAATTTATGGACGATGCTGATGAATTTAAATGAATCCTTTTTTGTCAGGGTTATTGGGTAAGTGACCTTGACTCCTTTGTCCGGACATAAATCATAAGACATTTTCCGTGGATTAGCCGGTATCAAACTCTCCAAAAATTCATGGAAATTGTTTGATACCTCATATATGTGTCGTTGACTGTTGGCTAAGCCAGTTCACAACATCGAGAAATAAAACGTAGGCTATACAAGGAAATTTTCAAACGCTTACGAAGTAAAGAAAGTTTTTGAAGCTTCCGTTTTGTTGCTCGCATAGAGTTGATCGTAAACATTTGGAAGGATGAGGATTTCCAGTGTATATTTTAAGAAATATTCTAGATCTATTGTTTCATTTTCATCAGTGACATTTTCTTCTAACTTCAGTCGTTTTGTCGCACATATAACGTCGTCTTTGATCCTTATTTCAATACCTTCTCCTTGAAGTTTAATCAAGATTTAATGAAGAATGATGTATTGATTGATATATATAGTTAAGCTAACTTTCCAGAAAATTAATTTAAGACAATCTTTCTATACTTGAAGTCTTTCTCTTTATGTGCGCCTATGGTTTGTACTTTCTACTAGTTGTTATTTGAATTTGATTGCACTTGGGCTCATCCGAGGCAGCGGACCCTGTCCTTTATCGACCAGCGGACTGCCAAATATGTGCAGATGTTATAAACTCGGTAAACTCCGTACGGCGGCTTCGCCTGGCATACAAAGCAGACCGCTCAATCCGCAACGCCACGGTGACAACCCTAAAAAGAGTTGTTCATATGACGTCCATATGAATACGGCCTACTGAGACATCACACACCGGAAGTGAAGAATTCGTTGTTGTTTGAATTTGACTGCACGGAGTTTACCGACCTTATGTATAACATCTGCACCTATTTGGGAGTCCGCTGGTCGATAAAGGACAGGGTCCGCTGCCTCGGATGAGCCCAAGTGCAATCAAATTCACATAACAACGAATTCTTCACTTCCGGTGTTTGCTGAGCATGCCGTATTCATATGGACGTCATAGGAACTTCTTTTTATGCCCCCGGAATCAAAGATTCGGGGGCATATAGTTTTTGGCCTGTCCGTCTGTTTGTCTGTTTATCTGTTTGTCTGTTTGTCCGAAAAACTTTAACATTGGGCATAACTTTTGAATGGAAGGTGATAGGGATTTCATATTTCACATGTGTGCTCCTTGTGACAAGACCTTTCCATTGATACCAACATTTTTGACTTTGTGACCTTGACCTTTGACCTACTTTTCAAAAAACTTTAACATTGGGCATAACTTTTGAATGGAAGGTGATAGGGATTTCATATTTCACACGTGTGCTCCTTGTGACGAGACCTTTCCATTGATACCAACATCTTTGACCTTGTGACCTTGACCTTTGACCTTTGACCTACTTTTCAAAAAACTTTAACATTGGGCATAACTTTTGAATGGAAGGTGATAGGGATTTCATATTTCACATGTGTGCTCCTTGTGACAAGACCTTTCCATTGATACCAACATCTTTGACCTTGTGACCTTGACCTTTGACCTTTGACCTACTTTTCAAAAAACTTTAACATTGGGCATAACTTTTGAATGGAAGGTGATAGGGATTGCATATTTCACATGTGTGCTCCTTGTGACAAGACCTTTCCATTGATACCAACATTTTTGACCTGTGACCTTGACCTTGACCTTTGACCTACTTTTCAAAAAACTTTAACATTGGGCATAACTTTTGAATGGAAGGTGATAGGGATTTCATATTTCACATGTGTGCTCCTTGTGACAAGACCTTTCCATTGATACCAACATTTTTGACCTTGTGACCTTGACCTTGACCTTTGACCTACTTTTAAAAAAACTTTAACATTGGGCATAACTTTTGAATGGAAGGTGATAGGGATTTCATATTTCACACGTGTGCTCCTTGTGACAAGACCTTTCCATTGATACCAACATTTTTGACCTTGTGACCTTGACCTTGACCTTTGACCTACTTTTCAAAAAACTTTAACATTGGGCATAACTTTTGAATGGAAGGTGATAGGGATTTCATATTTCACATGTGTGCTCCTTGTGACAAGACCTTTCCATTGATACCAACATTTTTGACATTGTGACCTTGACCTTGACCTTTGACCTACTTTTCAAAAAACTTTAACATTGGGCATAACTTTTGAATGGAAGGTGATAGGGATTTCATATTTCACATGTGTGCTCCTTGTGACAAGACCTTTCCATTGATACCAACATTTTTGACCTTGTGACCTTGACCTTGACCTTTGACCTACTTTTCAAAAAACTTTAACATTGGGCATAACTTTTGAATGGAAGGTGATAGGGATTTCACATTTCACACGTGTGCTCCTTGTGACAAGACCTTTCCATTGATACCAACATTTTTGACCTGTGACCTTGACCTTGACCTTTGACCTACTTTTCAAAAAACTTTAACATTGGGCATAACTTTTGAATGGAAGGTGATAGGGATTTCATATTTCACATGTGTGCTCCTTGTGACAAGACCTTTCCATTGATACCAACATTTTTGACCTTGTGACCTTGACCTTTGACCTACTTTTCAAAAAACTTTAACATTGGGCATAACTTTTGAATGGTATTTTGCATGGTAAGTGATAGGGTTTTCATATTTCACACGTGTATGTCTGTTTGTCTGTCTGTTTGTCCGACATTTCCATTGATACATGTACCAAAACGTTTGAACTTGTGACCTTAACCTTGACCTTTGATCTACTTTTCAAAGACTTTAAAATGGGCAACTTTAAAATGGGCAAAATTTTTCAATGGTAAGTAACAGAAAATATTCAGTTATAAAGAATTTTATGTAAATAAAAAATACATCCTTATGTTCTTTTCACATGATCTACAACATATATTACAGGTATCAAGTATGTAAGTTCATGTTATAAAAAGTACTAACATAACATTTGTTCATACTAATTGTTGTTCGCGTAGATCATTTGTTCCCCTAGATCACTTTGATGTAACTGAAAGGATATTAATTGCTTTATTTGTAAAATTGTGGCCAAAACAGCTGAGTTACAAAACAAAAACCATATCATTAGAATAACCTACTAAAATTTATAAAGAGTTATGTTGCAATTGAAATATCCTTTCAAGAAATTGTTCTTTCATTGAATTGTTATCCTTACACATATTACACCCTATGGAATTGCTTTACAAACAAGACAGATTAAAAAGTGATCATAAAAAAAAATCAACTTTACGGTATTATGGTGTAATAGTGACAAATATGGATAATGACCATATCCCTGAACATTTCATTCCTATTGTAAATTCATTTTACTAACCTTGAGATATTTTGTACATTTGTAGAGGTGCAATTTAAATAATTATAGATATAAAACCAAACATTTATCTCCTTTCATTTTGATTTCACAAATAGACCATTGTTATCTTTCTTTATCACATGATAAAGATAATAAGTAAAGATAAAAAGTTACATTTGGAACCTCTAATTATGCATCTCTAATTAACTGAAGAATAGATATTAATAATAATTCTCATTTCATGCAACACAAAGTACAAAAGAATGTTTAGATAAGCTCTTTCTTATTTAGGTAACTCCAATGGAACCATGGGTTGGCTGCTTGGTAATAAAGGAGCACACACATACAATGGGGACATTCCATTCACCTGTGAAATATGTGAGAAGACATTTACATCAAAAGAACTTCTGAACAGCCACACATGCTTTCAGTGTAACCGTTGTTGCAGAACATTTAAGTCAGACAAGACTTTGTCAAATCATAAATGTAGTTACTGTGATAAGTGCCAGAAAGTCTACAGTACCTATCAAAGACTACTTCATCATGCATGTTGTGAAAATTCATTTTGGAAGAAAAATGATATGAATAAATGCAGTACAACAATTCCAAACCAAATACTGAAATCCGCTGATGAAGGAACAGTTAAAAAATGTCCAAACCAAATACTGAAATCATCTGATGAAGGAACAGTTAAAAAAAGGAAACACGATAGCATACTGAGAAGTAATGTCCTCATTTCTGATGAAGTAATCTGTACATTCCTGAAACTGATGCAAAACCAGTGGAAAAATGTAAGGATTGGTGTTAAACTACCAGCTGAAGTAGAAGTCTTGAGAAAAGAAACAAGTCGACAATCTCTACAACCTTGTGTTCCAACAAACTGTCACTCTATTAATATACATTACTTAAATTCACACTGGGTAACAACTTGGCAGGACCCTTGCGACTTGAAAATAAAAGTGTATGACTCTCTCTTTTACGCTCACCGCCTTTCAGCATTAATGCCTATACTGGCTATATTTTATGACCTGAGGATCTACAAACCATGCTATGTAACAGGAGTTACCCAACAAACAGATCCCTCTTGCGGAGCTTATGCATGTGCATTTGCTGTAGCTTGTGCTAATCATACACCACCAGAATGCATCTCCTTTGGGAAGGATTTAGACATGAGATCCCATCTTCACAAGTGTATCAATTCCAAGAATATACAGTCATTCCCCATTTTAGATTCATTAAAAATCCAACTTGCAACAACAAACAATCAGCATATGCTCTTACTAAAGGAGTTTGAAAATCAACAAAGACTTCAAACTGCACACTTGAAAGAAGTAAAGAAAACTACACAGAAAAGGAAAATAAACAATCCACTGATATTTGATAATAGCTGTAGATATCTTGACAGGAAGAGAAAAACTATGACAGATATAAGAACAGAAGAAGATGAGAAAGAAAGGGAAGTGAAATTAGAAAAAGACAGAAGGAGACAAGCAGAGAAACGTGCCCAAGAAAGTGATAATGAACGGCGTCAGCGACTTGAACGTGCTAGAAACAAAATGCAATTTCTACGGCAGAATGAAGACACCACGTCAAAATTAAAAAGACAACAAAAAGACAAGATGAAACGTGCAGAGAATCGTTCAAATGAAAATGAAGATGAAAAGGCACAAAGGCTAGATTGTGTGAGAAATAAAATGGAAAGTTTGAGAAAAAATGAGAAAGATGAGTCAAAGCATAGAAGACAGCAGCAAGATAGATCAAAACATGCAGAGAAACGTTTAAATGAAAATGAAGATGAAAAGGCACAAAGGCTAGATAGAATGAGAAATAAAATGGAAAGTTTGAGAAAAAATGAGAAAGATGAGTCAAAGCATAGAAGACAGCAGCAAGATAGATCAAAACATGCAGAGAAACGTTTAAATGAAGCTGAAGATGAAAAGGCTCAAAGGCTAGATAGAATGAGAAATAAAATGGAAAGTTTGAGAAAAAATGAGAAAGATGAGTCAAAGCATAGAAGACAGCAGCAAGATAGATCAAAACATGCAGAGAAACGTTTAAATGAAGCTGAAGATGAAAAGGCACAAAGGCTAGATAGAATGAGAAATAAAATGGAAAGTTTGAGAAAAAATGAGAAAGATGAGTCAAAGCATAGAAGACAACAGCAAGATAGATCAAAACATGCAGAGAAACGTTTAAATGAAAATGAAGATGAAAAGGCACAAAGGCTAGATAGAATGAGAAATAAAATGCAAAGTTTGAGAAAAAATGAGAAAGATGAGTCAAAGCATAGAAGACAGCAGCAAGATAGATCAAAACATACAGAGAAGTGTTTAAATGAAACTGAAGATGAAAAGGCACAAAGGCTAGATAGAATGAGAAATAAAATGGAAAGTTTGAGAAAAAATGAGAAAGATGAGTCAAAGCATAGAAGACAGCAGCAAGATCGATCAAAACATACAGAGAAACGGTTAAATGAAACTAAAGATGAGAGGACTCAAAGATTAGAAACTGTAAGAAATAAAATGAAATGTCTGAGAAGAGCTGAAACTGAACATCATACTTCCTTAAGACAACAAGCAGATAGACAGAGACATCATCAGTGCAGGAATCAACAGTCACTGAGGGAGAAAGAGAAAACACAGAGAGCAGACAGACGAAGGAAGAACATGTCAAGAAAGCCAGAATCAATTGAAAATGCAAGAAAGCTTTTTATTAGAGAATTGCTGAAGTGTCCAGAATATGTTTGTACAGTATGTCATAGACTACTGTATAAGGAAAGTGTTGTACGATTGAAACCTGAAACATTCAAAGATAGGGAGTTATTGCAGTCTTGTAGAACTTATGTTACTGGACCAAAAAAAGTAGAATGGATATGTAAGACGTGCAAAAGATACCTTATAAAGTCCAAAATGCCACCGCAAGCTCAGGCTAACAAGATGGAAGTCTTCATTGGAAATAACATCTTGAATGAATTAACAGATTTTGAATCAAGACTATTAGCCAAACGGATACCTTTTATGAAAATAACAGCTCTTCCAAGAGGACGACAGAGAGGAATCATCGGACCTGTCATAAATGTACCTTCAGACATTGATAGAACATGTGATAACCTACCAAGAACACCTGTCTTCTGGAATCATACCTGTGAAATTAAAGAGGAAACAAGCCTTCAAAAATCATGTGTTTTATGAAAATGTGAGACCTCAAAAAGTCTTAGATGCTTTGAAATGGCTTAAGGAGAATAACAAACATTATCAAGAAGTTGTTGATGTTTCTGATCACTGGGTTGATGACTCTCGTATTGAAGATGATGAGCTATGGGGACATCTCACAAAATCTCAAACAAGCCCTGACGATCAACAACAGTCAGATAAAGACGATTTGGATAAAGAAACTGATAATGATGAGCAGGAGGGATTAGATGAAGATAGTGATCCCAAAGACTGTCCACTTGATACCTGTATACAATCTTCAGACCCTGCTTTGGATGTTAGCCAGATTATGACATTTGCTCCTGGAGAAGGGAAAACTCCAATAAATGTAATGATGGATACAGGATGTGAAGAAATGGCTTTTCCAAAACTTTTCCCAAAAGGTGGGTTTGGCTTTGATGCTGCACGCACTGTGAAATTAACCCCTAAAAAGTATTTCAATGCTCGAATATTGAACAGAACCGGGGAATTTGCTCGCAATATAGAATACCTTTTCTTTGCTCAGTATATAAGTGAGCACAAACAAATTATGGACAACATATCTATAGCTATGAGGAAGTCCTTCTCTCAAACATCAAGTGGAAGTATTGACTCAAGTTATCTTAAAGACAACGACAACCTGACAGGTCTCATACTCAAAGATCATGCTTACCAATTCTTACAGACTGTTAGAGGTTCTCCACCGTACTGGCAGAAAGCGATGTATAAACTCCTTGCAGCTGTGAAACAATTAGGGATATTTACTTTCTTTGTAACACTATCTTCTGCTGACATGAAATGGAGAGATACCTTGCAGGCGATTTCTCGGCAACAAGGAAATCCATTAACTGATGAGGAAGTCGATAACCTTTCATTTGAAGAGAAGAGTAACCTTTTACGGTCAAATCCTGTAACAGCTGCACAACATTTTGATTATAGACTTCAGAAATTCTTTACATCATTTCTTCTATCACCAGCACAACCACTTGGAAAGATTAAACATTATTCATACCGTATAGAGTTTCAGCAAAGGGGATCCCCTCATGCACATATTGTCATATGGACAGATAGTGCCCCCACTCTTGAGGATGGCCATGATGTAGTCACTGATTTCATAGATCAATATGTCACTTGTCAAATACCAAATAAAGAGGACGATCCAGATCTTCATAGATTAGTTACAACATTACAACAACATCAACATTCTGCAACATGTAAGAAAAAAGGAACATTTTGGCGTTTCAATTTCCCTAAATTACCGTCAAACAGGACTATTATTGCTCATGAAATTGAATCTGATGACCCAATAAAAATAAAGCAACTGAAACAGCAAAACATGGATACTCTAAGCAAAGTTCATGAAATACTCTCTCAAAAGGAAACACTTCCAACTACAGTTGAATCATTAACAACAGCAGCAGGTGTATCTCTAGATGAGTATGAACAAGCATTTGAAATGTCCAAGTATGGAAAGACTGTAGTTCTACAACGCACCCCACAAGAAATAAACATTAATTACTACAATCCTGATCTCCTTCGTACTTGGTGTGCCAATCTTGATGTGCAATATTGTTTGGATCCATATGCTTGCATCACTTACATGGTCGCTTACATCACTAAAGATGAGAGAGAGATGGGAAATATTTTACATTCTATCTCTCAAGAAGCTGCTAGTGAATCGTGGTCAACAAAAATGAGGAAATGTGCGAGAGCCTTTCTTAATGCAAGAGAATTAAGTGCACAAGAGGCAGTATACAGATTGATGAGCTTTCCATTGTTTAAGTGTAGTTTTAGGACTGTCTTTGTACCTGCTGATATGCCACAAAATCGTGTTCGACTGTTGAAACCTCTGTCTCGTATCCAAGAAATGGATGATGGAGATGAAGATATTTTCCAGAAGAACATAATTGACAGATATTCAGTTCGACCCGATGTCCTAAACAATTTCTGTCTTGCAAAGTTTGCAATATGGTATTGTCCCATATATGATACAAACACTGATAATGAACAAAATACTGATGGAGAAGAAAATGATACTTCAGAAAATACAAAAGTCATAGAGTTGTTGGATGGATCTGGAAAAATGAAGAAGACAGCTCTGCCTGGTGTACTACGATATCCAAAGAAGTCTAAAATAAAAGAACCTGATTCATTCTTTTATGGTCAGATACTGCTATACAAATCATGGAGAAATGAACAGCAGTTATTAACAGTTCCATCATTTGAAGAATTCTTTAATGCTAATTTACAAGAAATTGATGCAAATAGGGGAGACTTAGAGCATTACTCCTGCATCGTCGAAAATGCATTTGAACAGCTTCAAGAAAATGGACCTCCTGTGCACATATACGATGACATCTCACCAAACACACGGCAAGAGAACCTAGAATGCATTGATGAAGGACACATCCCTGATCCAGACTCTGTTGTCTTACAACCTGACCAAGAACATACAAGCAATGGATTGAACCTGGATGTCAGATCTCAAAAACCAGTCTCTTATAGCATTGAACAGCGACCAAGTATTCTAGAAGAATCAGATTTCTTTGCACAAGTCTAAATGGCCAGCAAAGGACTGTCTATCAATATGTAGAAAACTGGAGCACATTAATATCTAGACAACACAAAACTGGTACTCCTATTCAACCTATACATCTTTTTGTCTCTGGCGGTGCAGGTACAGGAAAATCTCACCTCATTTCAGCATTATATCAAATGGCACAGAGAAAATTATATCATGAAGGTGAAAATCCAGATGATGTCAAAGTATTACTAACAGCTCCCACTGGAACAGCAGCTCATAACATATCAGGTACAACACTCCATTCAGCTTTCCTGCTACCTCTTGGTCAAGCTAAAAGCTACATAAAGCTTTCTGATGACAAACGTAATGCACTGCGCACCAAGGCTGGCACATTAAAGATGCTAATTATAGATGAGATTTCCATGGTTGGTAGTGACATTCTTCTCCAAATTCATTATCGCTTGTGTGAGATAAAGTCATCATCAGAACCATTCGGTGGTATATCTGTTATTGTATTTGGAGATTTGTATCAGCTTCCTCCCGTGATGCAGCAGTTTGTTTTCAAGCCTGTTTCTGACCCCTATGTCAATCTCTATGGATCTCTGTGGAGACAGTTCCTCTTGGTAGAACTGAAGCAGATCATGAGACAAAACGAAGATCTCCAGTTTGCAAATGTATTAAACAGAATACGTACAGCCACACATACTGAAGAGGACATTGAATTACTGAAAACAAGAGAAATATCAAAGGATTCTCATGACTATCCTTCAAGTGCTCTTCATGTATTTTCAACTAACAAATGCGTCAATGAGTACAATGAGGATATGCTACAAAAACTTCAGACAAAACATGAAGTTCTTTCTGCAGTTGATAAAAAACCCGAAGCATTAAGAGTCATTCTCTGTAAGCATCAAAGTGGGTCGGAAATCGCATGTCTCAGATTTGGATGATTTTCACAATGTAAGCCAAGTTTGACCCCCTGACAATGAAAATGACATTGGTTTGTGTATATGGCCATCCGTTGCCATGGTAACCATACCACCCCATTTTGGCCAGAAAATGGGCTTTTGCAAGCTCAAAATGAGCAACTTTCATGTCTGTTTTTCACAATGATAGTCCATAGGTGGATTATATTTTGACTTATGATGTAAAACTACTTACATTGATCTTTGATATGGGAAATCAACTTTTGGTCGAAATGTGGGAGAAAAGTATTATTTTTTATTGCAAACTGTCCATATTTTGACATTTTCCAAAAAAACAAAAATACACAATTTTTGGCGATTCATAGAAAAATAACGCAGCATAAGTCAAATAGTGGAATAGGCCCTAATGAATCATTGATCCATTATGAGAAAAATATAAAAAATCCAGAGATGTTATTTTTGTTTAAAGAAAATAAATTCAATTTAAAAATGGTTACCATGGCAACATCTGCATTTTACATGATATATGTTTTATATTAATTATCTCAATTCATAGACAAGATAAACAACCAATTATGGTATATTAAGCAAGATCATAATCTTTCTGACATTTTAATATCACATATGTTGGCATTTCATCATCGGTTGCCATGGTAACCACGCCCCAAAAGGTACAATCTTCACTTTTTATTCAAAATTTCCGTTGTTTTTTTGGTGCTTTGTACATTTGAATTAGATTAAAGAGACAATTTCTACGTTTTCCTATGAATTCTATTACATTTTCCAAAATTCATTGAAATTCGAGAGACATGTTAGAAAAAAAATGCAAGAAAGTCTCCATAGCAACGCACACTATTCTATCAGATACAAAGCTAAAGCAAAGTCATGATATATGTTTTACATAAGTATCTCAAATCATGAAAATAATAAGCAACCATTTTCGGTATATTAAGCAAGATAGCAGTTACTGTTACACTTTTATATCAATTATGTCAATATTTCATCATCGGTTGCCATGGTAACTATCCACATAAAGGTACAGTTTTCACTTTTTATACTAATTTCCAGTCATTGTTTGATGTTTAAATGAATAAAATTAAAGAGAAAATTCCTATGTTTTCCTATAAATGAGATTCCATTTTTCCAGAATTATTGAATGTTTTAGAAATATATAGAAAACATGCAAGGAAATCTCCATAGCAACACAAACAATCATATATGATACACAACCAAAACAAAGCAGTAATATATGTATTACATTAAGTATCTCAAATCATTGAAGAGATAAACAACCAATTATGGTATATTCAGCAATTTTACAGTATATGTGACAGTCTTTTGTTCAATAATGTTGGTATTATGTAATTGGTTGCCATGGTAACCATGCAAAAAAGGTACAATTTAAGCTTTTTCTGCCAATTTTCAATTGTTTTGGACTGTAGTGGTACATTTAAATAGAATTGAAGAGACAGTTCCTATGTATTCCTATACCTTATTGTCCATTCACTAACATCATTGGATTTCTTGAGAATTATGTATATAAAATGCAAAAAATTTCCTTAGCAACGCATAAAATTATAGTTGATATAAATCCAAAAGAAATACATGATATATGTTTTACATCCAAATTCTCAAATTATGAAAAAGATTAAAAATCAACTTTGGTTTATTAAGCAAATTAGCAGTTTTGTGACATTTTAATATCAATGATGTTGATATTCAATCATCGGTTGCCATGGCAACCACACCTAAAAAGGTACAATTTTCCCTTTTATGCAAATTTTTCATTCTTCTTTTTTTGTCCCCCGCTTTCGCGAAAGCGCGGGGACATTAAAACCGGTTCGTCCGTCCGTCCGTCCGTCTGTCCGTCCGTCCGTCCGTCTGTCCGTCCGTCCGTCCGTCTGTCCGTCAGTCACAAAAACTTTAACCTTGTGCATAACTTTTGAATGGTAAGTGATAGGGCTTTGATATTTCACATGTGTATTCCTTGTGACAAGACCTTTCCATGGATACCAAAATTTTTGACCTTGTGACCTTGACCTTGGACTTTGACCTACTTATTAAAAACTTTAACCTTGACCATAACTTTTGAATGGAAAGTGATAGGGCTTGATCTTTCACATGTGTATTTCTCGTGACAAGACCTTTCCATGGATACCAAAATTTTTGACCTTGTGACCTTGACCTTGGACTTTGACCTACTTATTAAAAACTTTAACCTTGACCATAAATTTTGAATGGAAAGTGATAGGGCTTTGATATTTCACATGTGTATTCTTTGTGACAAGACCTTTCCATGGATACCAAAATTTTTTACCTTGACCTTGGACTTTGACCTACTTATTAAAAACTTTAACATTGACCATTACTTTTGAATGGTAAGTGATAGGGCTTTGATATTTCATATGTGTATTCCTTGTGACAAGACCTTTCCATGGATACCAAAATTTTTGACCTTGTGACCTTGACTTTTGAGTTCGACCTACTTTTGAAAAACTTTAACCTTGACCATAACTTTTGAATGGAAAGTGATAGGGCTTTGATATTTCACATGTGTATTCCTTGTGACAAGACCGTTCCATGGATACCAAAATTTTTGACTTTGACCTTTGAGTTCGACCTTCTTTTCAAAAAACTATAACCTTGTCCATAACTTTTTAATGGAAAATGATAGGGCTTTCACATTTCACATGTGTATTCCTTGTGATGAGACCTTTCTGTTTGTAATAATTTTCTGACCTTGTGACCTTGTCCATGGAGGTTGACCCACATTTAAAAACTTCAACCTCGACCATAAGTTTTTGATGGTAATTTTATTCATAGGTCTTAAATATTTCACATGTGCATACCTTTTCATAAGCCCTGTCCCTTGGAAACAAAACACAAGTTTGGACCTTTTGACCTTTTCTTGGAGTTAATCTTTCATATTTAGAATGTTGATAATATATGAGAAATATTATTAAAACTTAAGAATGGGGGGATGTCTGTAAGCATTTCTTTAAAGACAAACACCCAAAAGCGGGGGACCACAATTCCTTGAATTTGATTTTTCTTATTGTTTTTGTATATTTTAATTAAATAACAGAGACCATTCCTGTGTTTTCCAATAAATGATATTCCATTTTCCATTGTGCAAATTCCTAGTTGTTAAAGATAAGATGAGCTTTATTTTGAGTCGGCATGTCAAAGTAACAAGTGCAACATAAGCTCTTATGAGCTTTTAGACTGACATATTTTTTTTCAGTGTTTTGGTGAAAAACTTTTATTTTCGGTCTTTTTCTCTAAAATTTGAAGCAAAAAAATATTTTTGAAACTTGATAGATAAAATGTGAAGCCTTCAAAAGAAATTGAGGGGGGAAATCATGAAATGATATGGGAAATAGCTGTATTTTAAATATAAAAATCACCAAAAAAAAATTCAAAAATTAATTTGTTAAAGATGTACAGAATTGTATCTTTGTATAAACTTCATTTTTAATGATGATTCTCAATCAATTAAATCAATTTGGGAAGTCAAGCTATATTTTTGAAATGGTTTCCATAGCAACCGTGCTTTATAAGATCTGATTTGCTGATTTTCTGCAATTTCCAACTATTTAAGGCCCTGTTTGATAATGTGGGAGCCCTATAGGAATCACGTATTCCGTCAGTCCGACGCGATAACTCAAGTAAATAGTGAACATCTTTCAGATAAAGGATCATGAGAGAAACATGCCTATAAATTTTTAAACTTCATGGTCTAATGTCCAGGTCAATCTTTGGCAAAATTCAATAAATTATCATTAATTTGGTTCTGACCCGGAAAGTTCTGACCCGAAAAGATTTCAAGGTACAGCTTTCACATTTCATACACAAATTAAAGATCATTTGTGAAACATGCGTATAAATTTTGACCCTTCAAGGTCAGAGGTCAAGGTCAAACTATGCAATTTCAATAAATAAATATAATATACATACATGTATAAAGAATCCTTAGTTGAACATGCCTATTAATTTTAAACCTTCAAGGTCAAGTCAAGGTCAAACTAAGGTAAATCTTTATTAAATATCAATGCAATAACTGAAGACGTACGTATTTAAGGAAGCTTTTTTATGCTTCATATCCTGGTTTAGGACTATGATAGAAACACATCCAGAAATTCCAAACTATAACAGAATGAAGTCAAAGAAGCTAGGCCAATCTTTAGCAGATCTAGTAAGGTATTTTGATATGAACCGATGACTCCAGCTTCCAAGGTATACATGTAGCTTTTCAACTTAGACTTTTGAAATTCGACATACTGATGAAGAATAACGAGAACAGCATGCCTGTAGGTATTCAACTCTCATTATTTTCATAAAATGTACTTATTTTATGCAACAGAGTATTCATTGGTGAGATATTAAAAATCCCGAAATTTCAAAAGCTTTATACAAATTCTGGCTTTGTATTAGTAAAAATTGTGTGCTTTGCCATAGAGACTTGTTGAATTTCTTCTACATATTTCTCCAGAAGTTCAATTACTTTTAAGTAAAATTAATTATAGGAAAACATAGGAATTGTCTCCTTAATTTAGATCAAATATACAAAAACAATAAAAAAAAGAACGGAAAATTTGCTCAATAAGTGAAAATTGCACCTTTTTTGCATGGTTGCCGTGACAACCGATGACAAAATATCAAGATTTTATTGATATTAAAATGTCACCAAAACTGTGAACTTGCTTTCTACATCAGAATTGACTGTTTATCTCTTTCATAATTTGAGCAACTGAATGTAGAACATAAAGCATGACATTATTTTAGTTGTGTATCATTTCTAATTGATTGCATTGCTATGGAGATTAATTACATTTACTGAACATTTCTCAAAAAAAAAAAAAAAAATCAGAAATATAAATATCAAGTATAGGAAAATATCGGAACTGTCTTTTTAATTCAAATGTACATAAGCATCGAAAAAGTAAAGAATGTATCTTTTTTGCATGCTTTATATACCACAATTGGTTGTTTATCTTTCCCATGACTTGAGATACTTAATGTAAAACATATAGCATGACCTTAATACAGCTGTGTATCTGTAATAATTGCATGCGTTGCTATGGAGACATTCTTGCGTTTTTCTATATATTTTTTCCAGAATTTCAATGATTTTGGGAAAATGGAATATTATTCACAGGAAAACATAGACATTGTCACTAACATTTACATCAGCTTTTCAAAAACTCTAAAAAAAAAAAAAATGACGGAAAATTTGAATAAAAAGTGAGAATGGTACCTTTTAGAGCATGGTTACCATAGCAACCAATGATAAATATCAATAGATTTTATATCTAAATGTCACAAAAAGTGTGAACTGGCTTAATATTCCACAATTGGTTGTTTATCTCTCCCATGACCTGAGATACTTAATGTAAAACATTTATCATGGCCTCGTTACAGCTCTGTATCTGTAACGATTTTGTGCGTTGCTAAGGAGGCATCTTTGCGTTTTTTCTACTTATTTCTCCAGAATTTCGATGATTTTCGGAAATTGAATATTATTCAAAGGAAAACAAAGGAATTACCACTTTAATTTACTCAAACTGTACAAAAATTCTGAAAAAAAGACCGAAAATTTGAATAAAAAGTGAAAATGATACATTTCAGGGCATGGTTACCATAGCAACAAATGATAAAATACATATATACTTGATATTAAGATGTCACAAAAAGTGTGACCTTGCTTAATATACCACAATTGGTTGTTTATCTCTCCCATGATTCGAGATACTTATTGTAAAAATCATATAACATGGCTTTGTTTAAGCTCTGTATCTGCAACAATTGTGTGCGTTGCTATGGAGAAGTTCTTGTGTTTTTTCTATATATTTCTCCAGAATTTCAATGATTTTGGGAAAATGGAATATCATTCAAAGGAAAACATAAAAATTATCGATTTAATTTAATTCAAATGTATAAAAACTCCTAAAAACGACGGAAAATTTGAATAAAAAGTAAGAATTGTACCTTTTCGGCCATGGTTACCATAGCAACCAATGATAAGATACCAATATAGTGGATATTAAAATGTTACAAAAAGTGTGAACTTGCTTAATATACCATATTTGATCGTTTATCTTGTCCATAAATTAAGTTAATTAATTACTTGATGAAAAAACATATATCATGTAAAATGCAGATGTTGCCATGGTAACCATTTTTAAATTGAATTTATTTTCTTTAAAGAAAAATAACATCTCTAGATTTTTTATATTTTTCTCATAATGGATCAATGATTCACTACGGCCTGTTCCACTATTTAACTTATGCTGCGTTATTTTTCTATGAATCGCCAACTATGGTGTATTTTTGTATTTTTGGAAAATGTCAAAATGTGGACAGTTTGCGATAAAAAATAATACTTTTCCCCCATATTTCAACCAAAATGTAATGTCTCATATCAAACATATATGTAAGTTGTTTTTCATCATATGTCAAAATATAACCCACCTATAGACTATCATTGTGAAAAACGGACATGAAAGTTGCTAATTTCGAGCTTGCAAAAGCCCATTTTCTGGCCAAAATGGGGTGGTATGGTTACCATGGCAACGGATGACCATATACAAAAACCAATGTCATTTTCATTGTCAGGGGGTCAAACTTAGCTTACATAGTGAAAATCATCAAAATCTGAGATATGCGATTTCCGAGTTTTCTGAGAATTCTTTGATGCTTACAGAGAATGACTCTTAAAAACTTATGATGTGTCACAGGATTCAAGATTTACAGGAGGACTTCCATCTCAGATAACATTAGCTATTGGTGCCAAGGTTATGCTGATAAGGAATATTGATATATCTGATGGCCTTGTAAATGGTGCTCAAGGTGTTGTTGTTGCGTTTCTAAGAAGACAATCAGAAATAGAGGTTGTTTTTGTGGAGTTCCAAGGAAGTGAAATAGGAAAATCTACAAGACTAAAATCAAAGCATGTGACACAACAAAGACAATTCCCGAAAGCTACTCCAATAGAAAGGACTGAAATCTCATTTACTGTGAACAAGAACAACAAAGGATTAACAATATCGAGGTCGCAATTTCCTTTAAAGTTGTGCTGGGCGTGCACAGTGCACAAGGTCCAAGGTTTGACAGTTTCTGAAATTGTAGTAAGCTTTAAAAACAGATTTACCGATGGACAAGCATATGTTGCTCTTAGTCGTGCTAAGACTTTGAACGGACTTCATATAATGAATTTTCAAGCATCTAAAATTAGGACAAATAAAGAAGTATTGCAAGAAATGCAACACCTCACCGAAAACAAACTTTTTAAAAATGATCAATTTGAACCAACATCACCAGATCACCTGGTCATTTCTACTTTGAACACTAGATCCTTAGTGAAGCATTTAGCAGATGTTTTCGGTGATCCTGTATTTAAGATGTCAGATATCGTTATTCTCACAGAAACATGGCTCTCATCTGATATAAACACAGAAACTATTTTTCCGATTGATTATGATGTCTACAGAAAAGACAAGCCTCAAATGTCACCAACGAGACAAGCTGGAGGAGTAGCTGTTATTATCAAAAAATCATTTGAACACGAACTAATTCATTCTTATACTGATGCACATCTTCAGGTCTTGGCTGTAACAGTGAGTTCCTCAACCATCGCTTCCCTTAATGTTATAGGTCTCTACAATTCTCCAAATCCTGCCAATAACATTAAATCAACCACGGGAAAGATTTGCACCATATTAGACACAATGGAGGCTTCAAATGCTAATAAAACTATCATTTTGGGTGACATCAATGAGAACTTCCTTACAGAAAATGTAACAACATTTGTTTCATCCTTACAAAGAAGAGGGTATCACCAAGCAGTTAAAGTACCAACTCATAGAAGTGGATCCTGTCTTGACCATATATACATGAAGGATGACACAATGGTGAAGGTCAATAGTTGCTATTACAGTGACCATGATTGGGTCTCCTGCAAGATCAAGTTGTAGAGTAATTAAGGTAAGACTTCGTAGTTACTGTAATTAACTTCTTAAAGTAGTTAAGAAATAATTCACAAATTGCTTCAATGTCAAAAGATAAACTAAAATTATAGCAATCAGTGTTTCACAAACTCCTACCCATTGACTTTGGCCTACTAATCTACTAATTGCTGTTTATACCGACAAAGATCCCAACGGGGGCATTCGTGTTTCACAAACACAGTCTTTATTTAGGGTTGTCATCGTGGCGTTGCGGTATGAGCGGTCTGCTTTGTATGCTAGGCGAAGCCGCCGTACGGAGTTTACCGACTTTATATATAACATCTGCACCTATTTGGGAGTCCGCTGGTTGATAAAGAACAAGGTCCGCTGCCTCGGATGAGCCCAAGTGCAATCAAATTCAAATAACAACGAATTCTTCACTTCCGATGTGTGTTGAGTAGGCCGTATTCATATGGACGTCATAGGAACTTCTTTTTTAGGGTTGTCATCGTGGCGTTGCGGTATGAGTGGTCTGCTTTGTATGCTAGGCGAAGCCGCCGTACGGAGTTTACCGACTTTATATATTACATCTGCACCTATTTGGGAGTCCGCTGGTTGATAAAGAACAAGGTCCGCTGCCTCGGATGAGCCCAAGTGCAATCAATTCACTTCCGGTGTGTGCCGAGTAGGCCGTATTCATATGGACGTCATAGGAACAACTCTTTTTAGGGTTGTCACCGTGCATGGCGTTGCGGTATGAGCGGTCTGCTTTGTATGCTAGGCGAAGCCGCCGTACGGAGTTTTCCGACATACTACTAGTGTCCGAAATTCTGATTTGCGAAATGCTTCATCATGTCATTTTCAAAACATTTCCTAGCAGCTAACTCTTCACAAAAGTTCATAAAATTCAAAGGACGATTTATTACTTTCAGTTGGCCTAACTGTTCGTGCAGATCGGTCAACAAATATGGCCGCCGAAGGCTCTGATTGGCTGCCGCATTTTCGACTTCTTCTCTGCAATTGCGTAAGAGAATTTCATGAAACCTTACAGGACGCATGTACTCAAGGTCCTCTACCAAGTTTGTATTTTTCGTACCGATCGGTCAACGAATTTGCCTGTCGCGGGCTCTGATTGGCCACTTCTCTTCAACCGCTACTCAGAATTTCACCGGAATTTCACGAAATCTTACAGGAAGCAAGTACTGAATTCGTGCCGATCGGTCAACAAATATGGCCGCTGAGGGCTCTGATTGACTGACACATTTTCGACTTCCACTCTGCAGCTGCTGCACAGAATTTCACGCAAGTACTCAAGGTCCTCTAACAAATTTGTGTTTTTCGTCCCGATCGGTGAATAAATATGTCTTTCGAGGGCTCTGATTTGCTGACGCAATTTCGACTTCTTCTCTGCAACTACTGTACAGAATTTCACGAAACCTTACAGGAAGCAAGAACTCGAGGTCTTCTACCAAGTTTGTGGTTTTCGTGCAAATCGGTTAACAATTATGGCCGCCGCGGGCTCTGATTGGCTGACGCATTTGCGTGTTCTCTTCTTCAACCGCTTCACAGAATTTCACAAAATCTTACAGGAAGCAAGTCCCCTACCAAGTTTGTGTTTTTCTTGTGTCGACCGGTCAACAAATATGGCCGTCGAGGGCACTTATTGGCTGAATCATATTCGACTTCTCTTCAACCGCTGTACAGAATTTCACGAACCCTTAATGGAAGCAAATATTGATAAGGTCCTCCACCAAATTGTTCACTACCATTCCGTCTGGAACTCAGATGAGCGATTTGGCCCCTTGGACCTCTTGTTTCAATGTTGTTGAAATGGTTACTGATGAACTAAAACTGAAATTAATTCTAAACAATAATGAGCCATCCTTCTTTATTTCCGACTGAATGCATAAAACTTGCATCCTCTCTCTTAAGCCTTTGAATCATAATCTTGAAGATATATACCACTTTTGTTGAATTGTACAATAGTCATATTTGCATCACACATGTATCGCTACGTACCTATGCCTATATCATATATACATTATTGTACATTTATTTGTTTACTGTCTTTGTGTTACGATTTTCAAGGTCAGTACTAAAAGGTCATGGTCATATTGGGGCTTAAAATACAAGTAGATATTTTGGTGCAAATATTTTTAAAATTCGTTAATTTTTTTTTCGTCAAAATGTTTTAAGACAATGTATACTTATAGCAGGAGACATGATCTTTCACATTAACGGGTTTTCTTTCATATTTGAGAAATTATACAAGGAAAGGGGGTTTGCATGCTCACATCTGTTATTGCTGTAAGTCTTGTAAACAAGATCGAGACCAAACCGTTTGAGCTAAGAACTTTGAACTTCAAATATGACATACAGATTGACCTTAAGTAACAATTTCAAAAAAGATCCCTGTAGATTTTCAAGATCAAGAGTCAAAGGTCAATTTTATCTATGCAGACTTAACAGAGCCCTATATATTTTCAAGGTCAGGGGTCAAAGGTCAAGATCATTTTGATTCTAAAACCAATTTTTTTATGAAAATACTTTAAAAATTCATTACAATCTATTTTATTTTTGTAAAAATGTTTTGAATCTTTGTATACTTAGGAGAAGGCATGATCTTTCATAGATGCAACGGGTTTCTATATTTTTTCTCTCATATTCGAGAAATTATGGGTGCGTGGAAGGGGAGATGGTAAGAGGCCCACATGTGTCAATGCTTCAAGTCTTGTAAACAAGATCGAGAACAAACGGTTTGAGCCAGGAACTTCATATTTGTCTAGTAGATTGACCTTAACGAGTAATAAAATATCTTTAATCTATTTTCAAGGGGGTCAAAAGTCAATGAGATATTTTGGGCTTAAATGTGAATTTTTAAAAAATCATTAAAAATATATTTTTGGACAAAATGATTTGAGACTTTGAATAGCATGTTCTTTCACATAAATCATATGTTTTCATATCTTACGCAATGTAATTTAGAAATAATTCAAAAATAGAAGGCGAGTTACATTAACATGTTTACGGTGTGGATAAAACATACAAGTATACGACTGAACCTTGGCTTTAGATTGATTTTTTTTCTTTACTGTATCAAGCAGAAGAACCTTGATTTTCAAGGTCAGTGATCAAAGGTCAGGTCCAGTTTTGGCTGAAAAAAAAAGTTGTATTCATGAACATACATTGTATTTTAAATATCTGCTTTCAAAATGGAATATATACTGGACAGCTTCTAACAATAATAATAAGTCCTAATGGTCGTATTTTAGTGTAACATTTTAGCTAGCGTTAATGCTTGTATTTGCTTTTAAACGAATTTATTACTGCTATACATTATAAGACAAGGAAATTTTAAAAATTTATTATGAAGGCATCGTCATCTGATATCCGATCATTATGCAACCTTGGGGTATGAATATCCACTTTTCGTCCAGGACGACTCGTGTGGAGATACTTAATGGAATGTGGATGCATTTGTACGGTGGCATAGAGGTGACATGTTGTTTTCTTTTTTTTAACTCGTTCCCTCGAATTATTATGTTGTAGGAACTAGTTATGTTTGTTTTTTGCGTTCTTAATTTAAAAAAAAAAGAGAGCAGAAAATAAATTGTTTGTTTTTTGCTCTCTTTTATTTAATTCGTTCCCCCGACTTATTATGTAAATTAAGGAGCGAGTTAAATGCCATGGTAGCGAGTTAGTCAGTCAATCAAATGCGTTCATTGTTTTGCACTACTTTTACGCATTTGATTGGATGATCCATAAGATTTTGGAATAGATTATTACATTATTTCGTCCAAAAAGTGCGATTTCTTTCTCTGTATGAATTTCCATGCTCTAATTTTGTTTGACCAAAAGGGGAAAGGGTATGTAAATTAAGTGCATTAATTGCAATCCGACTGTCCATCTGTCTGACCTGGCCATATAGATCGACCCTTGAAAATAAATGAAGCATTTATAGTAATTATTACACTTACTTTGAATTTTATATATTTATGATATATGGATCCATTAAAACACAATAGCAAAGAAAGGTAAAAGCAAAAACTTTTCCGGAAAGTAAAGAGATTTTAAAAGCTTTAAAGAGTATTCTGAATCAATTGCTTTTGATTAAAGGGGGGGGGGTGGTGGTGGCTGGGACCCCCCCTCTAAATCCGCCACTGGATTCCCATCGGAAAAGTTACAAAAATGATATATATAGAAATATGTCAATATGTCATGACACAACGGTTTTTTGTAGCGAAACATATCAATAAGTTAATTCCATGTTTGAATAAATGATTTCTGGTCGTAACACTTGTATATGCATGCACAATGAACGATCGATATATGGACAGGGACGTATACAAAATTTTGATACGTCCCTGATAAGGACTCGTGAGTTAAACGGAGAAGGACGCGGCGAAAAGATTTCTGTTATGATTTGATTTGCATATAACATACTATTTTGTGTATAGTTTAATCGTACATATATTGAAGATCTGTGTTAGTGCGGTTAGGTAGTGCCGATGAATTCGTCTTATCTCGGGGGGGGGGGAGACACCTCCCTCCCCTCTAGAATTCCAAATTTTTATTTTTCCGGTTTTATGTAAATATCTTCATCAGACCTTCGGGAAAAATAAAATTTTGTCTTCCCCCCCCCCCCCCCCCCCTGCAACTCCCAAATTATTCAATTAACAATTAAGAGCTAGCATACTGAATCTGTACATTACCTTAGTTGAAATCTCATTCTCACAATTAAGAATAACTTATCAAAACTATAATTGTACATGTACATGTATACTAGTAGGTGGCGTCACTCACTTTAAAAATTTGAACAGGATTGGGAAATTTTAATTTTATGAGTTTTTATTTTTCTTTCGAAGAATTCTGGCTTGATAAATTTATCGGTACCGATGTAGGGTTGGGATGGGATATATTAAAATTTTATTGAAAATGGAAAAGTAGGCCGGGATGTTTTTTTTAACCCAGTTTATAGTTCTCTGAGACGCACCCCTCCTTCCTCATCCAGGGCCAATTTTATGCGCTCTCTCTCCTTTTTGATCTTGCATGAATTTGTGAAAGAGAGAAGTCTGAACGTACGTGTATGTATCATAATTTTCATTGACTATGATTCCTTTGACGATGATGGCAAAATAATTAGTTTTGGTAACTTTTGTAACAAGTTTGATCTTAAGCCAGCCTTCACTTTATTTTACGGAATAACCAATTCGATTAGGAAACTCTGTTCGACGATAGACATAATTTTTCTACCAAGAAACCTACCTTTAAGACAAAAATTCATCGAAATTTTATTGAAACATGAAAAGGGCTCTAAAGATTTTTATGATATCTTTGTATTCAATAATTATGAAAAACCAAACAGTGAATCTAAATGGGAACATGAATTAGAATTTCATCCAGGAAATCAATGGTGGAAACAGCACAACAATTTAGTGAAATCTATATCAAATGACATGACACTAAGATAGTTTCACTTTAGAATTATTCACCGAATAATTGGAACTAATAATCTACTTTTTAAAATGAGGATATTTGATTCTAATGCTTGCACTTTTTGTAATAACCATCCAGAAACAGCCCGTCATCTATTTTTTACATGTCAAATTACAGATTTTATGGATAAATACGGTTTGTGCAGACTTTGATTATACTTGTAACATTACAGATGTGATTTTTTGAAAATTTGGCAAAAGATATAAAACATTTAATTTAATAATTTGTCTTGTTAAAAAAATATATGTATCAGCAAAAAATGAATTCTAACCTACCATATATCACAGGAGTAAAACAGTATATAAAACGTTATATTGAAATGGATTATTACATAATTAAGAAAAATATGAAAATTGAAAAAAATCATATGAGAAATGGGGAAATTTTGCAACAATGCCAATACAATTTACTTAACCATTATCTACACAAATATGTCATTTTATATGCTTTTTCTCATAAAATTATCTATACTTACATTATTATGCTTTTTCTCATAAAATTATCTATACTAAGTCAGTCTTCGTGAAAACTCACTAGCCCGACCGCCCTGGCTACCAAATATTTCCTCGGGCTACCAAAATTTGCTGCTGAACTAGCCCGACTGGCTAGTGACCTTTACTGAATTTAATTGTTCCGAGCCAACAACTGGCGATTTCTCGCCTTATCGCCGCTTACTTTCCGTAACAAGGAATCCGTCATTTCTCAATTTCTGTTTATGGTGGTTAAGTATGAAATGTTTATTTATTTGATTGAACATGTTCAAAAGAAATAACGTTTTCCTGTAAAATGTAAATTATTAGCTAATCTGTTCATTAAAAAGTTGTCCCAAGATACACGATAAATAATACAGTAACGACTAATATGTCAGTGTAACGTGTTCAATCAAAATGAATGAGTTCTTACGAGAATTTTATAGCTATTGACCATGCACCGCCACAATCAACGGCCGGCCTTTTAGTGGGTGTGATACAAATAAGTTCTTAAATTTTTCCTTCTTGGTCCATTTTCTGTGTGTAAAAAGCGTATGTGAAATGAAATTTATACAAACAATATCAAGAATTTGTTGTAAACTTTTGATAATTAATGACGTTGGGGATGTAAAAAGTGAGCACGGACCATCGACATCTGCTAGAAAAAGGATCGTGTGGTGGTTTAGCTTCGATAAATTTTTTGTACACTCTATACGTGCGAGTTTTTGGCCTACTCAAGGGACCTTTCTTAAGAAACGATGGTTCTTTTAGACATTATGACGTTTTGATATTTGTTCAATGGCTAGTGCTAATTTTGGGTGGCTAGTAGATTTCGGCACTCAACTAGCCCGACTGGCTAGTGGTCAAAAAAAAAGTTTTCATGAAGACTGATACTTTCATTATATGCTTTTTATCATAAAATTATCTATACTCATATTATATGCTTTTTATCATAAAATTATCTATACTTACAGATATGTGTGTGAAAGGAGTGTGAAAGGTATGAATGTGCTGTACGTAATGTCTAAATATGTTGCTATATTTGTCAGAAAATGCAATAAAAAAAAAATCATTGAGATCACACATTGAAGCATTCAAAAGTGCATGATCTTCTCACCTTGATTTGCGGTCTTAGACATAAAATCATTAAGAACAGTGTGAACCTAGCTATGACGTTGTGATGCAAGACGATGAGCTCGTAGCTACGCCTCTGATGACACCAGTTCTTGCCTTTGTGTATTGCATTGCATCATGGGAGTTGAATGACCTCGCCGCCATTTTGGTCTAGATCTAGATCAAGCTGATCAAAGTACTTCCAGATTATGCCGACAGCTACCTTTTATTGCGACACTGATGCATTATTTGAACATAAATGGATACAAACTTTCTTACTAACAATGATCGTGCATCCTCTATTTGTACAGGTACATTCGATCAAGAAAAACCTTTGAATAATGCGCGAATTATTTTTGTGTATTCAATCAGCTGATTTGTGTATTCCATAACTTTGCGTGCACGTTGTGAAAAGCTGACAATGCTCCGATGTAAGAAACCCATATAGGTGGCAACCTTAGCATTTTATTAAAAGTAATTAAAGAAATGGAGTTAAACAGGTCGGAGAGTTGTCCTAGCGGGTTAAGCGTGGCAGGTAGCTCGTCTGCATCGGTAACGACGCTGGGAGACCTCCCACACTATTTTGACGCGGACGAATTGGGGCAGTTCTCGGGTCAGTTGGCCAATGACCCAATTCAGTCACATATGTTCCCATCATCATCTAGTATAAAACAAGAGCCGGGTTTTTCATCTGTCATGTCACTGGTAACAGAAACTACAACATACACATCCCCTTCTTCATCTGCTGTATATTCAAGTGCAGGTGCACTGAAGAATGAACCTCAAAGTCCAACAGCATCCTCATCTACATCTTCACTGCCAACTCATTGTGACAAAAAGTCTCTAAGTTGTAAAGGTATGTGCATAGGTCATCCTCCCACGTGATGTATTGCATTAGCTATTTGCTCCTCTTTAACCATACTTTTGTTCTGCAATTGCATGATTTACTGTCGCACACGACCAAGTAATTATGAGATTACGTAATAAATGATGGTCTACTTGCTTTATTTCAATGCTTTAACATGTTTTTTAATAGGCAGATGACAAGTATGGGGTTTATTTGTAATTTTGTATGTGCACGCTAGCATTATTGCCATTATTACAGCCATGCATTTCTTTAAGATAATTAAGTTAAGGAAGGTGTAAAAGTTTATAACTATACTCATGATACTCTTTAGAATACACTGTACACCTACAAGCACGTACATTGGAAAAAACCTGAAAGTATATTTATAACTTTTATAATTAGTAAGGATAAAATCTTTAATTATGTTCATTTTCAATCATACATGTAGGCGGAAAGATCGTCCGGGTATTCGTATGCGCTACTAAAAAAATCAAGGCTAATAACACTGGTTTTACACTCTCGTCGGAAAACTCTTGGGAAAAAAAATACTCAAGGTATTTTTACTGTAATCGGTGAACAAAAGGTTAAGCTAGATACTGACCAAGTTTGGTTAACCTGGGCCTCAGAATAAGGCCAAAATGAAAACGGAATCTAGCGATTCATTTTTACTTGACATTAGCTGGTCCACTCCAGTGATTTTTTTACCTTTTTTAAAAGCCACCTGTACCTTTTCATTTGGGAAAATATGCGACATTTTGGACAAATTGGGAAATGTTAGAAACAAAATTTCTTTTAAAGCAACGCTAAAATTACTGGTCCAAAACAGAAATGTTCATTTAACAACCATGTTACAGATCAAACATTAACCCCCCCCTCTCTCTTTAACTATTGAGAAGTAAAACCATTTGTACGATGCTTCATACTTTTGGGGTACAAATTTACGATTGTCAGGAACTGGGACAAGACTGCCATCAGAGTCATACGTGTAACTGTTGTCCTCATTTGAGATGTCCTCGACTTCTTTATTGGAAACAGAGGCCTGTTCGGGTCGAGAACCGGTGCTGTCGGTGACTTAATAAGTTCATTTTCATCTGATATTACGGGAGTGTTACCAGTACCTTTATAATGGCAATCCTTTTTAAAAGAAATGAATGGATTATTGGAAGATCTCTTGTATCTTTTTTTATTTAGTTTTTTGACATAGAGCTCAAGTACTTAGACAGTCCCCGTAGCATCCATCAACAAGTAATCAACGTGAAGCCACCGAATGCTTTTAAAAAGAATTTGATTACTTTGTGCACGTTTCGTGTCAAATTCAATTCAATCTTGAAAACAATTTTTATCTCCGTGTATTGGGAAAATATGAGCCAATTTTTGGGAAAATAAAGCTAATTTTTACGAGGGGAAGCCACCGATATTCGGCGTTAAATCAGGCCAAAAAAAATCACTGCACTCTCTATGACTGGAGATATAAATGACTGCTTTCATTGAATAAGTGATGACAGGTGAACATTTTGATTACGGGTAATAGGGAGTAACATCAACTGAATTATAGTAAAAAAAATGTTTTGTTGATATACAAGAATCTAATGTGCAATGCAGTTGACAGAATCATTCTAGGCAAAGCCATTCTATTTTATCTTCAGCGTTAGAGAATGGACCAGCTACATTGTAATGTCGTGTAAAAATAAATCGTGGAATTCCGTTTTCATTTTGGAGTTTCTCCCTTATGATATCATGCTTATTATGAGGTCTAGGTCAATGAATCTTGGTCAATACCTTAAAAAATTTGTCTGTTGATCAAAGTAACAATAGTAATCACAGCTTGAGAATTTCTATTTTTCCAAGAATTTTTTTTGACAAGAGTGTAAAACCAGTGTTATTAGCCTTGATTTTTTAGAGGCGCATACAAATAATTGCCAGGCGATCTTTCGGCCTGTGTTTTCAATCTCTTTTAAATGATCAGCTTTCTTGGTACATTCATAGCATAAATGTACTGGACTTAAGAATTTATATATATTTACATAATTCCATGTTCAATGCTTATGTCACAGTCATATTGATGTTCCGTTTGAGATAAATGAACTTTCCTCAAATGTCACGGTCATAGTAACGACTAAGAAATCAACCATTGAAACATATATACAAAGATGTAACACAGTGTATAGATATTAATTATGTACCTATCAACAGTGTAATAAAATGTTGGAATGTAAACTAATCTACTTGCTGCTTTAAACACAATTCTGTACTGAAAGAACAAGAGGTATTTAATTATGTAAGGAATATCTTGTGTGTGTTCAATGCCTGACAATGGCTTTTAATATTTATAGTTTATTTCAATATCTATACTTACCTGCATCTTTGACTAATAGCATTTTGTCCCGGGCTCAGGACAAAATGCTATTACATGTAGTTGATACAATGTAGATGCTGGTAAGTAATGGATATCTCGTAAACTGGGGTTTTACTTTAAAAACCCTCATTATACATGCACACCGCATGTTTTTGTCCATAGAAAAATTTTCAAGAGAATCTGGTTGACTCATGGACTGACCAAGGTGTATAATAGTGGTGCACTGATTATCACTGATATTATCAATTATAATTTGCTTAAATTTTTTAATGTAATAATTGCTTCCAACATGTCCAATTCTACATGCAGGATCATCGATTATGACCCTCAATAATTGAATGTACAGTGATGTGATTTAGAGAACAAATTTTTATCATGAAAAGAGATTCAAGTAAAGTTAGGTCCTCAAATAGTGTGAAGTGAGAGGCGCCCAACCCTTTACATATGTTTTGTAAAAGGAAAGATTAAATGGCTACGTACATGATGTAGGCTTCTGTTTCAGGAAGATCATGGTGATATTAACACAAATGAAGTGCTGCAGTAATTATTGTCTTCAAAAACTTCAACTTTCAATGTAAATTATACGAATCTGTAACCGGGATAAATAAATCGTATGAGATGGTCAACCAGTTATAACTGATTATAGATTATGAAGGTACAACCGATTCTCCATCACTAGAGTACAAGACTGTCACATAAACAAGCCTAAGAGGAGTAATGGACTGTTGTATGATCCCTGTCTTTAGATTACTAAACTGTCACATTCTGTAAATCAAACAAGCTCCCAAGCCAACCCCCCCCCCCCATAAGTATAGAAAAGAGGAGAACTAATATTTACTGCAAAGCCATTACCAGGATATACATGTACATGATTTTTGTACAAATAATGGTAAAACTACACGCTTTCAATTTGACATTTAGATTTGAAAATCTTTTCATTTTCTAATCTTTGATCCATGCAATGTACACAGCCAATTGTGCCTCATATGAAATTCATTTGAAATTTACATGAACTTTATATAAAAGTTCACATGAAATTTACGTGAATCGAGCACGAACATGAAATTTACATGAAAATTTTCACATGAAATTCATGTGAAGTTTTTAAAATGAATTGCATGTAAAGTCCATTTTGCTTGAAGGTAACAAAGAAAATTTCATGTAAAGTTCATGTGAAGTAAATTTATGCAAAATTAATGTGGATTTTTTTTCACATGAATTTTATGTAAAATTTTAATGAATTTCACATGAACTTTGATATGAAATTTACATGATGCTCATTTCATATGAATTTCATATGAGGCACAATTAAATTGGCTGTGTAGGTATAAATTCCTAATGTCTACTTATATTATTGAACGTCAGATGAAGGAAATATACAAGCGGCAGCTGACTCTAATTCCCAGAAACAATTTGTGCCGTGTAAGGTTTGTGGAGATAGGGCATCCGGGTTCCATTATGGAGTTACATCATGTGAAGGGTGCAAGGTATGTAAAAGTTATACATGTAATGAAAACATTAAACATGTTAAACCAAAGCTAAAATTCAATTTTGAATTCACTTTGAATGATTTTTTCTTAATTTTTTCAAGAATTCTGAAACAGGTCATCACTTTATCATAAACTTAGACGATGATGTAAAATGATGTAATTTGTAAGTCAAGTCATTGGCTGACATCAAACCATCTTATCTTCAATTATCATGATTATATGGGAAAATTTCTTGCTTGAGAAATTGAATTAATCCACTATTTATAATTATATGATATGAGAAGTAATAATTTTCAGGGATTTTTCCGACGTAGTATCCAGAAGCAAATAGAATACAGATGCCTTAGGGATGGGAAGTGTATGGTGATACGCCTTAACCGGAATAGATGCCAATACTGCCGATTTAAGAAGTGTCTGGCTGTGGGCATGTCCAGAGATTGTAAGTTGATTGCAAAGTCAGACCTGCATGTTTATTTATTATTATGAAGATTGAGGCTGAAATAACAATCATGTAAGATTATTGATTTAAAGTTGTGCAGGTTTACTAATTTCAAAGGCCCCGTCCCCTGTCCCTTAAATGGGTGTGAGAGGCCTGTAGTCCTATGCGAGTGTATCTTTATATTATTGGGATTCAGATACATACATGTATAAGATATCTATAGAAATTCCTCCATTGCAAACTTTGCAGGACATTATTCATAAATTAGAGTTAGATCATGCTTTACTATACATCACCTTGCTTTGTTGATAAAGCAACTAAATTAACAATCAATGACTTAATTAGGCAATCAAGGCTATTCTACGGAATATTTGAAGTTTGGGAGGTTCACATTTTTAATAGATTTTTTACTGTAACATATGATCTCTCGAACATAAAATCTGTGGACTAGTCATCTCACTTGTATTCGAGAACTGGAGAAGCAGCGAGAAAAATATGGTTTACAGTACTTGGGACTCATTAATTTCTGCCGGGACCCATTGTTTTGGCTCAGGATCTATGACCTATTTTTCATCAGGTCCAGAGGACCAATTGAGATTAAATTTTAGATTAATCTCTGTATATCTTAAAAAAAGATTAAAGATTCCTTCAAAATTATCTGTAGTACTGAATTTGAAGCTAATGTCACTTGTGCATGTGTAATCTATTGTTTGTCTCCTAGAAATCAGTATTTAGCATGTTTAAATAATGTGAGAGGGTCATGAAATTAAAACTCCCATCACACTTTTTCGTATCGGCTATGTAAGAGTATTTTTGACAAATTTCTTTACGCAAGAGAAACGAGAAGGTCTGCCGCATATTTCGTCCTTCTGAGAAGTCCAAGAGGAAAGTTTATATATATATATAAGAGACGTTTATATGGCATAAGAGGCATCTCTATCATGTATGAGCGATGTACCAATGCGTCCTTCCAACAAGTACGCGCGGTGTTCGGCACGTACGTGTGGTGTTCAATGCGTTTTTACTGCATAAGTATGACGGTGCTTCATAATCTTCTTATAGCAACGTTTCTGCTGCGTTGCCGTGGCGCTCATGTTCGTATGAAAAAATATCTTTGGTTGCCAAATATTATATTTTTTTCTATTTTCCACTTAAAATAATATTAGCACAAAAAGGGTAGAGGGTACTGTCAAAGTGCCCTTTGAAATTAGTGTATACTTTATTTAGACTCAGTTCGCCATGAAATAAATCTGTTTGGTTGATCTAGTAGAGGCTTTTAAATATATGGCATAATTAATCTTAATTCATTCTCAATAGGTTAAAAACTTTATTTTTCCCCTAGATTTTCATCACGGTTCATAAAAACCTAGCAAATACACCTTTTAAGCCGAGGTGGAGTGAGCGATACTCCATTAACGTAGCAGATACTCGTACAACGTAACACCAACATAGCTCTTACGTAGCAGGAACAGAATGAACGTAGTTCGTACGCCATACATACGCAGGAGTAAATCATAGAAACATAAAATACGAAATTGAAACGTGTATCATACATAGCAGATGAGAAAAGAACGCCGCGGGTACCAATCAGCAAGTCGCCTTGTACATAGCACGTACCCCATAGGGATATCGCTTGCGTTTGTTATTCGTTGGTACTGCGTTGTAAGAGTATTAGCGATTTCCTGCTACATTGCTACTGCGCTTCTTTCGTTTGCACTGCGTTTGTGCTACGTACACACGGGGTATGGAAGTTGCTACGTACGTGCTACATAGTTTTAGGTGTGAACTTAAAAAAACGCCGCACTCTTTTGTATCAAAAAATGATGCTACGTTTCAAAGAGTAATCACTACGTAAGCTGGCGTTGCTACTGCATTGCTGTGGCGTTCCTTTCTTGCTAACACGTATCCTGATATGCCTTAGATACGTGGGCCGATAGGTAAAAGTGTGATAGGGGTTTATGTATGTACTGTGGTATTAGGTATGTTTTTATCACATATGTACGTGTATAACACATATTCTATGTTTTTATCACATATGTATAACACATATTCCATATATTTTATCCATAAGAAAGACCTTCGACTAATGAAATAAATCCATATTTGTAGAGTTTCAAGTAACTTTGGTCTTCATATACAATAAAGTATCTAAGTGCAGTTCAAACAGTGATTTGGAGGGAAATTTCATGAATGGGCCATTTTCCATGATTTCTAAAATTTCAATGGGCCATTTCTAAAGAAAGTATGGAGACCTCAATGGGCCATTGTGCAAATTAATGCGACTATGGCACATTGCACCTTCCAAATGACTGTTCAAAATGTACTTTTAAAGCTTTAGATGTGTATCATTTTACAACATATATGTAATAATGATTAATATTTTATCCAGCTGTAAGATATGGCAGAGTCCCAAAGAGGTCAAAGAGCCAAGATGACCAGAGTGTGTCTTCATCTGACCCCAATTTCGACCAATCAGCAATAGAGAATAAACAACTTGCCATTTATGACATCATTCTCAGCATTTCTCAGGCCCATCATGCAAATTGTGGAGTAACAGAGGATAAACTGAAGAATTTACAAAGAAAACCATCAACATTGGTATACATGTACCCTTCTTTTAGTGATTATCTTATATTTTTTATATGTCTCATACATGTACCATACTTTATGAGCACTTTATACAAGTATTCATATCAGTGGACTTATGTTATCATGTTTACTTAATTCAATCAAGAAAGATATCTTGTTGAGACGTTGACTTTTCATGTTCCCGTAATCAGAGATTCGGGGGCATATAGTGTTTGGTCTGTCCGTCTGTCTGTCTGTTTGTCTGTTAGTCCGTTTGGCCATAACTTTTGAATGGTAAGTGATAGGGCTTTCATATTTCACATGTGTATTCCTTGTGACAATACCTTTCCATGGATACCAAAATTTTTGACCTTATGACCTTGACCTTGGAGTTTGACCTACTTTTGAAAAACTTTAACCTTGGCCATAACTTTTGAATGGTAAGTGATACAGTCCCGATTACGTTAACTGTCTACCCCTCAAGGGGGAATTTTTGTTAGACGAAGGAGAAATTTTGTGAGGTAAAATGAAGACGAAAAAATAGAAGAGGAATTTTTAAGCCGAAATGTACAAGGAAAAATAGAGATAAAATTTGCGAAGTGAAAGGAGAAAGAGAAGAGGAATTTGTAAGGTGAAATAAACGAGAACCCTGAAAGCGAACTCGAAAGAGAAATATTTCTCCTTTAATTCTCGCTTCGATTCTCTTCATGTTCTGTTACGTTTCTCTTACGATTCTGCTTACGTTTCTCTTTCAAATTCCGCCTTCAGTTCGCTTTCAATGTTTGCCTCCAGCCTCGTTTTGGAAATATATATGGGCGGGGCTTAATGCGGTCAATGTAGGCTTAATATCTAAATATTACAATATTTTAGAACGTTTATTTACACTCTTTTGCTTTTATCACACTAATTATCGAATTATATGCTATAATAATTGTTTTAATATGTCTAGATATACTGAGTCTCTGCATAAAATTTTATCACTTTAAAACAGCTAAATTTATCGTGTAAAATAGGTCCGTTTCAACGGGTTATAGAACTTATTTAACAATAATTTTAAAATAAAAGTCAAGAAGCAAGTCAGTTTATTCATCTAGATGTCAGTTCTCATTATTGACCCTTTGTACTTTACATGTATATACCCCGTAATCGATCGGTTATGACAGGTGTCGTTCAGGTAGGCATAGTAGTCTACCTGTGTGGAGTCAGTCATGCGTTTAAGTATTTACGTCCAAAAGTGACAGTGTCTGGAATGGTCAGATATAAAATGTAAAAAAAAATATTTCAGAGTAATAGACTAGTGTGTTTTATTTCTATTCTTTCAACAATAACTAAAGGAAACACATAAGGTAATTCCCCCTTACGAATAAATTTGGTTTTTTTTTTTAAATTTATTTATATTTTTTTTTATTTTCGGTCATTTGTGTATACGGGGCAAATTTTTATACTCAATGCTCCCTTCCTTCTTCGCCATTACAAATTAATTTTCATACCCATTTCGTTTTTATTTGCGGGAGGTCCAATTCCATGCTCTGAGAAAAGAAGTTCTTACTTCACTGGGTTTTTTTTTTTTTTTTTTTTTTTAAGATTCTTCATCTTTATTTCGATTTTATCTCGTTTTTTTCCTTGTTCTTTCTTTTTTTTAACTACGAGCTTTCAATTGAAATGTATTACTATGATAAAATAACCTTCAATATGTCATTATGAAAAAGGAAAAGAAAAAAAAAATACGATAAAATAAATAAAAGGTGAAGAAAAAAATAAATCTCTTGAAAAATCCATCCTTGAAAACAGTGTAAAATGAGAACGTACACTACATGTGCACATGCAAGCAGAGTACGTGAAAGGTACATTTGTAGCAGGTAGTTTACATATTTAATTACATCATAAAGGAACGGTGTCCCTGAAATAAATTTTTTTTTACAAAATTTTATACGGCAAAATCTTTCTTCCCATATGAAAGTTTACATTCTCATTTGTATAAATTAAAATTTTCAGGCGCATTCATTCGCAGTTATAGCCGTTTAAAAACGTAATTTTTAATTTGGGGTGCGCAGCTCTAATTAATTTCACTAGCGCCACCTTCAAAGTATTAAGTTTTTACAATAGAGGTATATGGAGATTTAATTTTACCAATTCGGTAATATTATGGCCGATACTGCATATTTTCAGATAAAACTTTTTATAGCTCCTTTTTTCCTATATCTAGACCCTTCGGAATAGATTTTACATTTTCAATAAAATTTAATTTCAGGGACACTGGTTCTTTAAATCAGGGATGTGTATTTTTTTTCATATACGTCTCTAATTATATCAAGTCATAACATTAAATTAAAAAAAAATTTAACCTAAATTCATTGTGAAGATATTCTCTCCATATCTAAAGTTGAAATGACCGCATGGTGATATCACGCTCCGATGATTTTCACACTTGGCAGGTAATGGATAAACGACACCTACATACATGTACCCTGCGCGGTTGATTTACATGTGTGTATTTGTCAAAACAACGATTATTTAATTGGTATGTTACTTTAAAAAATGGATTTGTGCTATAGATGTACAAATGCGAAGAAAACGAATCACGATTTGCAACCATACAAAAAGCTACTTTTCGATTTACTAATGAATGTTAAATATGCAGAAAAAGTTCGTTTACAATGTATCTAAATAAAACTAATTATGCAACACAAAGAAATTGCATCAAATTACGTTTGTACCCTCTTTTTAGGGAAATCCCCTTATATGCTAATGAGGAAGTCTCGCTTTGATTGACAAGAGGAATGAAAGCGAAATATTTCGCTTTCGTTTCTCTTCTGTTTACGCTTTGCGCTTCTCTTTCCTTTTACGCTTTGCTTCTGTTTCTCCAAAATTCGTGTTCATTTTTCTCTTCCAACACTGAAGGCGAAATTTTAAGGCGAAATAAAGGAGGAAAATTAGAAGAGAAATTTTGTGAGGGAAAATGAAGACGGAAAAATAGAAGCGAAATTTGGAGAGATGAAGGGAGAAAAAACGTTAAAGGGGGGACAGTTAACGTAATCGGGACTGTAGGGCTTTCATATTTCACATGTGTATTCCTTGTGACAAGACCTTTCCATGGATACCAAAATTTTTGACCTTGTGACCTTGACCTGTCTTTACCGACAAAGATGCCAACGGGGGCATTCGTGTTTCACAAACACATGTTTTTTATTTGTCTCTTCATTTTATGTGAAGGGGGAAAAAAAAGAAAAATTCAGAGGATTTATTTTTAGGAAAAGACTATTAACACTTTTCATTGTAAGTAATAATTAGAATGTTTTCTCAAGATTGTTCAAAGTTGAATCCATTGTTGTGTTTGTTAAGTATTGAAAGATGTCTATGCTGTATGCATGATTATCGGTAAATAGAAAGGTAGACATCCCCATAATATGGAAAGTCAACAGTAGACTTCAGAAATAATGATTTGTTTTCTGAATGGTAGACAAGCGTGTACGTAATAATAAATGTACCTTTCAGATGCAGAAGATTCCTATTCCGTCAGTGCCTGTCCAGTTCACAGATGAGGAATTAGAAGCCCAAAAACTGTCCATGTGGCACTGCCTAGCAGGTTTTATTACACCTGCCATACATAGTGTTGTGGAATTTGCCAAACGGGTATCAGGTACTGTAATAAGTTTTATCATTTTATATAGTTCTATTTTACAGTAAAGGTTTGGTATTTCATCTAGAACATCCATTTGGTGTCTTTCTGGACAGCTGTTGTTTGTTCACATGTTTTGTAGAGTTAATCCAGGATGACCATTAAATCCTTCTTTCTTCACAGGTTTTGTAGAGTTAAGCCAGGATGATCAGTTAATCCTTATAAAGACAGGCTTCTTTGAGGTCTGGCTGACTCGCATGGCTAGGATGTTCAATAAAGTGGAAAATCACTTCACTTTTGAAGATGGAAGCGTAATCTCAAAGGAGGAATTAGCTGTTGTATTTTCTGTAAGGAAACATCTCTTCTTTTTGTACCATTAATGTTTAAGCTTAATGTAGATGTATGTTACTTAATTTGACACATATACATGTATTTCTGAAAGTCTTACATTGTCATTTGTTGTAAAGATTTTAGTTTCAGTGGCAAAATGTACTAACTTCATATACTGTATTTGTATTCTCCATACATAAGAAATTACATTTATTAGTTCAAGCAATTACAAATTTCTTGTAATAGAAATACTGATGTATAATACAGTGTAGTTTATTATACATGTAACCTTGACAATATAAATCTCTGTAGGATGTAGGATTTGCTTTGTCTACATGCATGTTACATGTAAGCCTAAAGGTGTTCACATTAATTTTTTCTCTATTGCAAAGACAGGACTATGCAGAGAAATTGCACATTGTCAGAATGATTCAATTTGAAAAAATCCAAAAAAGAGAAAAATTGCAAGGAAAATGATTATTTAATTATAGCATTTCGTTTACAGTAAATTATGTTTATACTAATTATAAATTCTTGTTTTTTTCCAGCCTGACTTTGTGAATTGTATGTTTGAGATTGCCCAGAGTTTTAATCATCTGAACCTAAACGATACTGAAATAGGGCTATTCTGTGCCATAGTGTTAGCCACTCCAGGTTTGTGTATTGTACTTGCATATACATGTAGAATTCTAGATAATTTAAACCGCTCATCTGTTCTTATAATGGATTCAATGATAGTTATCTGTGTTCATTTTTGGCCGGATTGCAAAGCAAAATCAGCCTTATGAAATGGCGATATCCGTCTGTCTGTCCATCCATCTGCATTAACAATTAGGTTAAGCTGTTGCATTTTGGTTAGTTTTGAAAGAACTATAAGGGATAGAATCTTCAAACGTGGTGCATATTAAATTAAGTAAGAGTGTTCTTGATAAAAAAGCCAAAACAAAAAATAAAAACCCTACATACCTTGCCACTCTTTTTAGACCCAATTATCTGAGAAACATATAATTTATTTTACAAGGCCTAATTTAATTTAATCTCTATTGTACAAATGCTGTATGAAATTTTTACATTCGAACTTTGTATAGAGATAGGAAATAATGAGCAGACTTTATTTCAGTTATTGACCTTGACCTGGTCATTTGACCTTGACCTTGAAGATATTATTTTGAATTTGACTTTATTATACAAAGGTACATGTACATGTACCAATAGTATTCACTTATCATACATGTATTTAAACTTTGCATGAATATATATCTAAGCAAGTGGACTTGACTATTAGGTATTGATCTTGACCTTGAGATTATACCTTGACCTTGAAAATAAGACTTTGGGTTAGACTATCTTGTACCAATATTACATGTACAATGTATATGAAACCATGAGTAAGACTTTATTTTACTATAGTAGATAGCACATTTAATTTTTACATGGAGGTGGAACATGACATGATGGACTTGAATTTAGGTTTTGTCCTTACCCTTAACAAATTTTATTATGAACTGGACATGTGCCATTTCTCTATGAGGTATCACTTTAAAACTTGCCATAGATTTAGAACATGGTTAATGGAACTGATTTCTGATACTGAAGTTAGCCTTGAGGATTGCCCTTCACCTTAAAGATAAGATTTTGAATTAAACTTAAGTGTGTCAAAACAATATTGAATCTCACATTGAAATTTTGAATGGAGATAGTAATATTGCACTCTGTTGCTTTCTATGGACATAATGTTTCAAAACACAATCTGCTGCCAGCATCCCGGCCATTTAGGTATTCCTAGGGTAATGAGAAGTAATTGGGCTACCCATTTATGCAATTCTGAGACCTAAAAGCACAGCATAGTTATAAAGTAAAAATTAATGCAAAATTTTTGACCAATTTGGTTATTGAAAAAATTGGTTACTTTATGAGTTATTGGCCCTTACAGTTTACATTGAACTCTATGGGAAAAAGTTAATATTCCTTAAATTTTTCAACAAAATGACGGGGCATCAAATCTTGAATGGTCAAAAATTTCTAAAAGAATACATGTCATCAAATTTCGCTGAAAAATCAAAAGTTCACCAATTAGTTTTTATGCAATTAAATTTTTCTTTATTTTTCATCAAGGGGAGATAACTCCTAAACACGACCCTTTTGATAATATTTGTTCTTTCGATATCTACTAGGCTAGTGCGAAAGTTTTTTAAATATCATATAACACAGAAATGCATTGTAGATGATTTTATTTTACAGGAGCACACAACTCTTTACATACATACATGTATACCATAGATGTGAACATATTTAATGTCAAGTTGTCTTTTACTGATCTTTGTATCTAATTTACAGATCGAAGAGGCTTAGAAGATTCAAAAGCCGTAGAGCTAATTCAGGATCGCCTCATAGAAGCCTTGAAACTACAGATCTGCAGAAACCATTCAACCGAGGAGAACTTGTTTGGTACCACTATTGTTAAATTGCCTCAATTAAGAACGCTTGGTGTACAGCACAATGAAATATTGGAGTGGTACAGATTGCAGTGGCATAGAATTAGGTTACCTCCTCTTTTTTCTGAAATATTTGATATTTGTAAACATGAAGATGATGTATGAACTTCAAGTCATGGTAAATGACTTTGATTTTTCAAAAGTTGTGTGATTACTTTTGATGTTTATCTCTTCAGTATGTTCAAGTTTCTTTTTTATGCCCCTATGTTGAAGATTGGAGGGTATATTGTTTTTGTCAAGTCTGTCAGTGTGTGTGTTTGTCTGTTTATTAGTCCAGAATTTTGTACTTGGGCATAAGATTTTAGCAGTAAGTGATGGGGCTATATACATGTTATATTTCAAATGTGCATTCTTTTTGACTGGACAGTTTGACCTTGTGGCCTTCACCTTGCTTGGATTTAGCCAACACACAAAAGATTAGGCATAGTGTTTCACACATACCTATCCTGTTATGCTTCTGTAAATGTATGCATATATTTTTTGTCTGTCAATAAGTACAAGTAATTGGTCCTTTTTAGTATTTTATTACTGAAAATTGCGTCACATTTTGCATTGACATTGGTGTACAAGTACATTTATCTTCGGTTTTTTAAAGAAATTACAAGTCATCTTTGATTTTTATTCCGTAACTATAATTTTGTTTACTCCAGCCAAGGATTTGGGAATTCTTCTAAGTCACAGACATGTAAACTTAGAGTTTTCTTTGTCCATGTTTTTGTCATTCTGTCCTCTTTCCCAACTTTTAGTTTCCAGATAGTAATTTAAGGAATTTGAGAGCAATTATTTTAGTTCTAATTTTGATGTATTGTTATTTATCATTGAAAGTTTCCTATTCAATTTCAGATTTAGGTGTATTTGTTATACAAATATTTTCTAGTTTCTTCAGATTTTTGGACTTTGAATAGCTATAAAATTAAATTGCCATATTTTTCTTCCTAGCTTACTAGATAACAGCAGAATAACCTTGTAGTTAGCTTGATTTTTTTTCAAAATTATTAGAGAAGCAGCTTGCATGGCAAAAGCTATTTAGTTTACTTTTGTTTAAAACATAATGAAATTTATTTTCTTTCTAATGATTTTCAATCTGTTATGATTTCCAAGAATTTCTTTTTGTTGCAAAGTATTTTTAGAGATGAATTAAAATAAGATACCCTCATCATTTTAAATGTATATTTATGGATTTAAAAGTGATTTATAGGATGTTTTAAACTTATAGAAATCTGCTATTTGAGATGATAAACATTTAAGCATTCATGTAGCAATACCCTGAACTTGCGTGCCATAAATTAATTGTTTATTTAAAAAGTGAATTTATTTTTCAAAATTGATAGATGAATATCTTTTATCAGTCATATAGAATCAGAATGGTATATACATTTACCCATGCTAAAGGAATCAGGTCATAACTTACCTCAGAAAACTAAGAATTTTTAGTGTTTGATGTGCTTTGCATAGTGACACAGAGGAATCACTTTGAATGGTGTACTATGTCTGTGTATCTATCTGTCTGTCTCTACTCATCTGATTATCACTAGGTGCAAGTAAAAGGTCACCATATCCCATTTTAACCATGACAACTGCATGCAAAATATCACAGATGCAATGGCACATACCTTTGTGATCAAACATTTCCTTGTATTTCTGTAGATAAACAAAATATAAAAGGTCAAGGCTACAGCAGCAGGCAACCCATTTGTTCCTCATACACTTAACTGAAAAAAAAGACAAGACCCTCCACATTCAGGGAAAGTGTCAAAATACAATATGCTACCTCTATTTTACTTTTTGAGCATTCAGTATTCAGTGCTAAATTATTTAGGTGTTTTACATGAACATTGCCATATAGAATCAATACCAAGGGACTGTATTGAGAATGTGAGTGTAATGGCACCCCTTCACCATTTAATTTGAATATTCTATGAAGAGTAATATTGAGTTTTTGGCTTACAGGACGTATCAGTTTTCATCCCCATTTGACGATTGACCATCATGTTGATATAGAACAAAACTCTGTTTTATCTGATTTTCTTTTTGGATGGACAATTTCTTTCAAGTTTTGGTAGATCTTTATTTGAATTAAATATAATGATGGTTTTACTTTAGGCTAGTATTTAGAATGCATAGTTAAAAATTGCAAAATGAAATGAGAATGCATATAACATAAATTTCCCATCCTTTTTCTGTAGACAGATCGTACATAATTTTCATGATTTTGGAATGCTTAAAGAATTCTTCATTTTATAAACCTTTCCAACTTCTTTTAGCCATCGAATTAAAATATATATTTGCATGTGCTAAACAACAAAATAATTATAGGAAGGCAAGTATAGTTTATATATACAAGTATTATACATTACACTTCAAACCAAAGATTTAGATTATTCAAGTCCTATTTAAGCCCACAGTATACTGTAAATTGCTTTATTTTCGTCAATACCAATTTTTGTCAATATGTTCAAAATGACAATTTCGTCAGTAGGTAAATTCGTCTATTAAGGATCCATAAAATATATATTCGTCTGTTTAAATGCCAACTTAACATTCAGGTATAGACCGTATGCGTTTGTTTTCATTGTTTGTTTAATAATTATTGGTAAACAAACAATTAAAGACATATATACCACCTAGCTTGTTGTGAAAACATATCATTTGGTAATTAGAAGTACATTATATGCGACTTCGTGTATTCATTTTTCAATTAAATATATCATTTGCCTGTCGTATTAACTCTTAAGATTCAATTTTTCCTCTCTACGCTATATTTTATCAGGAGTATTTATATTTGTCGATATGTAATTTCGTCAAGGGAGGCACTGACGAAAATGACGAAAATTGGTACCTGACGAATAAAAACCAATTTACAGTACCATGTATACGTCAGTGAATTAGTTTGATCCCAAATGTACAAATGTGAATTATCCCAGCCTTGTTTTAGCCTCTGATATACAGCTTTGAATAAGTCCTGTCCTGTTTTAACCCTTTATTTACAGATGATTCAATTTTGACATTTGGTCATAATCAAATGAGGTCAATGATTCCCCTTTTTGTAGTATTTATTTGGTAATCTATTGTACCATTCAGGTAAAAAGTAGAAATTTATTGAGAATTCATCCTTGAAAAGGACCTGTAACGATAAGGCGTAAAATATGCCCAAAAATAATGAAATTTCAAAGTACTTTATTTCTTTAATCAAGTTGGTGAAATACTTTAATTGGTAAAACCCCTTCAAAATCTGAAGAACATTTTTCATAAAATTGCTCTAATAGAGAGAAATTTGAGTATAAATGTGCTTATTTTGTATAGAAATCAATGAAAATCGGAGAAGTTTTCATAAAATATTGTTCCCCCCCTTGGAACACAACACTGCTTCTACCTAAGATATCTTTTCATGATACACATTTTCTGTTAAAGCGGAGTTGTGTTCCAAAGGGGGGAACAATACTCAATATAGGAAAATGCTACTGGGCGGGTAGGAGTGAAGGAAAGTTTTTGAATTAACCGAGAATCAGTAAATGGCATTTGATTCGCTTTCGGCAAATAATTAACTTCTTTATTAATAGTTCCGAATCAATCAATTTTCAACAAAAAATATTCGTTGTTGTTTACCTTTTCACTAACATACTCCTTTATTCTAATGTTGGGCATTGATAATTCAACAACCCCTCGCAATAAAAGTTAACAATTAGCGTTGACGACTGAAGTACCAGTCAATCTTTGAAAAATGCTCAAAACTTCGTCGATAACATTCAGAAAGTATTTCGAAAATGACTTATGGTAAATGTTAAAGAAATATGATTTTATATTCGGAAAAAAAGCTTAAATTCAAACTGTTTTTATAGCGGTGGCGTTGTTAATTGTACACTATAAGTGAGAGTGAGTGTTCGATTATATATCTCTGGCCACGTGTTTACGGTCTGATAAATCCGGAATATAATTTTCGAAGAAAATCATGTTTTAGCACCATATTTCTTATTGAATCTTCTCATTGTAGTTCATTTTGACATTTCGATCAACAAAAGCGACCGATTGTTATAAAATTTTCGACATTTCACTTGTATTATTGATATCATCAAAAAGACCCCCACCCTCACTTCTACGTAAAAATATAGGTTATTTCTCATAATCGTGTCAATAGAACGAATATATTTGATTAAAGATACTTGAAATAAAATAATTTCACGTACAGGACAAATTTTCAATAATACTGGTTGAGCTGGTATCGCAAGTGAAAATTGGGCAGATTACGGCTCTTAACGTTACAGGTCCTTCAGTAACATTTTTTGCACCTTTTGAATCAGTAGTAAGACCAAGATTTTCACATTCCTTCTTTGATGAAAATGGGACTTGTTGTAACATCAAATCTCAAAATTAAGTTTGCCCATTTATGTAGTCAAAAATTTTGTTCTCTTAATGTGTTTTTTTTTTTCATTTTTCTGGAGTTTGTTAGCAACATATAATTTACTGAAGGCATTAGCGGTATAATACTCTACTTCTGGTTGTTTTGAAAACAGAAAAATACCACGAAGTTGGACGAAGACACACGACTTCGGCAATTTTCAGTACCATACATTTTCTTGGGGAGTTGAATAAAACATTTAAAAAATAACTTTCTAAAAATATGTAATATAGGGAACTAGATATTTTCTAGCTTTTCGAAGATATTGTTATTATACCCCTAATACCTTAATTCTAAGGCAAAGTATCACCAAAAGCCTCCGGATCAACATTTTCTTTGGTTGCGTCTTCCTTGTGTCCCTAAATACTGTGCTCTATTGCTCTTAACTTGATAGTTTAAATGCTATGTAGGAATTTTTTTCAATTGTATAAACGAATTAAAAAAAAACCCCACAATTTTTCATGTATCATGGTGTTGGGTTTCCTCCTCTGTATTTTCATTATTTCATGTGAATCACAATGTAGTTCATGTTACAGCATTTTGACAGATATATATTTGGCAAACACAAAGATGGCTCTGAAACTCCCATTCCTCCCCCCTCCCTCATTTCCCTGTCACCTTGAAATGTTTGAAGATTGCATAGAAGTGCCTGTTGCTTGGACTGCACAAAAATGAAGTTTTCAGGTTCTCCCACCCCACCCATTAGGGGATTCCTATATGGGTAAAATGAAACATTGTTAACTAATTCTACTTGTTCATCACATAGTTATAGATTTGACCTCTGAGCACTGAGAAATGGCCAGTTATTATCTTCCTCTTTTTGTTGTGCACAGTATTGTTACTTGTTGATGGTATTTTTGATTTGTTATTAAGAGGAAAATTTAATCGAATGTGCTACATGTCATGATACTTTTACTTTGATACTATGATGTGTAATTACTGCTAAATTTTTATCGATTTGTAAATAATGTACAAACGCATACTTGTTTTTTTTTTTTCTTTTAGATTGTCATTTTGACAAATACATTGTCATGATTTGTACATTTTGAAACTACAGATTTTTATGTGTCAATGAAATTTTATGTGTTGTTTATCTAGTTCTCTTTTATAGATGCTTTAGGTGTACATGTACATGTATGTTTAAGTTTAGATAGATAGATTTAATTTCCATATGTTTGTCATAAACTTGAGATTTCTACTTCTTTATGTGATGGTTAAAAAGAACAGATTAAGAATTAAAGATGGAAAAAGTAGCAAAGTCATGTTTGTAAATTGTATAATTATAAGGGATTTTTTTATCGTTGACTTTTGTCAACTATCAAAACTTTTGCCTATAAACCTGTTTTTTTCTGCAATTTATCTTCCTTAATTTAAAACCAAGTTGACTATATTAAAAAGAATTCTTTATGTCATGTTCAAACAAAATTATTACAGAGAAAATTTATTTAATTCATCACGTGCACTATATATTCACTTTTAGGTACATGTAGATATCAAGTAATTTTGTAAAGGAATAGACGAGGAGTTTGCTGCGGCTTTGTTGTAACATCATTAGAATTATACATGTACCAAGATTCTGTCATCTGTTGCGTGTAACATATGTCAACATGTAAATGCATGGATTTTTTACTTTGTACAGTATATACTTGTACATGTAGATGTTACACATTGTATAAATATCACTGAATTTTTGAATTTTATGACAATTGGGAGATCATTTCAACAGAAAAATTTTGTATAGTGTTTTAGGCAGTTTTAAATGCCACGTTGTAAAATTACAAGGTTCTGAGTGAGACCTACATTTATGTGCCATTTCTTTTGTATTGCTTTACTTGCTTTGTGAAATATAAGTATAGCATGCTATTTCTTCTTTTCGACATACAGAGGCACTTTTCATTTAGGACTATCTGTCGATATTAGAAAATGCATTATGGTGTAATGGAATTGCAATTGAGACTTCCTACTTAAAGTATGTTTTCCTTGAATTTCATGCTGATTTCCATATAATTTGATGATGTCATTATATGCTCATATCAGGTACCGTCCCAAATGGGAAGTAACTCTGTATTCGGTAAGGACTGAATAGTAAGGAAGACACATTTACATGACATTTTATAGATAGACTTTTATTTTTCTCCTGAACCGGTGTTTATTTACCCCTCAAACCATCGAAGAAAAGCCTGCTGGAAACTGCTAAAATAAAAAGTGTAGAAGTTTAGATACTGAAATGAAATTCTGTGACTTGTCATTCACTATCCTTTAGTCATCATGAACAAGCTGGATTCGCTTTCGAAGTCTAAATGATTGTGAAATATAATTAAAATTAGCCAAACAAAATTATTTGATGACCAGAAATTACTTTCAGTTTGTATCATTTCACAGAAATACAAAGGAATGCTGACCTTTCATTTGACACTAAGATGATGCTGTCAAGATGTGAAATTTTACAGCATCATTAATGTCGACTATCAATTTGTCTGCATCAATTTTGAAGAAGAGACTAGAAAGAAAAATAACATACGAAAAAAAAAACCCCAAGAAAATTAAAATGTTTCCTTTTTTGTTAGCTGATCAAGGTATCACATACCCCGATACCTGTTAATCTACATTCCATTTTCATTTCAGTGGTTAAGACCCTGATTATTTTAAAAGCTGTATCGTTTTTTCCTTTTCTGTTTTGAATTTGAACTGCTTTATCACTTTTTTGCTTCATATATCATACATTTTCTTTAATAGTTTTTCCCTTTCAAATTATTTTTTCTCCTAATGTATCTTTCCTGTTCAACACGTATAGATTCATATTTTAAGACAAATTTGAAAAGTAGATTTTTCCCCAGCTAGAACATCCCAATCTTCCAAGATCTTCCTCGTCAACAATTTGGTTTGCTTGCCTGAATTTTAATAAAAAGATATTTCTATTATGATTTTGACATAATTCATCTTATTTGATCATTTTTCACATTCTGTTTGTATTATTGAAAATGAAATTTTTGATTATGGGCTTTTCTCATTATACTTCCATTTTTGTCCTGTTATCTACCAAAATCTGTGCCATATTTGTTACATATACTTTTTGTAACTTTATACAAGAAATAGACTTTGTTAGTGATTTGTTAGTATATGAAATATTTTTTTTCGTACATGTATCAATTTGTTGTTGCTTCAGTGAGAGCTGTATGTTTGATGTATTTATCATCACTTGACTAGAATAAATAATACACATTTGACTGTCCAGATCCTCATATGAACATCATGTAAAGTCAATATAAAGTCTTTGTTTTTGCATTTGTGCTTTAGAAATATTCATTTGTAAGAAAAAACACAAAACTTTTTCTTGTGCTCAAATTTATGTATTATTAATATGCATTTCTTCTCTCATTATAAAAATATGTAAAAAGCAAATGCAGTTTATAAAAATTATTATGAAATCATGAGAAGTATATGGATATTATTTAAAATTTTTCATTTCACACCTTATTTTTTTAAAGACTTATATTTATTAAATAAGAATGGTCAGTGAAGGTAGAGAGCAAGAATTTCAAACTTCCATGACACACAGAAGATTTGATGCCCTTGTTATCTAAGATTTGGGGGTACAGTATTTGGTCTGTCTATCTGCTTTATCAGTGGCAAAAACTATTACATTGACTTTAAACGTTATATGAATGTTAAGTGATAGGCATTTCATTTTTCACGTTTTTTTTTTTCTTGACATTCCTAAGACTCAAAATTACATTGACCTCGGTGTTTGACATGTTTAAAAACCTGCAAATCTTTTAAATGGTAATTCAGAAATGGATCTTTCATCATCAATTATCTTTTTTATGTCATGATATTTGTGAGCTTGGATCTTTACCCACTTTTAAAAAGCATTTGATTTGGCATATCTTTTGAACGATTATAAGACTTTCATGCTTATATATGCAGTGCTGGTCACTGTGGTGGTGTAGTGGTTGGCATGGTGGAGTACTACAGACCCATAGGTCATGGGTTCGAATCTCACCGCCGCCAGTCATTGCAAAACCATTGTAACCTTGGGCAAGTTACTTTACACTACGTTGCACTCTCTCCACCAAGGAGTAATCTGGGTACCTGGCACATGAGACGAGCTGGTCATGTGAATGAATTGCCTAAATGGCAACTCTGCTTTATACTCCCAAGGGAGTTGAGAATGCTGTGGATTGTACAGGTCTTGCCAGGGAGGTAATTGTTAAAGTCGTGTGAGGCTCAGGCGAACGGGACTATATATAACCCCTACCTTTACCTTTTACCTCTTTTACTTTTAAAAGCCTTCCTACTAGCATTCCCTGAGCGTGACATTTGACTGACTATTGTAATGAAAGTGACAGGATTTTGTATTTCTTTTGAAAATACCTCTCTTTATCGTCAGGATCTTCTTAAACTCATTTGATACAAAAGTTTTGACCTTGTATAACTTTTACCAGTCCATCATCTTGACATTTGTAGATTTACTTTATGCAAAAAGTTTAGCTACAGAGTTAGCATAGTTCTTCACAAACATATTTTTTTATATGATAAATATCTATATTGATGTCATTTACTTCAATGTTAATTCTGTGATGCATACAGTATAATACATAAAATTTAGCCAAAACTGTAAGAAAATTCTTTTTGAAGTAAAATTTCTGACATAAAAATAAAGAGCAACATGTTTTATCAGCAAAACCCACTCATTTCATCACATAGGAAAAAAAGCATTTAGAAAAGGCACAACTTATTTTCTTTTATCTTTGAATGTTTATTTTTTCTATGAACATGCACTGCTTACATCTTGTTATTGATACACGCTGTATGTATTTCTCACTGTATATACACATACTCACACACTTAGCTATTTACTATATTTCAACCATCTTGTATACTTGCTCTTGTCAGGTGAGAATTATTCGGGTTTTATCAATAATCAGGTTGACGTTTATTTTTGACTATTATATTGAATTTTTAGTTGAGAAGTTTTGAACTGTCAAGTTTTCATTGCTAAACCTTTATTTACCTCTGAGAATATTGTCTATCTGCCTTTCTACATATGGTATGGTTATACCCGATTTTAAACAGACATGGGTATACTGATGATTGTTGTTTTTATTTTAACATATATTCTAACTTGTGAAAGTTGAGTAAACATTATTTTGCTGCTTTCTCATTCATGTACTTGCTTTAGAGATCATTGAAATGCTTGCATAAGAAAGTTTAATGTGTGTTAGGTTATTGCATGTTTTCTCTCTTTATTAACTTATGTCTTCTTACACAGTCATATTTTCTAAAAACAAATATTCAAGAAAATTATTGTATTGAACCTATTCAGGGACTTTGTGAAAATTTGATTGTTTGAAAATTTTGTAACGCGAGATTTTTTTCATCTCTTTAAACTTTCTTGCATGCAGCATTCCAGGGTCGTTTTCATATTTGCTTTAGTGCTGATATAGTAACGTGCAATAGCTTACATTTGTCTCCCCGTGAGTATAGGAGGAATAGAATTACATTCATTAAAGGTTAATAATTATACACGTTTTATTGTTATATGTACTCGTGGTGTAACAGAGGAGGGTAGAACAAGTGTCTAGACCGGGAACTTGCTAGAAGCTCTTGCTGTCTGATCTATATCCCTATCTGATGATACCCTAAGTCTGTCTCATTTGGTATAGTGCCGCCCGTCCGTTTGTCCATCCGTCTGTCCACATTTACAAGTTCAGTTCTAAGTCTGAGATTATTTATCGTATCTTATCAAAAAAGATCAGAATGGATGAACTTTATAGATTTGAAAGGTCTAAGTTATGTTAACCTCATGAACATGTCATATCCTGAGGTGTTTTTTTTTCTTTGCGCCTTTCCAAATTATTGGTGCTGTAAACTAATGGCTTTGTCCATCTGTCTGTCCATTCACCATAAGAGCAAGGACGTATGTTAAGCCACCGTTCCACTGCAATCCCGCTGTACCTACGACCATTCCCGACCGAAATTTTCACAAGAGCGGGTAAAACTTTCCCGACCTTTTCATTTTTTTCTTGACATCACGCTCTATTCCCGACCGATTCCCGATCAATTTATGACCGATTCACGTTTCATCGCGGACTTACTCACGCTTTACCCGCTCTACTCACGATCATATTGCCGACCAAGTCCCGTTCAATCCGATCAAACTCCGATCTATTCCCGACCAAAACCCGATCTATTCTCGATGCAATTCCGATCTATTTCCGACTGTCCCCGACGCATTCCCGCTCAAAACATAATTTCTAACTTAAACTGATCTCATTTTTCATCCAATGATTGAATCGACCGAGAAGAAGCCTATATTTCTCGTTTTGACCAAGCCTTACCCAAAAGTGTCGCGATCAAAATTAAAAAAAAATCACTACTTAAAAAGTGGCATTGCATAGCCAAGAATCGTCGCCGCGACATTTTGGTTATAAGTATTTTGAACAAATCAATATCAGTGCAAGAAAATGAACGAAATATGCACAGATCCTATTTGAAGCGTCGTTTGGTCGTAACTTGGTCATATAGAGCGTGAATAGGTCTCTAGATGGTCATGAAAAGGTCTTGGTAAGATCAGCAAACATTGAATCTGTAGTGAATAGATCGTGGTAAGAGCGTAGAATAGACGGGTGAAGATCGGGAACAGGGCGTAATTAAAGCGTATCTTATGCGTGAAGAAAGCGGGGTTTAGTTAAATGCCGATCAGACCACGCTCTTTCCCGACCAGGACACGATTAACCTAGGCTGTACCCACGACTATCCCTACCAAGCGCCGACCATTTCACGACCACAAAGAGAGCGGGAAAGTTTCCCGTATTCTTTCAACCGGTTGAAAGAATACGGGAAACTTTTCCCGACCTTTAAAGCGTGCCCGCTCTAATACCGATCAATTTTGGACCAACATACGCTGTACCAGACCAAGATACGACTAAGAGCCGTTCTCTCCCGACCTGGCAATTTTCGAGGTCGGGAATGAACGTAGGTACAGCGGGATTGCAGTGGAACGGGGGCTTTATATAGTACCTGATGACATGTAAGAGATAAGACTGTCATGTTCCATGTGACAAGATCTCATGCATCGTCTATGATATATTTTTAATCTGAGTCGATAAAGGACATTGTTCTTTCAGAAGTGACCTTGGGTGTCGATGAGCTTTGTCCGAATGCCCATGAACTGTAGAACATCTAGATGAAATATGATCAGGTGTAAGAGATATAAGTACTAAATGACATAAGAAGTTCTAAATAACCCTTTCAAAGATGACCATTGTACTAACATTATGATCTTCTGATAGAATCTCGAACGGAAAGACAGAAGTATTCTGCGGAATTTTAATATTGGGAAACAGGTAGAGGATATGTCACTATATAGATGGCGTCACTTGTAATTCAGGTCTCTGCTGAGTGTCATAAAGGATGAATTTTAAATTCCATCCAATACATGTAATATATCTCTCAAGTTATATCTCTCAAGTTCGCAGTTGAAATGTACACATCGAAATTACTTCTATTTTTCCCTTAAGAATTTTATTTTTGAATACTTCTTTTTCTTTGCTTTAAATCGAGATCTTAAGACATAATAGGCTATGGAGAAAGCACTTGTCTGATCTAAATTCATTGTAATTCAATTCTTTATTCAAATTACATTCTAAACATAAAGACTATATTTGTTCGTGTATTTAAGGGGAGGACAAGTAAGTAGGTTTTTAAATGTCTTGCATGGTATTTATAATAACAATATCGGCTTTTGTTAGGTGGAAGAACCAATGAAGCAGGAGCAAGATTAAGGAAGTTGACCATCCCGTCCATTTTTTTTTTTTTTTGTTAAGAACTAAGTTAAGGTATAAATGACAAAGATTACACAACGGATGGGGTACCTTAATTAATTGATTACATGTTCATGTTATCGTTGTTACTGTATTATAATGCATTTTCGCTGATCCTTTTATCATTTAATAGTGCATCGCCATTACAGGTAGAAATGTATCATCAATTGTCCCTATTACTGAATTTAAATGAATTAATAAATAGAATTTTTCCTATGACACAGACTGTTTGAACGATTCTAGTACAAGTCCACAGTGACCTTGACCTTGAAAATCTATCGTTCATCCATTCTCCATGGAAAACATAAAGTAAAGGGTTTGATGATGCTCTAATGATTGCTTTGCTTTTTATACTGTTCACAAGGATTAAAAATCCAGACATCGACCTTTTATCCTTGACATTGAAAATTCGGACTCTTTGACCAGTGTTCCAAGGACGTAGAGGATATCAAATAACATATTTCAAATAGGCAGAAGTACTGTCCGAAAAATATTTATAGAGTCATCCTCTTTGCATTTTTATAAGAACGATGGTTGTGTATAATCACAGACGATTTTCCTGCTTTTCTACTGTAATGATCGAGGTAATATATGCATCATATCATTATCATTATATTATAAGATTCTTTTTGGGAGATTGATCTTGTTTGAGGAACTTTTGAAGTACCTCGGAAATATAAGTTTCATCACAGTATTTTAGCGGTTAGCAAAGTTATTATCTACGACGAAAGAAACACTATGAAATAGCATTGTTTCTGTGATGAAAATTTAAATCACTGTTTTGAAATTATCATGTGCAAAACACGTGATAGTCTGATCAAGTTACAACGGACCGATGTAGGGGGTTTGTGCTTTATTCCCTCAAACACAAAGAATCTTTTAATTGGTTGTTTTGTACCTAATAGAAATCTCTCGCCGTCAACCCTTAATTTTTGTTTGGCTAAACCTTAAAATAAGTTAAAAGCCATTGTTACCATCATATCTTCCAAGTCTACATCATCGTATACATACGTAAAACAATTCAATTCGGGTATAATCGTCTATCTCCGTAAAAACCCAGGGATTTAAAGGTAATATGGAACTAATTCTACCTGTATTTATGTATGAAAAGGATGCGGCTGTACGTAAGGAAGCTACAAATATGTAACTAAGGTAGGGTTTGAGAATATGTTCTGGGCAATTTCAAGTTTAAAGAGTTGAGGATATATTTTTCTATTTTCTTCTTTCTGTAAGACATATGATAAATTTGTTTTTGTTGATGATCTACATGTTTGAACATTAACATTTTGGAAGACAATAGGAGATACAGAAAAAAAAACTGATGAGTGCCTATCACGTCAAATGGTCACTTATGTTATCCATTATTATACAAATATGGACTTGGTCGAGGTCATTATGTCATTATAATGACCCGATGAGATTTGTAATATTGACCGAGGCCGAAGGCCGAGGTCAATATTACAAATCCCATCGGGTCATTATAATGACATAATGACCGAGGCCAAGTCCTTATTTGTTATATTATATAACGAATTATAAAACTGCATATGTTTAAAATAATGATTCTAATGAATATGAACACATATTTTTTTTAATTAAGATCTTAATAATTAATTAAAAGTTTTTGTGAAAAGTGTATCTAGTCTTTTAAAATTAAACAAAATAACTATCTTAATTTTTATCGTAAATACTAAAATCAGGACAAATACCACACCGAGTCATTATCTTCCGTCAGCGGTCATTATCGGAAAATAATGACTCGCGCTTCAGCCAATCAGAATCGACGTTACATCCTGGTTATATAATATTATAGAATAATACGGAAGTGTTCTAACTCTATACCTTCTTGAAGAAAATATCAATCTAATGTTTATGCACCAGACACATGTCTCGAGTGTTTCGAATATTAAATTCTCATCAGTGATGCTTAAAGCCAAAAAGTGCTTTTCATAAGCAGCAAAAATTCATTTCACTAGCGCCCTCTGTTTTTATTTTTAGAATTTAGATTACAGAGAGTACGCGGCTCCAAATTTCCCGCAGGGCTCCAAATTTTCTGTAGGGTCGATTCAGTAGCATATCCAAATAAAATCTATGTTCAAAATAGCATTGGAGGTCATAGAGTCATTTTACATAGTAATTTAAAATGTCACGAGTTCTATCTCCCCTCAGATTCTAGTTAAATGGCAAATTATCGTAGAGTATCATAAAATCATAAGTAATAATGTTACTTTAAAAATATTTTTATTGAAAGTAGTCCTGTACAGAAGAGTCGAGAATGAAATTGATCTCTGCTTGTTTCTGGATATCTGTGATTGGAGAGGTCACTGCTAGCTACCTACCATGGACTCCCCCTGATGCACAGACAGAGGGACTTGTATGTCCGTCACATTGCTTCTCCAGTAAGTGTCTTGGAATTTTATATTATATTTGGATGTACGTATTTATGAATTGACAGACGGACAGACATACGGATTCATGGATGGAAGTACAGATGGACGGATAAAAATTAAATTAACTGGAAGACGAACAGATTAATTACCATGTTGACAAAGAGATCTTCATGTATTGGTGACTAAATGAACGGACAGATGAACAATTTGGTCAATTAAATGTTTAAATCTATTTTTCAAACAGTTTTGAATTTTTCCGCCTTGGAATGGGGATCAATCATCTGTCAATCGATCATGTGAGCATGACCAAAGCAACTCGAAATATTTTGCAATCACCTTTAAATGATTTGAGAAATCAATATGTATATTTATCTTATGAATAATTCAATTGTGAGAAAAAAAAATTCGGAAAGAGATCGTGGATTAAATATAGTTTTCTTGTTCCTGCATGCCTGTCATTCAAAAACAGACTTAATTAACTCCTGTATTTTCTTTTTTTTTATCTGATAGGTAACATTACAGAACAAAACTGTTGTTTTTGTGAGTCAAAAAGTGAATGGGAAATTTCTAGTCCTGTGCCGCTTGTGCCATTGTATGTAGAATATACGGACATTTCTGGTTCCACGAGTATGCTGCTTACCAAAGAGCGTTATAAAGGCTCTTATGAGAATTTAACAGGGGTTGAACATACATATGGTCGTATTAAAGCAATGCCTGTCAATTTATGCGAATTCGACAATTTAGTGAAAATGAACTTTAGCAACAACGAGATTGATGAAATAAATGACATATCATGCCTCTCAAGAATTGAAGTTATAGATTTGAGATACAATAGTATTCAGATAATTCGAAACGAAACATTTCGAACTCTTGAGAGACTCCGATTACTGAATGTATCATATAATCCGTTGAGAACGATAGACCCTAATTCTTTCCAAAGACTAGATGGAGGATCGATATTTCTCATCGATATTAGGATGGGTAAGCTAGACTCGATCGATGTTACAAATTTTATCTTTCAGAAACAATTCTGTGAAATAAATTTTGATGGAAATCCGATAGAAAGTATAACCAATCCGACGGCGTTTAAAATAGATAAAGCCAAAGAATATGGTTTGGATGGAACCATTTCTGTAAAGAATTGTCGATTATATCAGATGATGAATTTAACTGACATTGGCCTGGACCAACCAAGTGAATTTTACAAATACTTGAAGTTCTCGTTTGATGCACGGGATTCGAATTTTGCGTGTGACTGTATACTGGCACCAATTTTAGCCTCCGAACTAGACAGGGCGCAAAAATTCTGGGTTCAGCTGACCGAAGGCTACGATAATGTAACTTGCATGTCTCCAGAAAAGTTAAAGGGAGTGACAGTAAAATATCTGGTCGAATCTGGTGATTTAGATGGTATGATATGTGACGAGCCTGAACATTGTCCCAAAGGTTGCGATTGCTATTCACAACCCAGTCAGAACCATTTGGTTATCAATTGCACGGATGCTGGACTCCAAACATTACCTGAAACACTTCCTTGGGGAAACAGATATACTCTACTGATGGAAGGCAATGATATTAACAGTTTAGACGAAAGGGACTACCTGAAGAGAGTCTACATGGCGGACTTTAGGAACAACCCTGTTAAGACTCTAGCTACAGATGCCGTGTCCACTTTTCCGGATGATGTTCAACTCACCGTAGATGGCGATGGCCTTAGTAATTTACCACTGAGTATGTCTGATAAAATACCAAATAATATTGTTCTCGGTAACGTGTACATTGACTGCAGCTGCGACAACAAATGGTTACAAATTTGGGTTCATAAAAGATTTACATCCACTAATTCAACCCATATCTTTTGTCAAAATTTTAATAGAATCAAAATTGATCAGCTAGATCAGGAACTTCTGAACTGTGATCCCATTGACAAATTATGGCAGAGGCTGGCTGTAGTTGTAGCTGTCATAATAAGTATAGTCCTCGGATTAGCCATGATATTCCTGTGCTTCAAACCTGAGATATTCTTACTATATCGTCATCATATTCTATGCAGAAAACATGATTTTGACAATCTTTATGATGTATACATATGCTTTGATGAAAGGAAACAGCTAGTCAGGAAGTGGATATTTGGCAGACTTTCGCCTTATTTAGAGGGCAATGGATATCAGGTATTTTTGCCATGCAGAGACGAATCTCTCGGTGAGTCACGTGTGCAGATACGTGAACATGCAATAAATAACAGTAGAGCGTACGTCGTCGTTGTATCAAACGGGGCTTTTGACTCAACTCGTGTTGAGGAAGATTCGTTATACAGTTTTGCAGATGACTTAACGATTCAAATGGAATTTTCAAACATTCTCGATAATTTCAAATCTGATTCAAAAAAACGGATAGCTGTGATAAATTTCGACAATCTGAAAACCAGTCAAGCTGACATTCGTTATATCAAAGCGTTTTTAAGAACACGAGAATCTGTTGATTTCACAAACAGACATGACGACATATTGCAGACAATTCAGAAGAAAATCGGACCACCTTTGGCAAAAGTAACAATGTCTACAAAAATCATGCCAGATGTTCGACCAGATTTCAATCAGAAACGGATTTATCGTGTTGTGGAAAACTCTTGCGGTTTGAAAAATTAAATCCTTATGGGCTTCCCATCTTCTAACAATAAAATGACGACCCTACCATTTCTATGACCATTAACTTTATTTCAATTGAGGTGAAGTCATTTTTTTTCAAAAGGAATACAATTATGTTTCAATCCTTTTTCGTCAAGTTTTGTAAATGTTTGATATTAATTGATTTCAAACCTTAAATTTGTTTTAATATTAATAGAATTATCCTTTACTACTGTGGGAAATAAATATTTTTCACCATTTCTGAATTTCATCAAGTCCAATCAAAGTTTGAAGGGAATGAGGAAAACGAATAACGAAGAAATGATCATCATCAAGACCATGCATGTAGCAGAAAACACGGCGAAGCACACAAACTAATAACCGACGACAGTAATAAAAAAAATTACACAAATAGGATTAACAATTTAACCAAGGAAGAACACAAATGAAAAAAATTGAGAAGGACAAACATGCTCCCTGAGCCGATTTGGTCTGCCAGTTGATTAACTCATAGCAGACTTTGTCGTTATCGGGGTTACATACACAAAACCTTTCCATTCATCAGGAAACACAGATACTTCCAAGACACACAAACAAATTACATATTTTGAGGTGACATTAAAATAGAAACTACTTACCCATGATACACTCGTGGAAACAAGCTCATAATCAGTAACCCGAGAAATTTGGCGAAACAAAAGGACAGTGGATCAGGAACCAGTGCTTTGTGGAAAAAATTGCGGCGGCATTGAGTAAACATTCTTAAAAGAAGTACCAACCACTTATTCAAAGTCGAGAAGGCAAGGCAAAATCATTTGAATTTCCATGGGAACGGTTACGAACCTCGGAATGAATAACATCCCGAAGTGAGACCAGGTGCCCGGGAAGAGTCAGCGTCTCCTGATTGCATGCAACACCCGTCACAACAGCTCCATGGAAACGTGTCAAATTTGGTGATTGTCTCGATGCACATATTGATGTACACACCAGCTAAGCATTTCTTGTTTGGTGATGATGACAGCCATTCAATCACAATTCAGACTGTCACTGATCATTCTCGAGAGGGGGATCTGATATGCTTTTCTTATATCCCCATAGCGACCAAAGAACTTCCTCAATGATGATTTCAGCCATTGTGCAATATAACCATGAACAAGTAGCTTACTTGCAAGCCGTCTGACTCTAACGATGGAATCTTCATATTTGGGACAAACACTGGTCTACCGTATCAGCTGGGAAACAAAAACGCCATAAGCAGGAGAATACGGAATGTTGCTACTCATGAAAGGGAAGTTAGTTATGTGGAAGCTGAAACCATCAAGCTTGTCATACAGTGTGGTGTTCAAATGGCCGTTTTCGTCAAGAGACAGAAGTATATCCAATGAGTTAAAGAAGATCCTGACGATAATCTCAACAGCACTCACAATAGAGCACAAAATTAAACATCGAAGGACCCCTAGCAAGCTAGAGGTGGGACCAGGTGCCCGGGAGGAGTAAGCATCCCCTATTGGCTAGCCGCACCCGCCGTCGATGTTAATGAAGCATGGAAATGAAAATGTATAAAATTCATGCACTGTCTGACGCTATGTCTATATAGAAAGTGCTATGGCGACAATGTCAGGGAAGTATATTCAAAACACTTACTGTCAAACCCCTCGCGGGGAACTTTTTTACGAGCTCCACACGGCAAAGTATGAAGCGGATATATCGCTCTCGGTTGTTTCCTTGATCTCTAGTTCATGAGGATAGATTTCATGTAGATAATCCTTAAAGTTCGGATTGTTGATGTCATCTATGTATCTGAAAGTAAAATTGAACCGAGATGCGAGGTGCTTTCGCCCAGTCAAGAGCAAGGTTTGGGTGAAGTCAGCTTCGTATGAATATAAAAATAAGTCCGCAAGCAATGGGGCGCAATTGGTATCCATGGGGATGCCAACTATTTGCTGGAATACGGTTCCTCCAAACACTACAAAAATGTTGTCAATCAAAAATTTGGGCATCCGGATAATGTCGTCTTTGGTATACTTTTTGTTTGAATCAGTGTACCTTCACGAAATAAGTATCCTCCCGCCCTATGACAATGTATTTGTATCTTCTGTTCCCATTTTGTGAAAGAAAGGTATGGCGAATAATATTAGCCAGTCTGTTTTTGAGCTTTTGTTGTGGAATGGTAGTGTAGAGCGTGGAGAGGTCGAAAGAGTTTATGCTGATAATATGATTGAAATTGGTGGCTGTTAAATTTTCCAAAAGTTCCTTAGAATTCTTTAGGACCCACATCCGATTGATTAAATTTCTGGAATATGTTGTCTCGCAGTATGTATGAAGACCTTTCTATATGCGAGTTAACGTTTTCGTAGGAAAAATGGGAAGAGGTTTTGTGGAGCACCTGGACGAACCGGCAATGAACCGGTGTTTGCATTTTTAGGTAGTTCGAGATCAGAGTCATCATTATGGATACTTAAGGATTCAAGTACAGATTTGTGGTTGTCAAGTATTTCAGATACAAATAAGTTTGTAAGTGTGTATGTAGGATTTCTAGGTGCTGAATTTAATCCTAGTTCCTCTCTCAGGCATTTTTGATAGTATGACTTGCACGCAGGAGATGCTTACTCTTCCTGGGCACTTGGTCTCACTCCCATATCGGGAGTTCGCTTATTTTCATATGGTGGAGGTTTTTGTTTGTTTGCTTTTGTTCCTGTTTTATCCTGATTTTGTATGCCTTCAGTTTCTGATATTCTGAATTATCGATTTTGTGCTGTATACAGGGATATGGTCATTATCCATATTTGTCATTGCAAACGAAAGTAAAATTGTTTGCCGCTTTGTAAGTAGGAACAATGATATATATTTCATGGAGGTCAGAAAGTCCTTTGGCAACAACAGGGTCTTGAAAAAATTGACTCGTGTCTGGACCTTTATTGAATTTGAACACGGTTAACATTTGTAGTATTTGGTGAGTGTCACTGCTGGTGGACCAGGAGTCCCCGAGGGCACATGTAGCCAAGTTTGGTCAACTTCGGTTGATCATCTGTCTCTTCAACGCATTTAAAAATGTTTGTTACAAAATTTTGTGAAATTTCTAAAACGTGGGTCCTGTAGCATCATATCCCACCCATCCTGCTACCTCTTTCGGTACAATTTTTTGCCATAATAATTTTCCCACTTTTCGGCCATATTACATTGTTTAGATTGAGGATCACTGACGAGGGTTAAGTACCCGAAACGTGCATGTCTGGTCTATGCTGCAAATTTATCTGTTCTTAAATGATGCTATTGAATTTGAAGACGTTGAACTATTGCAATCTGATTTGTCGAGAAGAACCGAATATTATGTTGTATTATGTTACTGACAGGATATTATTTTAATATCCTACTTCTACCAAAACGCTTTACGCTTTTGACACCACCGAGATGCTATAAAATATGTTGACGTAACATACACAAAACAAAAGCCATCGACAGGATAAATTCGTAATACAGTGTTTTACAGGGGGGTTACTATCAGTTATTAGGTTAGTCACTGATCGTATACAGAGATTTGTTGGGTTGATCAAACTCATAGAAGGCGAGGCGAAGCCGAGCCTCCTATGGGCTTGATGAACTTGACAAATCTCTTTGGACGGCCAGTAACTAACCCAATAACTGTTTTATTTTGTCGAGGACCAAAATATAGAAATTTAGACGACATGCACGTGACGCGATTTACGTTCTCTGATTGGTTCGAACTAGTCCGTGGCAAAATAAATAAATATATGAAGTCGATGACAAGAGTTGTTTTTCTGTATCCCCCTGTAATAATGTCGAAGGGTTCCAACTCTATACCTTTTTGAAGAAAATTCCAAACCACTTTCCATGCACCACACACTTGTTTCGAATATTAAATTCTCATCAATGAATAAAACACTGTATAACTAATAATATATTCTTTCGTAATAGGTAAGGTATTGCTAAATGTCCCACTTTGTACATGTAGCCGAACTTAAATGCATTATCACGCTACAAGAAGCAACCAGTCAAAGACATGTTTGCAGGCCTATTGATTATGACGACATATTGTAAAAGTGCGCCGGCCAGCAGGTTCTAAGGCTAACATTTGGCGATCCCTTATTTGCCAGTATTTCACTCAGACAGCCTGATACCGGACATAAAAATGATTGGTTATATTTTCTTTGTAACGTCTTAACACAAAACTATCTGACCTCATAACATTAACCGATAATCCAGGTTAACCTTCCAGATATTAACAAGCTAGAATATCTTAAAGGAAGACGCGATGCGACGTTTTTAACCATAAGCGATCAAATTTCAGAAAATTCAATTTCTCTTCAAGTTGCTATTTCATTTGTTTCAAAGACAAGGTGATTCCTGCTTCAGTCGAGATGGACGTTTCGTCCCTATCGAACAGCCAGCTATGAGAATAGAGTTAACATCGAATCACTGGAGGTACTAGGGGCCAAAGATAATTCCTATTTCTGAGAGAGTACACACCCGTCAGGTCAGCTTGATAGAAAAATGGTCTAAACTCCCTAAGGTCTTGCCGCCATAGAAGAGACGTGTAGAACCAGGTCGACGAAGGACCAAAATATATCTGCATTACAAAACGTGTGGTTGAATATAAAACGTCTTCAAATTAATTACAGTTGTAGCATCATTTAAAAGCAGATAAATTTACAGCATAGACCAGACATGGCCAAAATATATGAAAATTATGTCAAAAATGTACCGAAAGACGTAGCAAGATGGCTGGAACACGATGCTACAGGACCCAGGTTTCAGAAATTTCAGACATTTTCGAATGCGTTTGAAGAAACGACCAACCGAAATTGATTGAACTTGGCTACATGTTTTCCTTTCTATTTAATTTTAATACGGTGTGAAGATCAGCTTACATATAATGCAATAAAACATAAATTGTTATCACAAATTTCTCCATTAATTAAAGTTCAATGGAACATAAGTCAATGATATTCCATAAAATAAACAGATTCTGAAGTAAATTTCTGATCACTTCAGATATGATTTAAGAACCTTTTAAAAATGTTGGACTCGGGGTAGGAAAGGTAAGCATTATGTAGTATCTTATCTATAAATAGTTACAACATGTAATAATAAACAGTTGAACAGAAAAGTGATTGAGCTTTCAAAACCCACTCATAATCAGAGACAAAGACCAAAGTAATTGCTGCCATTTCGTTTTCTTTCTATTTTCTGGATGGTCAAAGTTGAGGATTCCTTTGCGTATTGGGAGGCTTTATTTCCAATTCTACGTCAATGGAAGTCCATTCTGGATATCCAAATGTCCGAAGTGTCAACAGATCCTAATAACATGTAAAGCCTTTCCGTTTATAGGTGCTTGAATTTAGTATTCCAGTTTACGTTAAAGATTAAACTGTCACAAACGTATCAGGTGCAGAAAACATATACAGGTATTGTATCTTAAAAGTAATTTCATTGGATGTTGTTTACCAATGAGATTCGAGTACTTTTAGTTTCATGCTTTTAATGTTTAAGCAGCTTATGTTAATTCAAATAGCTATATGCATTAGATTTAATAATGTAAAATATAATTTCATATAAACCTCTCCACTAGGCAAAACAAAAAAGAAATCATAGTGATGTGAAAGTGTAGTTCGCAAACAAACAAATTGTCGATGGTACTTTGAATATGGTGTTAACTGAAGGTAAGTTCGAATTACATCGGATCAAATGTTTTAAATTCAATAATTCTATGGAACACCCCCTCTCCCCCCCCAATTTAAGATGAAAATCGAGATCCCCGAGTAGAAACAAAAGCAAATCTTAACTTTTTTAAAGTTGTAATACTGTTATATCAGTACAATGTAGTTCTATATAAGATAAGGCAAACCCATAAAATAAATTGAAGAACAAACAATTTAAGTCAGTTTGAATTCATCTTAAGATATCCAGAACAATGCAAAATAATGAGCAATTCTCATTTTAGCTTTTTTTCTTCATAGTACCAATGAAACCAATTTGTTTTTTTTCATATGTTAACCGATTTTAAATTCAACAGCATCATTTAAGAACAGATAAATGCAGCATGGACCAGACATGAACGTTTCAGGTACTTAACCCTCTTCGGTGATTTGCAGCTTACTTTTGCAGCATGGACCAGACTTAACCCTCGTCAGTGATTTGAAGCTTACTATTGCAGCATGGACCAGACTTAACCCTCGTCAGTGATTTGAAGCTTAACTATTGCAGCATGGACCAGACTTCACCCTCGTCAGCGATTTGAAGCTTTCTACGTCATATGTACTTTGACAATCGTACATTTAAGGTGGCTCCACAGAGTATCCGAATATATAGTCTTTTCGGAGGCTCTCTTACCGAGGATATTGACGTCATTGTGATTATGACGTCATGATAACGCGCCAAATAAATATTGTGAACTCGCCGATGAATAGTGTCCACAGCCCTCGGAATTTTCGGCGTTCAAACTCTTCTATTTCGCTTATTTCAGAACGGATTTCAGCAAGTTTGGTATCAATGAAACCAGAGAATCATATCGTCTTCTGATAGTAATTTATTTTAGCTAGATTTATCGTTTGATCTATACGTTCTAAAATATCCATGAATGAGAGTCCCCTGGCTATCGCTGTAAACGTTTCCTCTTTATAACGTCATCATTGGAAATTCAGCAACTTGTTGCTTTGAAATAAAATCGAATAGGAAAATATTAGTTTAACTATCTAACAGGCTATTTCTTGGAGATTTTAGCGATATAATGGATCAGATATTTAGAGTATTGTATCGCTGATTATCTATGATCGTAAGAACTTTTCTGCAATTTTGTCAACTTTCCTACTTTGCAGCGAAATGTTATCGAACTAAGTTTCTTTATTTGAAAACTTAAAGCGAACGAATTTTAGTACCAATCCTGCTTTGTTCAAAGATGTATCCATTATGCAGATAACTACACGCATTATCGAGAACGAGCGAGGTGAATGACGTCCATAAAAATAAGTTTTCGTTTACTTTTTCCCTTCTCTCAGATTCATACGTATATCTCTGAATTTGTTAAATTTCACACACTATTTTAAAACATTTTAGCCATAGAAAAAATATTTTATATGGGGGGGATTTCTCTGACAGGAGGGGAAAAATATATATTCCAGGGAGGGGGAATGGGGCCGAATATCGCCGAATTTGTTTGAAAAAAAAACACCGAAAAAGAATACGGGCGTCCTATTTTGAATTTGAGCAAATAAAAGAAAACAAATCCAAGCCTCTTAATTGTTAATGTGATAGAGAATTCTCTCTCTCTCTCTCTCTCTCTCTCTCTCTCTCTCTCTCTCTCTCTCTCTGATTTTCATGTGAAGCCCCTCTCAAGATTTTTGACGCTCACAATCATTGCACTTTGTGACCCATTTCTCTTTTTTTCAAAATACCCTTCACGCGAAGGTGTTATAAATTAGATTGTCCTCGAAGTTTATTTTTTTCTGTGTTAATGGTATTTCTAGATATTGTAATATGTTCTATATGTTGATAATATATATATCCTTCAATGCCCTCAATCCTCCTAGTTTCGCAAGTCATCCAATTAAAAGTTTTATGTGCACACTGTAGTTGAGTTTCTGTATACGCTCCTGAATCTGACTTTAACATATAACCTGATCTTTTAAAATTTCGTATTCATAAAAGTCAGAGAAAACTATTTCTTCCCTGTCCTGAAACGTATACGAAACAGCGCCTAGCCCCCCCCCCCCCCCCATTTATAAGTCGGTACCCGATTATTAAAATTCTGAGTCTTTCTTCCTCTAGATTAGCGCTTTTTACTCTCTCTTTCCTAAATTTCTTTGGGGTGGCCTTTTGTTGTTTAGACATATCAAGAATCTCGTATGTATGGACACACACAATGGAAGCTTTGTAAGGTTTCCGTTAAGGCCGTTTCGGTCCAGTAGTCATACGCTGATTAACTCTTACCTCTGACGTCACTATATAACGTCGAATGAATATGGATTGCTCTGACCTCATATCATTAACCGATAATCCAGGTTAACCTTCCAGATATTAACAAGCTAGAATATCTTAAAAGGAAGACGACGGGAACCAACACTCAAACAAAAAGTATACTTTCGATGCGACGTTTTTAACCATAAGCGATCAAATTTCAGAAAATTCAATTTCTCTTCAAGTTGCTATTTCATTTGTTTCAAAGACAATGTGATTCCTGCTTCAGTCGAGATGGACGTTTCGTCCCTATCGAACAGCCAGCTATGAGAATAGAGTTAACATCGAATCACTGGAGGTACTAGGGGCCAAAGATAATTCCTATTTCTGAGAGAGTACACACCCGTCAGGTCAGCTTGATAGAAAAATGGTCTAAACTCCCTAAGGTCTTGCCGCCATAGAAGAGACGTGTAGAACCAGGTCGACGAAGGACCAAAATATATCTGCATTACAAAACGTGTGGTTGAATATAAAACGTCTTCAAATTAATTACAGTTGTAGCATCATTTAAAAGCAGATGAATTTACAGCATAGACCAGACATGGCCAAAATATATGAAAATTATGTCAAAAATGTACCGAAAGACGTAGCAAGATGGCTGGAACACGATGCTACAGGACCCAGGTTTCAGAAATTTCAGACATTTTCGAATGCGTTTGAAGAAACGACCAACCGAAATTGATTGAACTTGGCTACATGTTTTCCTTTCTATCTAATTTTAATACGGTGTGAAGATCAGCTTACATATAATGCAATAAAACATAAATTGTTATCACAAATTTCTCCATTAATTAAAGTTCAATGGAACATAAGTCAATGATATTCCATAAAATAAACAGATTCTGAAGTAAATTTCTGATCACTTCAGATATGATTTAAGAACCTTTTAAAAATGTTGGTCTCGGGGTAGGAAAGGTAAGCTTTATGTATTATCTTATCTACAAATAGTTACAACATGTAATAATAAACAGCTGAACAGAAAAGTGATTGAGCTTTCAAAACCCACTCATAATCAGAGACAAAGACCAAAGTAATTGCTGCCATTTCGTTTTCTTTCTATTTTCTGGATGGTCAAAGTTGAGGATTCCTTTGCGTATTGGGAGGCTTTATTTCCAATTCTACGTCAATGGAAGTCCATTCTGGATATCCAAATGTCAGAAGTGTCAACAGATCCTAATAACATGTAAAGCCTTTCCGTTTATAGGTGCTTGAATTTAGTATTCCAGTTTACGTTAAAGATTAAACTGTCACAAACGTATCAGGTGCAGAAAACATATACAGGTATTGTATCTTAAAAGTAATTTCATTGGATGTTGTTTACCAATGAGATTCGAGTACTTTTAGTTTCATGCTTATAATGTTTAAGCAGCTTATGTTAATTCAAATAGCTATATGCATTAGATTTAATAATGTAAAATATCATTTCGTATAAACCTCTCGCAACATTTGACTCCACTAGGCAAAACAAAAAAGAAATCATAGTGATGTGAAAGTGTAGTTCGCAAACAAACAAATTGTCGATGGTACTTTGAATATGGTGTTAACTGAAGGTAAGTTCGAATTACATCGGATCAAATGTTTTAAATTCAATAATTCTATGGAATATCCCCTCTCCCCCCCCCCCACAATTTAAGATGAAAATCGAGATCCCCGAGTAGAAACAAAAGCAAATCTTAACTTTTTTAAAGTTGTAATACTGTTATATCAGTACAATGTAGTTCTATATAAGATAAGGCAAACCCATAAAATAAATTGAAGAACAAACAATTTAAGTCAGTTTGAATTCATCTTAAGATATCCAGAACAATGCAAAATAATGAGCAATTCTCATTTTAGCTTTTTTTCTTCATAGTACCAATGAAACCAATTTGGTTTTTTTCATATGTTAACCGATTTTAAATTCAACAGCATCATTTAAGAACAGATAAATGCAGCATGGACCAGACATGAACGTTTCAGGTACTTAACCCTCTTCGGTGATTTGCAGCTTACTTTTGCAGCATGGACCAGACTTAACCCTCGTCAGTGATTTGAAGCTTACTATTGCAGCATGGACCAGACTTAACCCTCGTCAGTGATTTGAAGCTTAACTATTGCAGCATGGACCAGACTTCACCCTCGTCAGCGATTTGAAGCTTTCTACGTCATATGTACTTTGACAATCGTACATTTAAGGTGGCTCCACAGAGTATCCGAATATATAGTCTTTTCGGAGGCTCTCTTACCGAGGATATTGACGTCATGATGATTATGACGTCATGATAACGCGCCAAATAAATATTGTGAACTCGCCGATGAATAGTGTCCACAGCCCTCGGAATTTTCGGCGTTCAAACTCTTCTATTTCGCTTATTTCAGAACGGATTTCAGCAAGTTTGGTATCAATGAAACCAGAGAATCATATCGTCTTCAATCTGATAGTAATTCATTTTAGCTAGATTTATCGTTTGATCTATACGTTCTAAAATATCCATGAATGAGAGTCCCCTGGCTATCGCTGTAAACGTTTCCTCTTTATAACGTCATCATTGGAAATTCAGCAACTTGTTGCTTTGAAATAAAATCGAATAGGAAAATATTAGTTTAACTATCTAACAGGCTATTTCTTGGAGATTTTAGCGATATAATGGATCAGATATTTAAAGTATTGTATCTCTGATTATCTATGATCGGAAGAACTTTTCTGCAATTTTGTCAACTTTCCTACTTTGCAGCGAAATGTTATCGAACTAAGTTTCTTTATTTGAAAACTTAAAGCGAACGAATTTTAGTACCAATCCTTATGCAGATAACTACACGCATTATCGAGAACGAGCGAGGTGAATGACGTCCATAAAAATAAGTTTTCGTTTACTTTTTCCCTTCTCTCAGATTCATACGTATATCTCTGAATTTGTTAAATTTCACACACTATTTTAAAACATTTTAGCCATAGAGAAAATATTTTATATGGGGGGGGGGGGGGGAATTTCTCTGACAGGAGGGGAAAAATATATATTCCAGGGAGGGGGAATGGGGCCGAATATCGCCGAATTTGTTTGAAAAAAAAAACACCGAAAAAGAATACGGGCGTCCTATTTTGAATTTGAGCAAATAAAAGAAAACAAATCCAAGCCTCTTAATTGTTAATGTGATAGAGAATTCTCTCTCTCTCTCTCTCTCTCTCTCTCTCTCTCTCTCTCTCTCTCTCTCTCTTCAACTTCATGTGAAGCCCCTCTCAGGAAATTTTTGACGCTCAAATCATTGCACTTTGTGACCCATTTCTCTTTTTTTCAAAATACCCTTCACGCGAAGGTGTTATAAATTAGATTGTCCTCGAAGTTTATTTTTTTCTGTGTTAATGGTATTTCTAGATATTGTAATATGAGCTATATGTTGATAATATATATATCCTTCAATGCCCTCAATCCTCCTAGTTTCGCAAGTCATCCAATTAAAAGTTTTATGTGCACACTGTAGTTGAGTTTCTGTATACGCTCCTGAATCTGACTTTAACATATAACCTGATCTTTTAAAATTTCGTATTCATAAAAGTCAGAGAAAACTATTTCTTCCCTGTCCTGAAACGTATACGAAACAGCGCCTAGCCCCCCCCCCCCCATTTATAAGTCGGTACCCGATTATTAAAATTCTGAGTCTTTCTCCCTCTAGATTCGCGCTTTTTACTCTCTCTTTTCCTAAATTTCTTTGGGGTGGCCTTTTGTTGTTTAGACATATCAAGAATCTCGTATGTATGGACACACACAATGGAAGCTTTGTAAGGTTTCCGTTAAGGCCGTTTCGGTCCAGTAGTCATACGCTGATTAACTCTTACCTCTGACGTCACTATATAACGTCGAATGAATATGGATTGCAACGTAGAAATTAAGGGGGTGGGGTTACAAAAACAATCACAGCATCCGTTCGCTAGGTTCGATTTTGTTCATATTGCATAGAAATACTTCATATACAATAGTTCATCATTTGATATTTGTTTCAAGAAAATTAAACGATAGAATTTCATGCAATAGGCATATCACGTCAAAAAATGACGATCGAAAAACGAGTTTTTAACCTCCTAGATGATCTTAAATTTGTAATAATTCCTCCATTTTCATAGTTGATATCAATATCTTTGTTTAAAGATGAAAAAATAGTTTGAATATAAAATTAAATCATAAAAACATTCATAAATTCAGCAAAATATTTTAAAAATCAGCATACTTCCTTCAAATTGGCAACGTTGGCAAAAATAGAAGGGAAACCCCAAAACCGCCAAAATTCAAAGCGTCATGAAAACATTTACATAGGTTCGATTTTGTTCATACTTTGCAAAATTTAATCTTGTATACCGATTATCAAATTCTGAGAGTTTCAGAAAAATCAAACGAGAGGATCTTTTTAGGGGGGTAGGTCTGTGGAGCCACCTTAAGTACATTTTTTAAATGCAAAGTATTTGTTAAAAAACATTTAGGAGTGTATTTGTCATTCTCCATTATTAATATAATGTCGATTAAAAATTGTTTGTCTTTCGTTTCAGAATAACGCATGGCTTTGAAATGACCGAATATGAATGTTGATGAAGTGGAACAGTGAAACAGATTTGAAAAATGGAATTACTGGTACTGCATGTCTGGGCTTGGATTGCTTTGATTGGAGTAGTAAAAACAAACTACTTACCATGGAGTCCCCCTGACACAAACATGGAAGGACTTGTGTGTCCATCACATTGCTTTTCCAGTAAGTAACACAATAACATTCATCCTTGAGTTAATTGATGAAAATACGATTATATACCGTATCCGACCGTAAGTCCACCCATCAATCCATTTAATCTACACATCAATTAGAAATATATAATAATTGTATTTTACATGTCAACGGCAGATAACATGAACATCATTGAATGATCTAACTAAGTAGCATCTTATTCAGTACCGATCAAAAGTTATCGCTAGATGTCAACCTCTTGCAAACTTTAGATAAGTAAGATGTGCCTCTTTAATTTATACACTATGTTTTTGTTTTTGAAATTCACAGAATTTATGAACTTGATATTTTTCATTCACCTAAGCTAAATTAAAACACATGTTTCCTGAAATTAAGGAATGTTCATACGAAAGTATGAATTGTATATCATATCTTCTATGATGAACGGGTTTGCTATAATCGATTCATTTATAGTATCCACATTCCGCCACTTATTCTCTATTTAAAATCGGCGTTTGAGATCATCCAAACAATATTTGCTATAGAGTCAAACAATGTCATCACATTGCAGGTAACAGTACGGAGCAAGAATGCTGCTTTTGCGGTGCAAAAGGTGAATGGGAAACTCCAGGTTTTGAGTCGCCAATACCTTTACACGTAGAATACTTAGATATCACTGGGTATTCAGTAGTTTTGCTGGCAGAAGATAATACAAATGGATCCTTCGGAAATTTGACTAAAATACAACACATTGATGGTAGGATGAAAGGTTTACCTGTCAATTTATGCGATTTTCGTAATTTGGTAAAAATGAACTTTAGCAATAATGAAATTGGAGAAATAGATAATATATCATGCCTTTCAAAAATCGAAGTTATCGACTTAAGGCATAATCGTATTCAGACAATTAACAACGAAACGTTCAGAGACCTTGAAAGACTCCGACTTTTGAATGTCTCGTACAATCCGTTAACGACAATTGACCCCTATAGTTTTCAACTGTTTAATAAAAGATCTATTTTCAATGTTGATATGAGGATGGGAAATCTACAAACGATCGATGTAAGTTACATTATTTATGAGAAACAGTATTGTGAAATTAATTTTGATGGAAATCCTTTGGAGAAAACCATAAATCCGACAAACTTTCAAATTGACAAAGACAAAGAATATGGCTTGGATGGAAGAGTTTCTTTAAAGAATTGTCGATTATACCAGATGATAAATTTGACTGACATTGGTATGGACAAACCAAATGACTATTACAAATATTTGAAATTTTCTATTGATACCTCTGGTTCTAATATTTCCTGTGACTGTCTATTTGCGCCACTTTTAGCCGCTGATCTACAATCTGCAAGAAAATTCTGGATTCCATTACAATATGATAATATAACATGCATGTCACCGAATAAATTAAAGGGAGTGAAGGTGAAGTATTTAGTTGAATCAGGAGATTTAGATGATATGATATGCGATGAACCAGTGCGTTGTCCAAAGCAATGTCATTGCTATTCACAACCCAGTCAGAACCATTTGGTTATCAATTGCACGGATGCTGGACTCCAAACATTACCTGAAACACTTCCTTGGGGAAACAGATATACTCTACTGATGGAAGGCAATGATATTAACAGTTTTGGAAAAAGGGATTATCTAAAGAGGGTCTACAAAGCGGACTTTGGAAATACTCCTGTACAAACACTCAAGGCGGACGCGGTATCCATGTTACCAGATGATGCTCAGGTCTATATCAAAGGCGGAGGTCTCAGTCATTTGCCATCGAGCATGTCTGATAAATTTCCTGGTAACATCTTTCTTGGAAATACCTATATTGAATGCAACTGTGATAATAGATGGTTACAAACTTGGGTCAATAAAAAATTCACATCTACTAATTCAACGAACATATTTTGTCGAAATTTTGATGAATTAAGAATTGAACAGCTAGATGTACAACTGCTAAACTGTGAACCCGTGGACACATTATGGGAAACATTTGCTGTAGCTATTAGTGTAATGCTGACATTTGTTATTGGTTTAGCGCTACTTTTCGTTTGTTACAAACCTGAGATATTCCTATTGTATCGTCATCGTATACTCTGTAGAAAACACGATTTCAACAAACTATATGATGTTTACCTCTGCTTTGATGAACGAAACGAGATGATCAGGAAATGGATTGTTCGCAAACTTTTACCCTATTTGGAGGAAAATGGATATCGGGTATTTTTGCCATGTATAAACGAATGTCTCGGTGGGTCCCGTGAGCAACTTCGTAGATTTGCAATAAACAACAGCAGAGCTTACGTTGTCGTTGCGTCAGACGGAGCTTTTAAATCAGTGTGTAGTGACAATGATTCCATGTACATATCACCCGTTGAAGTTTCTATGCAAATGGAATTTTCTAATATCCTCTACAATTTCAAATCTGATTCTACGAGACGAATGGCTGTGATTAATTTTGACAATTTGAAAACCGAACAAATGGACATCCGATATATAAAAGCCTTCTTTCGAACACGTGAATCTGTTGACTTCACAAGCAGACATTGTGATATATTGAAAATCATTCAGAAGAAAATAGGGCCACCTGGTTTAGGAAATTTAGCGATGGTCGCAAATACAATGCCGGATACTCGACCCGATATAAATCCGAAAAAGATATATTGTGCCATGGAACGATTAACACATACCGATGATGATATCTATGTTTTACCTAACCATTATCCCGATTATAACAGAAAATCAAGATATAAATCTAGTATAAAGTCTGAAGTGGATGAAAGTAGGAATATTTCTACAAATTTCACACCAAAAATTGGATTTGATTTCAACACAAAGCAGATTTATTTTGCAGGTGACAACTATCGTGATGGTACATGCATAAAAGAAACCCTTGAATTACCAAACCATTTGCCAGATTTTAACGCCAAGGTAACATACCGCTCCAAGTTTGAGAAGTTATAATGAAGCAGACGTAACATTTAACCTGTCACGTTCGAAAATGATGATTCATTCCAAAAAGAGCATTCCATGTGAATTAATGAAAAGCTTATCATATAAGGTAGATCGAATTGAACGGAGGACTCTTCAGAACTTGGTTAATTTCTGTCGTTTACTACAAAGAAATAGATTCAGAAACGAGGAGGTTATTCATATCTGTAATTATATTACGATTGTATTTCAACAGAATAATAGACATTCTTAAGATTTATCAATATAATGTCTGAAAATAAAAATCAAGCGATTTGTAAAATGCTTGCACTTTATTTTCATAACGTCTTTATATCGATATATAATTTACATTTCTAAAGCCCTTTAAAATAAAAAAAATTCTCAAAAACAGATAGAGATTATTACATACATATATAAAGGAAAAAACTAACTACAAAAACAACGAGAATTTGATACTTCATATTTCAGTCAGATTCTTAAAGTTCAATGGTCAATATTTCATTTCAAGACCACAATTTGGAATTTGGCAATGTTTTCAAAACATTTAATGTGATCTTTCCCTCATATTTTACTCTCACTCATAATTGATTTTTAGAAAACATATTGAAATACACATAACAAACATGTTGAAATATATATTTTTCATGTGTTAAAGTATGTTTAATAAAAAGAAACGAAAGAACCGTAATTAGATAATTTTTAGTATTTTGTTAGACATTGTTATAATGTATAGTTATTCATATATTAACCATATCTCGTGTTAAGCATAGAAATTTTCCAAAGTAACAAGAATATTACAGTATTCATACGTCGAAAAATGTAAAAATCACACGTTTTCCGTATGTTGTGTGGAACCATGTTAAACATATGATCTATACGAATGACATAGGTTTATTTTCTTTGAGTTATATTTATTTATCTATTGCTTTAAAGTATTTCCTATTTTGAAATATTTTTCAGTATTAAGTACATATGTACTTATTGTCTTATTTTTATTAATCGTAATGAACTATCGTCATTTCACATGCACTAACTGGCAGAGTTTGAAAGGTGAAGATCAATCGACCAATCAAATATCATAGATACTGTAAAATAAAAAGCCACATGACACAATAGAACCAGATCATCCAGTCGTTTCCTAAGGGAAACCCCCTTGATAATCACATTTTTAGCTTAGTCCTGTTGTTTGAATGGAAAATAATGACGTTAAAAAGAATGACCTTCTTTCTACTACAAAGCCATTTGTGTTTTTGATTGTTAAAATTGGAAATTCCATTTCAGATCTATTTGTACAATGAGGTCAGCCCTTTAAAGTACAATTGAAAAAATCCTTTAAAATCCATACCAATTGAAGGTTGTAATTGGTTCAATGATAAGTAACGATTTAAATAGCAAAATGGATAAGCTTTGGTCTTGCACAGGCATGATCGTTGCAGAAATATCTACAATTTCACAACGTCACAAGTAGAATACTTTCCATCTGTGAAAGGTTCATCAAATCTTTTTTTGAATAAAGCAATATATTTTAATAATAGTATGTACATTGTATGTATGTATGTATGTATGTATGTATGTATGTATGTATGTATGTATGTATGTATGTATGTATGTATGTATGTCGGCCTGTGTGCTTGTATAAATGTCTTTCAATATGTGTATGTCCGATTGCTTGTTCTTCAGCCTTGTCAAATTACATAATCTTATCAAAACAATGGGTACTGTCGTACATGTTATCGTTAGTGTTTTTTTCTGTTTACTTATGAAATATAGGCAATTAATCCTATTTCAAAAATGAAATATCATCAGACACATAGGCGACTAAAGAATATTTTACACGGGGTTTAGTCCGTCAGAGAGGGGTCTCATTTATCATTTTGAAAAAAAATGCGTTAACACGGACAAATAAGAAATAAAAGTCAGATATTTTGGCAAATGAAAGTGTGGTATCCTGATCCCTAAGTACCTCCTGGATCAGCGCTTTAGGTCTCTCTTTCTTAATGATTCAAAGTGGTAGAACCGTAATGTTTCCACATAAAATCAGTTCTGTCTATGCTTTCCCATTTGAAACACTTGAATCGAAGCTTAATTCTGCAAACGTAAGAAATAAACTTACATAATACCCGCGATCACGTAAATTTTTTACGTCACCTTTTTACCTGGAAAAGGCAATGACAAATATGGATAATGACCATATTCCTGTATACAGCACAAAATCGATAATTCAGAAAATCAGAAACCGAAGGCATACAAAATCAGGATAAATCAGGAACCAAAGCAAACAAACAAAAACCTCCACCATATGAAAAGAAGCGAGAGACCAGGTGCCCAGGAAGAGTAAGCATCTCCTGCTTGCATGCAACACCCGCCGCTTCAATTCGGTAGAACTGTCACATCCGGTTACTTCCATTTCGGAAGACATAGAGTACAATCTTTGGTTGGATGGTTCAAATGGTCTATGAATATCATCCACCATTCTGGAGAGTGGGACATCATAGTGTATGACGAGTTCCCCTTATCGACCGTAGAACTTCCTCAATGACGATGTTTGTCGGTCACAAACATATCCCTGACTGAGAAGCTTATCTGAAAGACGCCTAGCTCTCAGAACAAAATCCGTATATTTGGTACTTGCTCTGGCATAGCGTATCAAATGAGATATGAACACCCATAAGCTGGCGATGAGGGGATGTTGCTACTCAGAAAAGGAAAAAGAAGGGAGAAGATCTCCAACAAGACCCCGTTGCAGCATCAACAGTAAAACACCAAAACACCCGATGCAAAAACACAAAAGACGAGTACAGCATGAGACGGAAAAGAGACACACGACATGTAAACATCAAACACAAAAGACTACACATAAACCGACGAGACCAATGGATAACCGGTGCCGACTTTGGACGGCCATTTGTCACGCAAGTAGCAAATGGTGTGGCTATCCTGGATTACGTGCGCACAACCCTCTCACTTCTCCAATTACCCAGAGGTCTCGAAGAACGTACAATTGTGGTGTAAAACAACCTCCTCACTGTAAGATGACATCACACAAACAAGACCGCGAAACGCAGAGGCCCCAGAGACACAGATGAATATGTAAATGGATATAAAAAGAGGGCATGCTTAATACAGTCCGTGCTCTACCGGCTGTAGCGAGCTCATGTATGTAATCATCCGAGGAGTCCGATTGACATTCAGAGAGGACAGGTGGGCGGGGCCCTGTCTTCTCTAAAGAGGTTTGGACAGGGCCCGTCATGGAGTTTGTAATGCTGAAATTGAAGTCGTCACGTTTGTCATAGAGTGGGGTGTTCATGTGACCATCAGTGTCGTAGGACAACATTATGTCCAAATAGGATGCTGAATTATTTGTCTCTGGAGTTTCTTTGACTTCAAGCTCTGAAGGATAGATACTGCTCAGATAGTCCCTGAATTTTGGATTATTGATGGACAGCACATCGTCTATGTATCTGTAAGTGAAGTTGAAGTCAGAAGCTAAGTATCTTTTCCCTTCAGAGACCAAAGATTGAATGAATTCAGCTTCGTACGAGTAAAGGAAAATGTCGGCAAGGAGTGGGGCACAATTGGTCTCCATTAGAATTCCGACAATTTGCTGGAAGACCTTTCTTCCAACACCACAAAAATGTTGTCGATCAAAAAGTTTAACATCAGAATAATATCTGTTTCAGTGTACTTATTTTCAGAATCGGACTTTTCTTATACTAAGTAGGTTTTGTCATAGTTCACAACAATAAATTTGTATCTGCGATTACCGTACTTACTACTAAACGCATTACTTATAATTTTTTAGAGTCTTTCTTTCAATTTAGAATGTGGAATTGTAGTGTAAAGTGTCGAAAAATCAAAGGCTTTGATCGAATGGACTCTACTAAAATGAGTGGATTTCAGATGTTCTAAAAGTTCCTTCGAATTCTTTAAAATCCACATCTGGTTGTTACCACAGCGAGAATATACTGTAGAACAATATTTTTGGAGCCCAGATTTGATTTCAGATAAAACTTTGGTGAGTAAGATCGATACAGATTTGGTAGAACATTTTCATGAACCAGCGATGAAACGTTGTTTGTACGGATTCTTATGCATTTTAGGTATGCAGTATAAGTATGGTTAATCTAAATCTAAATTGTTAGTGTGGAAGCCAAAGGAAGCAAGAGCTGATTTGTGGTTGTCTGTTATTTTAGAGGCAGAAAGGTTTGTTGGGGAACATATTGTTTATACGACCATCATTTGAAAATTTTAAATATGAATAGTTTGGAAACTATATTATTTGTACTTTTAAAATGCGTTCGGATTGTTTTGTCAATGTTCGATGCAACGTATCATACAAAGCTTTGGCACATACATTTCCTTAATCAAAGCATACATGGTTCTGGAGAAAAATAAGGCGATTATAAAGAGAATAGCAACTTGTGCTTATAGACAAAGAAACGTATCTACTGTCCTGTTCACTAATTCCAGAACACACTGTTTTCCCGATTTTCTCTAAAATATGATAATGTCATCTTCCAAAACGATATCAGTTTTATAAAAAGAAGGGAGGAGATCTCCAACAAGACTCCGTTGCAGCATCAACAGTAAAACACCAAAACACCCGATGCAAAAACACAAAAGACGAGTACATCACGAGACGGAAAAGAGACACACGACATGTAAACATCAAACACAAAAGACTACACATAAACCGACGAGACCAATGGGTAACCGGTGCCGACTTTGGACGGCCATTTGTCACGCAAGTAGCAAATGGTGTGGTTATCCTGGATTACGTGCGCACAACCCTCTCACTTCTCCAATTACCCAGAGGTCTCTAAGAACGTACAATTGTGGTGTAAAACAACTTCCTCATTGTAAGATGACATCACACAGACCGCGAAAAGCAGAGGCCCCAGAGACACAGATGAATATGTAAATGGATATAAAAAGAGGGCATGCTTAATACAGTCCGTGCTCTGCCGGCTGTAGCGAGCTCATGTATGTAATCACCCGAGGAGTCCGACTGACATTCAGAGAGGACAGGTTGTCGGGGCCCTGTCTTCTCTAAAGAGGTTTGGACAGGGCCCGTCATGGAGTCCCGTCGTCACAGTCAGTCAGAGTGCAAGTCTCAAGGATGCGCTTGTACAAGACTGTAGATTTGTCCAGTACCAAGCCTAGTGTCCGTCTGGTGACATTAGGATCATATCCACGGTATAAAAGGCGTTTGATGATTCTGACGCATTTTCGATGGTTATGCTGCCTACCTTTGATCCTTTTTATTTTGTTTATCATATCACCATAAAAGACAGGTTGTGTAATACCCATAGTAATGTACTCTGTTGCATGTATAGATCCGAATTTTAAAAGAAGTTGACTGTAATTTTTGTAAAATTTCCAGAAAGTCTTAACTAGTTTATGAAAGCGGAAACCTTGACCTAAAAGTTTTTTTGGTAATTTGTAAATTTCTACTGTGAAAATCCAAAATATCAGTACATGCTCTAGCGTACCGGATGAGCTGTGATATGTAAATGCCGTATGACGGTAATCTTGGAACATCACCGTCAAGCCAGGGGAAATTTACTATGTTAAATCCAAAATCATCCCTTTTGTCATATACACTTGTATGAATCTTTCCGTTTACAATTTTGATATTTAGGTCCAAAAAGGGTGTTTCTGTATTTGAAAGATTTGCCTTGTTAAGGGTTAATTCTTGTGGATAAATTTCATTCTTATATAATTCAAAAGCAGGATTGTCAATGGTTAGAATATCATCCAGATACCTAGAAGTATTATTGAAACATTTCAGCTCATCAAATTTTCTTTGCTTTTGAAGATTTTGGATAAATTCTTTTTCATAAGTGTATAAAAATAAATCTGCAACAAGAGGCGCACAGTTAGTACCCATAGGAATTCCTACAACCTGCTTGTATAGATCCTCACCAAATCTAACATAAATATTGTCCAAGAGGAAGGACAAGGCATTACACAGGTCACTACATGTCCATGATTTGTATGATTTGTAGTCTGTCGAGGAAAAGAAACCCTTCGATTCAGATGTACAAATGTAAGTTTTTCGCTCTCGATCAAAACACCATTTAATGAGATTAGATAATCGATCAATAATTTTGTCATGAGGAAGCGTGGTGTACATATTAGAGAAGTCGTATGAAGAAATCGTATTGGCTTGGAAATTTCCAGATTTCATTTTTTCAATCACATCCCCTGAATTCTTAATAGACCAAAATAAATTTACATCGTTCCTGTTTAGAACCGTTTCACAATATCTAGTTATGTGTTCTTTAATAGCAGTAAGTGCTGACGTCAGATTTCTAGACAAAATTGTAGTGGAGCAGTTACTAGAATTAGCAATAAATCGAAATTTGTAAGGAGACTTGTGCAGTTTCGGTGTGCAATATAGTGTTGGGAGATCCAATTTAGAAATAGAGATATTGAATGAAGACAGTTCACTGTTATGCTTACCTAAAATGTTAGATGCACTTTCATTGCTTTTGATATATGTATTAGTAGACGAAAGTTCCGAAATCAAAGTTGATATGTAGTAACGTTTTCAAATGATAATGGTGTTGTTGGCTGCTTTATCAGCTGGTGCAAAGACATATTTTTCATGTAATTTACTTAGTTTGGATTTGAAATATCTTTCTGATTTGGAACGTGGATTTTGAAAAAGATGAGGGTTTTTATGGAAGTTATCTATTCGAATATCCGTTATATCTAAAATAAAGTTTTTCCAGTCATTCAGAGCATGCGGTTCGACTCCTTCTGATTTACACCATCTTTTCGTATAATTATCTAAGGCTTCCGTAAGCACTTCACGGCATTTGACAAAATCTATCTTGGATGGGATTCTATACTTAGGTCCTTTTTTAAGAAGATCACGGAGCTGTCTGTCTTGGACAATTGAAAAGTCACCTGTAACAACAAGGCCAGCTGGTTTGTAGAGATATTTAGAAGTTGCACATTCTCAAGAAGCAGGACACGATTCAAGTATGTCAGGATCCGTTGTAACTTTATTATAGTTAAAAACAAAGTTTCGAATAGGTTTCTTGTACTTATAACAAATAAGAGGTGGCTCTAAATTTTCAAAATATTGAGGAATGGTACTTTGTACGCGATGATCCCGAAAAATATTAGAGATGTTTAGAAGATCAAAACCTTTGTTAATAAACGGGATTTTTATGAATCGTCTTTTAGGTGAGGTGTTTTTCACAATAGGATAAAGTTTATACTGTGCAAATGAGACAATGATTATAGTACCACTTTAGTCGTAACAGAAAATACCATTGTTTTGACGGTTCCGGGTCGTTTCGCCCCTTTTCCTCTTCGCCCCGGGTCGTTTCGCCCCTAAGGTGGGTCGTTTCGCCCCTCTAGGTGGGTCGTTTCGCCCCTCCAGGGTGGGTCGTTTCGCCCCTCCAGGGTGGGTCGTTTCGCCCCTCCAGGGTGGGTCGTTTCGCCCCTCAAGGTGGGTCGTTTCGCCCCTCAAGATGGATAGTTTCACCTCTCATAGTGGGACGTTTCGCCCCTCATGGCGGGTCATTTCGCCCTCTTTTTAAAGAACATTTTCTCTAAATGCTTTCGCCCTTCTATTCTGAATTAGAAGATTTTTTGATTCCCCCCTCTATACGTAGCGTTTACGTAAACGTTTTTTTTTCTTCTTTTATTCTCATTTGTTCACGTACATATTTTTTTATCTATTTCTTTATTTATTTTTTATCGATTTGAGTCTATTCGCCCCTCAATACGTAACATCTTTATCTATTCATTTTATAATTTTATCTATTTCTTTATTTCATTTTTCCTTCTTTTATTCTCATTTGTTCACCTACATATTTCTTTTTCTATTCATTTCTTTGTTTGATTATCGATATTTTTTACTTTATTTTTCTTTTGTTGTATTTTTATTTGTTCATCTTCAAGCCGCCAATAAAGAAATATTAATGTCACAACACAAGCCCATTATTATAGCGTAATTAAGTAATTGTCAAATGAGGGCGAAACGACCCACCAATAACAACCACAAAAATAAGGGCGAAACGACTCACCATGCAGAGAGTATTCCTAAAAAGAGGGGCGAAACGACCCACCTGAAGTTGCGAAACGACTCATCTAGAGGGGCGAAACGACTCACATTTGAGGGGCGAAACGACCCACCTTGAGGGGCGAAACGACCAACCTTGAGGGGCGAAACGACCAACCTTTAGGGGCGAAACGACCCAACGTGAGGGGCAAATCGACCCGGGGCGAAGGGGAAAAGGGGCGAAACGACCCGGGGGCGAAGGGGAAAAAGGGCGAAACCCGACGCCGTTTTGACTGTACGTCAGTGAAGTTAGAAATAGGACGGAAAATAAAAAGTCTACGGGGATTTTCTATAGTAAAATTGCTGAAAATGTGTGACGTCGGAGGCTTTGACGTCATTGTTTACTATTGTAGACACGGAGAACAATATGGCGGCGGCTTGAAATTAACGGCGTCGGGTCGTTTCGCCCTTTTTCCCCTTCGCCCCCGGGTCGTTTTGCCCCTTTTCCCCTTCGCCCCTGGTCGATTCGCCCCTCAAGGTGGGTCGTTTCGCCCCTCAAGGTGGGTCGTTTCGCCCCTCAAGGTTGGTCGTTCCGCCCCTCAAATGTGAGTCGTTTCGCCCCTCTAGATGAGTCGTTTCGCCCCTTAAGGTGGGTCGTTTCGCCCCTCTTTTTATGAATACTCTCTCTGCATAGTGAGTCGTTTCGCCCTTATTTTTTTGGTGGGTCGTTTCGCCCTCATTTGATAATCACTTAAGGCGTCGGGTCGTTTCGCCCTTTTTCCCCTTCGCCCCCGGGTCGTTTCGCCCCTTTTCCCCTTCGCCCCGGGTCGATTCGCCCCTTAAGATGGGTCGATTCGCCCCTCAAGGTGGGTCGATTCGCCCCTCAAGATGGGTCGTTTCGCCCCTCAAGGTGGGTCGTTTCGCCCCTCTAGATGAGTTGTTTCGCCCCTTAAGGTGGGTCGTTTCGCCCCTCTTTCTAGGAATACTCTCTCTGCATGGTGAGTCGTTTCGCCCTTATTTTTTTGTTGTTATTGGTGGGTCGTTTCGCCCTCATTTGATAATTATTTAATTACGCTATTATATTGGGCTTGTATTGTGACATTAATATTTGTTTATTGGCGGCTTTTATGGCTTGTTGTTAATCAAACAAAAAGTTGAAAAAGAAATATGTAGGTGAACAAATGAGAATAAAAGACCAAAAAAAAAAAAATTAAATTGAAAAAAAAAAGATAGAAAATTAATGAAATAAATAAGTAAGTGAAGAAATATGCAGGTAGGTGAACAAATGAGAATAAAAGAAGAAAAAATGTAATAAAAATGGAGATAAAATAACTAATAAATGAATTAAAGATGTTGCGTATAGAGGGGAGAATCGACTCAAATATATTTAAAAAAAAAAGAAATATATAGGTGAAGAAATATATAGGTGAAGAAATAAGAATAAAAGAAGAATTAAAAAAAAAAATACCAAATAGATAAAATAATAAATAAATAAATAAATAGATTAAGATGTTACGTATAGAGGGGCGAAACGACCCACCATTCAGAGAAAGTGTTCTTTAAAAAGTGAGCAAAACAACCCGCCATGTGGGGCGAAACGACCCACGATGAGAGGTGAAACTATCCATCTTGAGGGGCGAAACGACCCACCTTGAGGGGCGAAACGACCCACCCTGGAGGGGCGAAACGACCCACCCTTGAGGGGCGAAACGACTCACCTAAAGGGGCGAAACGACCCACCTTAGGGGCGAAACGACCCGGGGCGAATCGACCCGGGGCGAAGGGGAAAAGGGGCGAAACGACCCGAAACCATCACTTAATTACGCTATAATATTGGGCTTGTGTTGTGACATCAATATTTGTATATAGGCGGCTTTTATGGCTTGTTGTTGCTTATAGACATGAAATTTCGTAGGATCTGTGTTGTTGTAAAATATAGGGGGGGGGGGGGGGGGGTTGAATGTACAATTATTATGAAGTGAATGTTTCTGTATCGGTGTCATTTTTCTATGAGTAAATAGATGATATCTGTATAAGACTGTATAAGGATTGTCTATATTAAAATATCTTTTGTGTCTTCTCTTTGTTGATCAGCAGATATAGACAGATACAAATTCACCTTTAATATCATTTATTATGAATGCAGTCATTCATATATAATGTCAATCACACATTACGACAAAGAGACAATCAACATTTATACACAAGTACATCATATTTAAAGCACTGTTCAAGATACATCACAATTTAAATAAATTTATGAATTACAAGATAGTTATAAAAAGGTAAAAGCACTATATAAACAAGCACAACATTGTTCATTAAAGTTCACAAGCTCTAGAGAAAGAGTCAATCACAGAATCTGTATATCTGGTCAATCTTCCGTAGGAACGTTGAAGTGGTCATCTGGGTAGTCGGATCCTGGTAGCTGGTCCACAAAGCCTGTAGTTTGTCGTCCAGTCGTGTGTACCTCCTGTTGGTCTCCCTGGCAAGGTCCTCGGACTGCACACTGACGGCGATGAGTTCTGCTTCTCGGAAATTTCCCGTATACATTTTATTTTTCATATTGCGGTTTGAAGGCAGCTGATAGCGTAAGTTGAAGTTAATGTCCAGTTACGACCAAAGTAGGTCAATTCTCGGAAACAATAATTAATAGGAAAATTCTTCAGACGACAGAATAAATTGCCAAAACAGGGTGCTCTGGAATTAGTGAACAGGACAATACTTCTTGTTCAAAGTAGCGCTGACGGAAATTGTGACCGGCCGAAATCAAACCATTGAACATACAAGACCATAAAAAATATCAATATTTCATTCTTATGCAATAGTTTGACTTAAAAGTAATTTATAAATAAAGAACTAATCAAATGTTTTCGGTAGCATTGACCTAAAATCTACAGAAAATGACGAACAATTTATTTTATGTACCAAAACGCGATTTTTTTACAATTCGAGCAGAACTTATTCGATATTAAGGAGGCCCAGGACAACCAGACTTAATAAAGATCCCATCATTTAATTTTCCTAAAAATGATGAATGTTAATGATTGAAACATACTTTTTCTACATGCAAAGTTTCATCAATTTTTAAACGTTAGTTTTGAAGCTACGAATGTACATCTATAACAATTGAAGGCCTCAAAATGAGCCGTAACTGTGACGTTAAGATTAATACACTTTAGGTGATGAAAAACAGTTACAAATCTTCTGTAAAGACTGAATATCAACAAGTTCTGTAAATTTCATAAAGACATGATGTGGGCAATCGGATATGTTTAGAAAGAAATTGTCGAAAGGAGATAAATTTATGTCTATTTTCAAAACATCTTTGAGTTGTTAATTTTTGATAATAAAGTCAGTTTATCTTTAATCCTTTGATTAATTTTCCATAAAAACTTGATATTATCTTCTTCATATAAACACCGATAAGTTCCAATTAAAATTTGACCGTCAGTTTTTATGATAAAGTGATTGTGTTACCCCTCCCCCCTTAATTTTTTACGTTACCTAACGCTGAAGTTCTTGCGAAAAACGCGCAAAATTCGTCGTTTCTATTATGGCGTCATAGTTGATCTAGATCATTCCGATGGGGTTCTTTCGGATACTGTTCTGGAACCCCTGAATTTCTTAAGAATTGTTTTTCAGCTTTTGCGCTTTATCGGTGTGAATTGGCAGTAGGGAATGGAAACAAAATATGTAAGTGCTTTTCATGAATTTTGCTTCCATTCCCTACTGCCAATACACACCGATAAAGCGCAAAAGCTGAAAAACAATCCTTATATTTACATTTTACGTGTTAATTAATTTATTTGTGCCAATTTTTCAGCCAGTTTCTTTACATTTGAAATATCATTGCAGAGGGAGAACGCCATTTGACGTAAGAGCAAACGAACGTTCGACGTTTTTCGCTTGATTCGAAGTAGTACCTTCTGTACGGAAACGTTGTTTACAAATGAGAAACTGAATTTTGTCCTCTTGCTGTATTTTGAACATATCAATTAAAACTGAAGAAAATTGAATCGTGAAAATTCGTGACATTTGTCCAACATAATTCAGACATGGCGTAGAGTTAAACTGGAGAAATTTCACAGAACTGAAGGGAAAACTTTTGAAAACTCTTTTTAACACACTGTTAAACTACTTAGACATATGAAATCAATCGGTATTATTGTATACAAACTTCTGTAAATACCCTATTTCATCTGGAAGTAATTAGAATAATGCAAAAGTCGAGTACAGCCGTCGAAAACGCGAAAACTTTCGGTATTTTCATGACTTACCTCAACATCATGGCTAAAGATTCGCTGATACTCGAAGTATTTCTGATATTATGAATCCGTAAGAAGCAAAGATAAATTCACTGTTGATAATGACACAAGTGATTCAAATCCTCATCCTAAATACTGAATATTTGATCCACTTATGCCTGAATATTCGCTCATCCAAACACGGCATCTTTCTGCAGACAACAATGCAGTTCGTCCTTGAACTTCGTCTACTGACGCGTGATCGACTTACTACGTCACACTTCTTGGAAGTGTACATGTGGTTGACCTAGATTTTGACACATTTAATCACTGGGGGTAGACAGCGTCGTTTGATAATGGATACATGTTTTGAATCTGTATTAAAGCAATAAATAAAATGGGTATTTTATCAGAAATTAATCCGCGTAAGTTCTAAAGTCACGTGATAGGCTCTTGCGATTATCGAGAAATAAAGCAACAGTTGGTTTGGTACCTTTATATAAGGGAAACGCAGTAGGAATGTAAATATAAATTATTGAAGAAATCAAGTATTTAGAAACTACATGTCTGAAACCATCTTGGTGCACCAAGGGTTTCATCGCATTCCGCCAGACGCTTCATTGCAAAGTGGAAAGTAGTGGAAGGAACCTATGACGTTGCGGTGGAAGACAGTCTGAAACCTGGGTCCTGTATCATCATATCTCAGCCATCATGCTATGTCCGTCGGTATATTTGGGGCATGAATTCACAGATCACATGTACTACATTGTGAGTGTCACTGCTGGTGAACCAGGAGTGGACTTGTGGAATTATCATAACTATACTATTTTATAACGCTTGTTCATGTAATATGTTGAATCCGTTTCATTAATCCTATCACTGCTTTTTTTCTAAATTTAATTCTTAATCTAAATACATGTTGACAGGCGCTATTCCATATGACATGATCAGAATTCATTATCTGTAAAACATAATTAGACAATCTTGCTAAATTTTTAAAACTGAAATGAACAAATCTAGAGATGAAGCGAGCGAAAATAATTGTTTCTAACTATTTGATCATGTTGAAAATATATGACATATATGAACAGGCGGAAGATGGTAGAAGTAAGTGGGTTCAAATCCCTGGTGGGAAAGAATAGGTAAATAGGATACCTTGTTATATACATGATTTTCTTTTGCTTTGTATAGTTTATTTCTCATGTATGTATAGTGTGACTATCCAAGGTCCATCATACCAATTTGGGTGTTAATGTGCTGTTTCGTATGTGCTTTCTATATATATATATATTAATTAACATGAATATTAAGATATCATAATTTGTTTCGTTTCAAATTCCACAGTACAATACATCATTATTCCTCTATTTAGAAACAAGTTCAAGTTCAATTTAATCAGATAATCCAACTTAAAGGAATACAGAATACAATATATACATTATATACAAATTTTCAAATCGTTCATGGCAATATGAATAACAATATATATTATTACTAATTACATGTATTATGATAAATTTACAGTAGAAATTTTTTACTGAGGAGGACAGACTTTTGAATTAATAATTTTGATAAATTTACATAATTTTCGTAATCTTGAAATATCATTTTCTGTAAATAGATTCCTTAATTTGATAACATTAACTCTTGTGCAATAGTAATTTTCTAACAATAATTTTCTATCATTAAGTAGGGTGGGACATTTTAAAATATAATGAAATTCATCACCTAGTGCATTTGATGTACATAAATTACAATTCATTTCATTTCTAGCAATATTTGACCATCGACCTATTTCGATTGGTAGTTTATGATTTGAACATCTAAATCTACACATAATGTTTCTGTCTTTACCTTTTAACCTATCTAAATAATTTTCAAAACCAAATTCTTTCTTAATCAATCTGTAACTTATACTTCTTGATGAGTTTTCATAACATGCATAACTGAATTATGTCAAATACAAAACCCAAAGTCAGAATCCAAAAATCAACAGCCAAATACAGCCATAAACGTTAAAAAAAAATCAACAGCCAAATACAGCCATAAACGTTAAAAAAAACAAAAATCAACAGCCAAATACAGCCATAAACGTTAAAAAAAAAAACAAAAATCAACAGCCAAATACAGCCATAAACGTTAAAAAAAACAAAAATCAACAGCCAAATACAGCCATAAACGTTAAAAAAAAATCAACAGCCAAATACAGCCATAAACGTTAAAAAAAAAAACAAAAATCAACAGCCAAATACAGCCATAAACGTTAAAAAAACAAAACAAAAATCAACAGCCAAATACAGCCATAAACGTTAAAAAAAAAATCAACAGCCAAATACAGCCATAAACGTTAAAAAAAACAAAAATCAACAGCCAAATACAGCCATAAACGTTAAAAAAAAACAAAAATCAACAGCCAAATACAGCCATAAACGTTAAAAAAAAAACAAAAATCAACAGCCAAATACAGCCATAAACGTTAAAAAAAACAAAAATCAACAGCCAAATACAGCCATAAACGTTAAAAAAAAAAACAAAAATCAACAGCCAAATACAGCCATAAACGTTAAAAACACCAAAAATAGCGAGGAGGCCCCTCACAGTGAAAACAGCAGGCACTTTCTTGGGAGAGAAGGAAAACGCCGAAAAACGAACGGGGAGAACAACACAGTACCATAGAATCATGAAGGACGATGCTGTCTTAAGAATTAATCATAGCAGCCATTCTCCAAAAATAGTTACAATATTGCAGAAATTGATATGCTGTCGCACGTTTTCATTACCCTCTAAAACGTTTCTCTGCAGATGCTTACACATAAAAGATTAAAATATGGTATCTACAAGAAATTCCCCGCATGTTGATACCAAATATGTTATATAAAAAGAACAATTTATGCCAATGGAATGTATAGAAATCCGTAGAGCTCCTCAAAGTTGCTTGTCGCACATACATTAGAAGATTTGATGTAGCTCTAATTTTGACACTGAATAACTGTTAGGTACTTCTTTGATGTTTAATCTAATTGATTCGAAAATTCCAAGGACTATGTAAACCACAGAATGTACTAGATGAGTTCAAACACTTCCGTATTATTTACATACTGTACACACTTATTTCCTGTTGCTGTGTGGTGCGGATAAACTCGTTCACTGTGACATGGGTGTATTTGGCACTTTATCAATTTGACATCATGAATATTATTTGGCTATTTCGGAAACTTTTCATTTCATTCAAATTATCACCGAAATTAAAGGAGATTAACATTTATCATTATCCCTTCAGTGCTTCATGAACATAGATTTTATTTGGATATGCTACTGAATCGACTCTGCGGGATAATTTGGAGCCGCCAAATCTCTGTAAAGTAAATGCACCAATTCAAATTTGAAATATGATACCAGAGGGCGCTACTAAAATGAATTTTGGCGGCTTTTGATGGAAGCATCACTGATGAGGATTTAATATCCGAAACACGTGTCTGGTGCATTATAAATTGGTTTGAAGTTTTCTTCGAGAAGGTATAGAGTTGGAACACTTCTATATTATTGTATCTCTCGAAATGGGAGTAACCGGATGTGACAATTAAACCTAATTGAAGCGACGGGTGTTGCATGTAAGCAGGAGATGCTTATTCTTCCTTGGCACCTGGTCTCACTTCCATATTGGGAGTTCGCTTCTTTTCATGTGGTGGAGGTTTTGTTTTTGTACCTGTTTGACCTTGACTTTGCATGCCTTTGGCTTTATATGATATTCTGGATTATCGATTTCATACTGTGTTTTGGAATGACGTCATTATCCATATTTGTCGTACATGCAGATAAAATTTGCTTTGATGAAGAATAACCAGAATCAATTATTCTTATTACTGAATTGCATCGTCATATCTTCGTAACTCTTGTCGCAAAAACTAACCTGATTTCCGTTATAAAAGAAAGGAGGGGATCTCCAACAACACCAAGTTGCAGCACCAACTGTAACCTCCTAAAATACTTTGTGTAAAACACAAAGAAGACACGCACAGAAAGAGAAGCAGTGTTATAAGGAACGTCAAATCACAGAAAAACATAAAACACAAATGACTACAGAGAAACCAACGAGACCAATGGGCAAACGGTGCCGACTTAGGACGGCCATCTGCCTCGTCAGTAGCAGACGGTGTGGTTATCATGGATTACGTGCGCACAATCCTCCCACTTTTCCGATTACCCAGAGGTCTCGAAGAACGTACAATTGTGGTGTAAAACAAACTCCTCACTAATAAGTGATATCCCGGGCACCTGGTCCCACCTCTAGCTTGCTAGGGGTCCGTCGATGCTTAATTTTGTACTCTATTGTGAATCAATCAATCAATACTTTATTCTCATAACTTTTTTTTACAAAAGTATATTAGAGAAATATACAATACAATGATGTTATACAAAACATTTTTATATGCATGCGTGAACATATCACATAAAATCATTAAGAAGTGTGGCGTCAACATAAAATATTTTGTGACCTGCAAACCAAAAATATTTATTAACATTTTTGATTAACAACCCACAAAAGATTTTATGTAGACATATAATAACATAACAATAATAATATTTCATAATAAGCACGTGAATTTGCAATATGGGGAAAATTATGGGGGAGGGGGGCAAACTTTATTTATGTTACGGATAAAGATACATAATTTTCGAAGTACAGATTGTTTCTTAGATGCCATTATATTTTTAAATGATATTATATTTGTTGTTCTTGTTAATCTGTTTGGAATTAATCGTTGTCTTTCGTCTCTTAAAAATTGACAATTTAAAATATAATGAAATTCATCGCCTAATTCATGTTGATTACATTTTATACATTTTCTTTCATCTCTGGGAACATTATTCCAGCGTCCGACTTCAATAGGCAAATGATGATTGCAAGTCCTGAATTTACAAAAAGTTATAGCATCTTTAGTTGATAGAAAATTAAGGTACTCTTCAAAAACTAATTCATCTTTATATATTCTGTAATTTAACGCTTTAGGGGAATTTTGAACATTTGATAACCAATGTTGTACGAATTGATCGCGTAATGTCGTTCTAACTTTTACTTTTAACCATTTAGCATTTGGAAAATTTTGAAAAAGCCAGATATTCGATAGTCCACAAGAATTAAAAATATTTTTTATGTTTTCAATCCAAAGAAATTTTCGTGAATATTCTTCATTTAGGTGATTACCAAGTTTATATAAAATCGAAGCTATTTTATTTCCTTTCTCAGATATCAATTTTGTCCAGAAATTTATTATACGAGTCTTTATTTGAATTTCAATTGGGTGTCTGCCTAATTCGGCATAAACCATAAAGTCTGGTGTGCTACTTCTCATGTGTAATAACATTTTACAAAATTTCAAATGAACCCTTTCTAAGACACTGTTATTTCCAAACCCCCAAACCTCACATCCGTATAATAGTATTGGTTGTGAGTGCTGTTGAGATTATCGTCAGTATCTTCTTGTACTCATTAGTACCTGTGATGGCGACACTGCATCAATTAAGAAATAAAAAATGACAAGCCGGGTTCTATTGTCTCATAATGCCCGAGCGTCCTCAGCCAATCACATTTATTACCGAGCCGCGTCAGCGGCGAGGTGATAAATATGATTGGCTGAGGACCCGAGGGCATTATGAGACAATAGAGCCCGGCTTGTCATTTTTTATTTCTATTCTAAAAATGACCAAACTTAGATCAATGAAACACAGACGACAAAATCGATTCTTGGTGAAAACGAGTTCCTGCCGGTTTATCTGTTTTCAGAAAATGGGTAGGCGTGGCTTATCGCTACAGGGCCTATATTGGAGAATAGAGCCCGGCTCGCGTCTGTTGTCTTAATAGGGAAAAAGAATCAAGTCATATTAGAATATCTCTTAATATAATGGTCATTTTTTAAAGATATCTTTTTAAAATTTTCGTTAATAGAGATCCTGGTGATATAAATAAACTGTTTCATCGTCAGTATGCAAAACTACACAACCTTTGAGTTGTGGACGGTGTTTGTCTGACATCCGTTACGTGTAAGTTTTATGAAAAGATCATAAGATAGAAATTGTCAACGCGCCTTTTTCTCATCTCATATGAAAGTTCGATAAGCTACTGTCAAAACTATCAAATCGACACAATTGTTGAGAAATTTAAATAATCCTGACAGGTATAACTCCTGACGCCAGTAACGGGTTCTGCTAACCCTGTTTTAGAAATCGCTACGAACTATTTGTTACAAGAAAAGAATAGGCAAGATTGCAATAAAAAAAGTTTCAATTTCACCAAGAAAAAAAATCATTTTTAGGCTTAGAAATGCTTAAGATATTTTTCGTAGCTATTATAACATATGATTAGATAATCAATTTCCTCTAATATACACTCGTAAAAGAACAGCCAATAGTGTTGGAAAATAGACTTAAGATATTATTTATATTGACTGTACAAAGACATGCCAGGTTGTCTTGTTGACGCTATATATGTAGCGTTACTTTACATCTTTATTTATCTTACAAAATCCATATACAAGTACTATGCATATCTGTTAAGACAGACGAAAGTTGTACGCGGTGTTGTAACACAAACGTACTTCCAAAGTCTACCCGGCATCATGTCCCCGAACCATAAAACATTTAGCCTTAGGGGCTACATAAGCGTCTCTTGTTTGTGTGGTCATCTTACAGGGAGGAGGTTATTTTACACATTAATTGTGCGTTCTTCGAGACTTTGGGAAACCGGAAAAGTGGGAGGGTTGTGCGCACTTAATCCAGGATAACCACATCATCTGTTACAAACGTGGCTGATTGCCCATGGGTCTCGTTGGTTTATGTCTTGTCTTTTATGTTCGATGTTTGATGTCTCGTTTGCAGTTCTTAGTCTGTTGCTGTGTGTGTCTTCTCCGTGTTTTCACTTAGGGTGTTTGGTGTCTTGCTGTTGGTGCTGCAACCGAGTCTTGTTGGAGATCCCCTCCTTTCCAAGATTCAGTTTTACTGCTTTGCAGCATGTTTAAGTATTTTGTTTGTCTATGGATTGTTCATGACTATGAATGCCCACTTATTACGATTTCGGAAATCTGATTTTGTGTTTGGCTATTATTTACCTTTAGATGAAAGATATATCTATATATTTCTATAAAATTTGACTGTAAGTGAAAATATATTTCAAATAAAAAAATAACAAGGTGAAGACGAGATTCTAATATTCGACCCAAAACGGATTTTTTTTTGCAGAAGAGGGATAAAGCATACTGATTATAGAGGGAGATATATTTAAGATTATGCTTGGCCGTTTTATCCGTTGGGAAAAATTTATTGGTCCGCTTTTGTCCGTGGGTAATAATGCGTCCTAGTAGTGTTTATCAAGGAGACGATCGCTTTATTTGGGGAAGATCTATTTACGGGTGTTTAAATTTATGTTACAAAACCGGAAGTTAGATCTATTTTTCATAATAAAAAGAATGAAGGAAGTTCATATATTTGGCATAATCATTGTTTTTCAAAGATTTCTATTTCAATCATGTTTGCGAGTCAAGTTCTACTACCTTGTACACACCAATGCTGGTGCGATATAATTTAATTGTATGTTTTAAGAAGGAAAGGTAGCGAGGTCACAGGAGATGATCTTTAATATTATAATTACTTTTCCTTTAACACTTTAAAAGTCAACCTGATGTGTATTTCAATTCAATGAATTTGACAGATTTTATCAAATTCATAAACGCGTGAAACCTACCATAAACTTTTTAAATATCTTATTCATCTGTTGAAATATCATAAAAGAAGAAAATAAATTAGAATATCTTCTTTTGAAGAAGTTTTAAATTTTTTGAATCCTAACCTCAAAAGAACAAAAAATGATTTGTGATTGGGAGATATATTGAAAACATCTGGTTTTCCAAAATTTGTCTTGTAATTGATTTTTATTTCTTTAAAATAAACTTGACAATAACTGTTCTTATATATTTTCCACATGGTTCCTAATCAGTGTCAACAAAGAGATACAGCCCCATCAGTATAGTCTACCGAATAAGGATAATCTTACACTTAAGGTAAGTTTCAATGTTCTCCAAAAGACAAATAAGTCTCAGTGGTATTATTTTAGCGATTTGTTGATCAAGTGCTTTCAAGCATTTTTAATTTAACATAATTATTTTTTAGAGATATAAAAACAGACGGGCTCTTTCTGGAAATTGTAATTATTTATTTGTTTAGTCTCTTAAGATATTAAAATGACCGTTGAACAGTTTTTTGATTTTACTTTCAATATGAAAAGTAATTGTTTATATTTTACTGCAAACCTCGTTTTTTGTTATCAAATGATAGCACAAGCACAGGAAGCCAGACTGCATTTTACTAGCATTTATGCAATGATCATTTCCCCTTTTTATAATCTAAATATAATCAATATCAATATTCTAATTCATTCTGTTTGTTTCGCGCATTGTGATTGGTTCGCAGGATTTCTACAAGCATATATAACGACGATTTATATGCCGCAAACCGATTCACTTGACATACTTTAAAATGTATTCCTACGTAAATTTGCACGTTGCAAGCTTTAGCTCACTTTTTATGTATGGCGTCATCATTCCCTGTGCTCTTTGCTCCAGTGACGTCATACTGTGACATAAAACTACAAGTTCTGAACTTGTCAATGGCGTTGTCCACTTATAGACAACAGAGCAAGTAAGTTTATTATTGATAACACTTTTATTTTCCGGCATTGTAATAAATACGAAGTAGTTGTATTTCATAATTAGCAGCGGAATAATTTCTGTTGGTCGTTGTTAGTCCTTCGTAACAACGTCGCCTCAAAAGCAGTAAATGAGACCCTCTGAGGGGTATAAAGAGTTAAAATATGTCACATAAATAAGAATAAGGAAAAACGTACTGTGTTTTGTGGTTCCGACAGGTATATTTCGGATATATACCTGTCGGAACCACATATCCCCTAAATATAAATATAATAAATAATCCGAACTTTATGGACCATCTACATGAAATCTACCCTCTTGGACTACAGATAAAAGAAACAACAAAGACCGACGTCCTTGGATTTACTTCTATCTTTCGACACAATCGGCCATTCGAACACCTCACTGTATGGCAAGTGTTATGATTTCACCTTCTATATAACTAACTTCAATTTCACGAATAGCAACATTTAGTCTTCTCCGTCTTCTGTCTTCTCCTGCATATGGCAGTTTTTGTTTCTCAGCTAATTTACCAGGACATGCTCCAAAGAGGATGATTTCATCGTTAGAACCAGACGGCTGAAATTATCATTGAGGAAAATCTTCGGTCGTTTCGCGGAGCATAATGAGATCCTTCTTTTCAGAATGATCAGTGAGATTCTTGACTGCAATTGAATGACTGTCAACATCACCTAACAAAGCATCTTAATAACCAGATACATGTATGTACATCAATATGTGCTTCGAGACAATAAGCCATTTTGACAACTCTTCATGGAACTGTTGTTACGGGTGATGCTTGCAAACACTAGAGATGCCTGGCACGTGGTCTGACTTTGGAATATTGTTTACCCCTTTAGTTCCCAACTGTGTCAATAGAAATTCTAATGATATTGTCTTACCTTCTGGACTTTGAGACTGAATAACAGATGGGTACCTATCGATGCTTATCATATATGATTTTAACAAATAATATTTCTTCTCACAGTAACAAGATATGGGTAAAAAAGAAATCCTGAAGATAATCATATTACTTGGATTCTCATCGTTGTGTGCCACACAAATTCGACCCTGGGTGCCTCCAGACGAGAATTATACAGGCATTTTCTGCCCTGAGGCATGTTTCAATTCATCAAGTAAGTATAATTGACTATATTATTATAATTTGTCCCGATCAGTGAATGAAAGTCAAACACAAAAGCAAAAACCAGATCTCCCCCCCCCAAAAAAAAAAAAAAATCGAAAGGCTTACGAATTTTGGGGAAAAACCAAATAACATCTTATCTACTGAACTATCTACAGTGCAGAGATTAAGGCATTGTAAAATGTATTGTAGGTAGGGTTGTTACAACATGCCGCTCTAACCATTTTCACAAGTTTACAAACAACGGGCATACATGTAATTATAATTGTAAATTTGCATACGGCTAAGCCGCATGTTTTTCTACCCAGTAGTAGTAGAAAGTTAAAGTTTAAAATGATAAATTTGTTTGTATATTTTGCTTGGGAGGTATGTAAAGGAATACGTGTATAAGGGAAAAAAACATACAGGGAATGAAAATCAAACACAAAGACCGGGAAACCAGATTTAAAATAACATATAAATAACATATTCCAATGGCTTACATGTACAAATTATCGAAAAATACAAAAACAGAACTCCCTCACGACAAAAGAAACATCGGACAAAAAGACGGAGACATGAACACAACTCCATAGAATTACGAGGGCAGTTTGGTTTCATGAACAATTTTCAGAGTAGATCTACATTACACTATATAAAGTTTCGCTAATTGGCGCTAGATCAGAATTTAGAATAAGAAAAATCACTTTAAGCAGCACCACCTTGAACAAATTAAATGAAGAAATGTCAAATGCATACACTCATTCAAAAATTCAATTCATTTGAACCCAAATCCTGTCAAACATTAAAATTACTTGTACCTTGATTCTCCTAGTACAAGATAGAAACACCGAGGAACACTGCACTGAAACAAAATATGAAAGAGAGAAAATATTTCAACAACAAATATTACATCGATTTAAACATTTTGCAAAGAAGCAAAAAGTGAATTACCAATGGAGATGAGATCAGGTATCCAGGGAGAGTAAATTTCTATGTACGGTGTTATCTTCTAAATTTAACATGCACTTTTTCATGTGAATAATGAAATGCCTGATCTCTGGATGTACTTTAATGAACATCATTGGAAGCTCTGGATTGCTGGTCTATTTTCGAATTATCTACTTATACAGAATTTCACAAACTTGCGGTCATCTATCAACATTTTTAAAGGTTTATCCGTCCATACAAATGACCACTGATGGCTCTGATAAATTGACACATTTTCGACTTCTTGACTAATACCACTGTACTGAATTTCAGGAGACTATATATATAGGAAAGCAGGTACCCATTGTCTTTCCACACGTTTTTTTTTTTTTGTTTTTGTTTTTTTTTTTTGTCGACTATTCAATAAAGTTTGCCGCCGAGGGTTCTGATGGGATGTCTCGGTTATAAGTGTTGAACGGAAATTAATCAACGATGTAACGTACCATAAGGACTTTTTGTTGCGGTCTCTTGTTTTAGACCCCCTAATTATTATCTCACACGAATCTCTAGTCAACAATGCCACATTCATAGGTACAGAGGTAATTTGTTAGAGTTTTCAAAGACGTACACGTACATCCACTTCTTATCATGAGCGACCTTAGTTCTCGTCATTTCAAGGCTATGTTAATTATTCTAATTCAAGCGCGTTTCGCTAAAGAATATTTTCAACAATTAACTGTCGATCAATAAATGAAAGTCATGAAATACAAAAGCCAAAGTCAGCATCCGAACCTCACAATCAATAGGCATCAAAGTTCTTAGAAATATGAAACAGAACCTCCTCAAGATAAAAATGGACAAACAAACGGAGACAATAACACAGCACTACCATAGAATGACAAATATGGATAATGAACATATCCCTGTATACAGCACAAAATCGATAATTCAGAAAATCAGAAACCGACGGCATACAAAATCAGGATAAAACAGGAACCAAAGCAAACAAACAAAACCTCCACCATATGAAAAGAAGCGAAATCCCGATATGGGAGTGAGACCAGGTGCCCAGGAAGAGTAAGCATCTCCTGCTTGCATGCAACACCCGCCGCTTAAATACGAAAAAAAATCATATTCGGGAGGGATTGATGAGCGTCCCAACCTCGACTAACACCTCCGTTTGGAATTTTTGATTCATCCTACCCGCAATATATATTTTTCTATCCGGAACTAGATTCTATAACTAGTGATCTGGTATTAAAAAAAATTTGTAGGTACATATAGTACCCCACTGTTTTTTTTTTCTTTGATCAATATTCAGAGAGTAAAATGACTGACTGACAGACACATAGACAAACTGGTACATAGATGAGTTGGAAATACGTCAAAGGTAATCAATGATCCCCGTTAGTTACTCTTTAAATGCACATCTACCAAAACAAATGACTTAAATTTGAAGGTACATGTAGCAGCATAGTATCAAAATATATTTAAATCATTAAGATGTTTTATGATTGTTTTCTTCCTTTTGTTTGTTAGTTGACGAATTGAAGTGTTGTTACTGTAATGTGAGCGGGATATGGGAATGGGACAATGACACGTCGGCAAAGATGTTACACATTGAGTACGGTGACGTAACTAACACTGTAGCCAGCATTGTAGAGATTGATCGGGGAGACAACTCAAACTTCACAAAGGTAGAACACACTTTCGGGAGGCTTCGCCGTCTTCCTATCAATACCTGCGACTTTTCAAATTTGGTAAAGATAGACTTCGCACATAACAGGATTGAAACCGTATCGAACATTTCATGCCTTGTCATAATTGAAGTCATTGTTTTAAGTCATAACGAAATAAAATTTATAAGTAACACAACGTTATCATCCCTACGACGACTGAGACATCTGAATCTATCGTTTAATTCCATGAAAACAATAGATCCGAACTCATTGCAAGGACAAGATCGCTCTATATTCTACATAAACCTATCTAATAATGAGCTGGAGACGATCGACGTCACAAATGTCATATTCAAAAACAATTACTGTGAGATCGATTACGATAATAATTCACAAGTACAATCTTTTGGAAATCCTACCGGTTTCACAGTGGACAGAAACACGTTTTATGGCGAGACAGGAACTGTTTCAATAGCAAATAGTAGTATTTCTCGATTTTTAAATGTCTCCGATATTGGATTACTGGGGAGAAATTGGAATACATTTCAATTCAGAATTGACATGGCAGACGCAAAACTAGCGTGTGATTGTCTGGCGGCTGACTTTATGAAGATGTACGTCGATGCTCTACAAAAAGTCTGGTTTTCTCAAAATCGAAATGTTACGTGCCATGCACCGGATAGTCTTAAAGGGATTTTAGTGTCAGACCTTGTTGGGTCAACCAAACGAGATTATATGATATGTGATGCTCCAGAGAATTGTCCTAAGAAATGCAATTGTTATTCTCAACCGTCACAGGATCATCTTGTCGTCAATTGCTCTGGTGCAGGTTTGAAGAAACTGCCGGATACCTTGCCATGGGGAGAGCGATATTCACTTTTATTTGATGGAAATGACATCGATACTTTTGATAAACGAGATTACCTTCAGAGAGTACATTATGCTGACTTTTCGAAGACGCCTTTGAAAAACCTGCCTGAGGTAGCAATAGAAACTCTTCCACACGACGTGAATCTCAATTTTGAAGATACCAGGATACAAGAGTTGCCAAGTGCTTTTGCGTTGAAGGCGCCATATTTAATATCTTTTCGTCCTTTAGTTATTGACTGTGAATGTTATAGTATTTGGATGAAATACTGGAAGAATAAAGATGACTTATCAACATCATCAAAGATATTGTGTAGAAATTTCGATCACATCGATATTCGTGAAATGAATGAGGACCTTCTCGATTGCAGGATTGCTGAGAATACATCCGTTTTGTTTTACATAATTTTAAGCTCAATAGCCACGTTTTTAATGGGTATCATTATTATTTTCCTTTGTTGTAGACCTGAAATATATCTACTTTATCGGCATCATTTGTTGAAAAGAAAGGAAAAGCCATCTGAATGCCTGTATGATATTTATATTAGTTTCGACGAAACGAATATGTTTATCATGAAGTGGGTCAAATGGCACTTACTTCCGTACCTTGAAGAACAGGAATATAAAGTATTTTTACCAAGTCGGGATATACTTCCGGGCGAGTCAAAGATAGCACGCAAAAGTGCAATTGAAAAATGCCGGACTTATGTTGTCTTCGTAACACTTAAATCGTCTGAATGCTGGACCGAAGAGGATGACGCAGACGATGGATATTTCACTTCTTCTGACGAGTCCTTGGCAGAAATGGAATTCAGTGATATTTTGATAAATTTTAAAGCGGATAAAACAAAACGAGTGGTTGTTATCAATTTTGAGAACGTGAAGTTAAAGAACATCAAGAACAGATACTTAAAAGCTTACAGCCGTACCCGAGATATGATCGATATCACAAATAGGAAAGAGAATATATTCTGTGCCTTAACGAAGAAGATTGGTCCTCCTAGCGTCAAAGTGCTATAAGAACATGTGTGATAATAGTATAAGCATTTGCTCTTTGAAAATGAATTTTTTTGCAGTAACTAAAGACAAAATCCCGGTTTAAGAGGATAAGAATAAAATAGTCAATATCTGAAACATGATTTTAATCTATTGAGCTATGATTTACAATTTAGTAAATCATGCTATTTTTAAACATGCTCAATGATAGAGACCACCCGTAGATTCAGAAAAAAATCCGGAAATAAGGTTTTGACATGTTAAAAATTGTATACTATGAACATAGGCAAAGATTATAGGAGAGCCCACTCATAAGTATGTCAATTTTCAGTTCAATATGCTCATGACAAAAGGATCATGAGGAGCTCGAATTTTTATTTAATATCTGGACCGTTCTTCAGGACGTGCATGTGCAGATCAACTTCTGAGACAAAATTTACTTCCCATATAGTGTGCAGGGTTGAGTGAACATAAAGAGAGTTAATTAGGTTTTCCTCTGTTTTTCTTATTTGAGATATTCATATATATCTGTTCGCTTTGCATACGTCCGCTTAAATGATTTAAGAGACTTTAACAACGAGATCACAATTTTTTTCTTTCATCAAATGAAAAAAAAAGATACATGATGGGTATGTTATCCTTCTACATCCACTTCCTCCATTACGCACATGCGTACTCAAAACGTTTATTACATAACTTCCTTTTGAGACGAAATTAAAGGTCCAAAGTGTCTAGTTGGAGATGACATCAAGTTATCCTCTAATGAAAATGTTTACTTATGTTATTTCATAAAACGGTTACCACCTTTTTTTCCAACCCCCTTAACCTGCCATCTAAATACCTGGATCCGTTTTCTCCGAAATATCCTTGGTGTCATCAGCATGAGATACATATAGAATCCACAGGAAAATGTTGTATCTGATCGACTTGAAAGAGGGAAAGGAGGATGAATGATTTAATGGAAATTTCAAAAATCCTAGCAACGGGCCCCTGTGTTCCCCTTTTTTCTCCCTAGATGTTCGGGAGGAGCCATACTGTTTTTGCCTTCGCGTCTGTCTGTCCGTCTGCTTGTCTGTCCGCCTGTCACACATCGTGTCCGTGCTATATCTCCTGATTTTTTTATCTTTTGCCCGATCACTTTCCTTTTTCAGTATGTTGTTGCTTATCGCGAAAAAAAAAATTCACAACACCTTGATCAAAGATCATGTGACCAAGGTCAAGGTCACATAGTAAATTATAAATGATATTGTACATGCTTTCTTTTCCGGGCTATATCTCTTGAACTGGTTACCGGACCACCTTCATATTTTAATATGATGTTGCTTATGCCCCAAAAGTTCCACATCAACCAATGTCATGTGACCAAGATCAAGGTCCATTAATACATTTTAATTGAAAATGTCCATTTTATCATGTCAGGGCTATATATCTGGAACCGTTTACCAGATCACTTTCATATTTGTAGTATGTTGTTGCTCATGAACCAACGGTTTCACATCATCTTTCCCCAAGGTCCTGTGGCCAATGTCATCTAGTACATTTTTCAGTGAAATTGCACATGCTTTCATGTCTGGGCTATATCTGCAAATCGTATACTGGATAACTGTCATACTTGTATTGTGTTGTTCATGGTCGAAGTGTTTCTTATCACTTTGACCATTGGTCCGGGCTATATCTGTTGAAGCATTTTATAATCATATTCATATTTTAGTATGTTGTTTCTCATGACTAAATGTTTCACATCACATTGTCCAAAGATCACATTACCAATGTCACTTCTTACTTTAGTAATGAAATTGTATATACTGATCAGGCTATATCTTTTGAACCGTGTATCCAATCACTAATATTTTTCAGTTTGTTGTTGCTCATGATCTATAGATTTCAAACCACCTATACCCAAGGTCAAGGTCACTCAATATTCTTATAATGAAATTATATATGCTTATCATGTTCGGGATATACATCTTAAACAATGTAATAAATCACTTTCATATTTTAGTATGATGTTGCTCATGACTCAAAGGTTTCACAACCAACTTGGCTCAAGGTCAGGTGACCAAGATCAAAGTTATTTAAAGGGAAGGAGGAAGAGAGGGGAACTTCTGCCTTTTTTCTGAAAATCTTTTGTATTTTTTAAAGGATTATGAAAATATAAAAAAATTGCGGGAAAATTTCACTAAATAAATAACCACATTTAGTGACCTTATACGTTTTTTTCACCATCCAAGTGTGCTGAAAAAAATTCAGGACACGTGTTTGGGAGCACATTTCGAAAGAGAAAGTTTTGCAAAAATTTGAAGGTATTTCACCTGCCTGATTCTTACGCGGACCTGTACTTAAAAAACATGACAATGATCAAAAGCAAATCTAAACTCAATACCTCTCAATTACATTGTTTCACACTATTTTCATCTTTCATGCACATCTTCTTACGTCACTAAGTAGTTCCGTCACATTTACCGGAAGTGCTATTTTATAGATTCAGGGGTTTTTTTTTGTGACTGACATAAAGTAGCAATTTCATGCAGTGTGAGCTGATAACTATTTTTTAAGTATAACGGTTTATTTTTAGTGAAAGATTAAGGGGTCCCGGGAAAGGGTATCTCATGCATTTTGACGGAATATCGCACGCGTTTCAGTAGTCACCCTTAGACGAGAATTTTAAAGAAATCTCCACGTTGAAGATTTCCGATTTTCGTAACTTAAAATTTCTACATGTTCAGTCCTTGTAATAAACATTATATCGGTATGTCGATTTAGTGGCACAAAGGTAAATCTCTAGTTTGTCATACGGGAGGACCGTGTTTCGAGTCTGCACGAGTGGTGAAATTTCAGTTTTCATTTGAATGTAGGCACCAATGTTTTCTTTTTCTTCGCAAAGTAATGGTAAGCCTAGAGTGACCAACAATATTCGAATTATTACTGGAATTACAGCTCACTTTGAACTTTTTTTTTAAATTTTGTTCTGACTTTTTTTACCTACATACATATTATATCATATCTATTCAGAAATAATTATATATATCAGGATTTTTGAGAAGTGTTTGATTGTAGACAAATTTTATCTTTCACACTTTTCATATGAATGTATCCATATGCATATGTTCATATCATTACAAGAAACTTTGAAATACATATTACATATTGTAATCATTGTAATTGCTGGAATATTGTTGTGATATTTTACAAAAGTTTGAAAATCTTTATGCCTGTAAAGTGTTTGAATGTAGAGAAACATATAATATATCTTACCCATATAGTAATATCATTACACATGTGCACATACTGTCGCATTATTTTAAAATACACAAAATCGGTATTCGGCTCTATTTATTTACGTATTGAAATCATTGTCTGCTGTGATATTTCAGAAAAGTTGGTGCTTTTGTCTTTGGTCATAACGTAAAGAAAGATAACTCTAATTGCATTTTAATTTTTTTTACATGATGAAATACACATTCAATCAGATTTTGCAATATATGACGTGGTCATTGAATGAATTCTTTCTATAAGAATCTGCACAATATAATCAAGGAATCATATGTGAAGTTTCTTTTTAAAATCTTGGACTGAAAAGAAAATATAGCCAAGAAATGAGCATTTCCATTACAATTAATGGATGACTAAAAAATCTGATCAGTTTCAAAGTCTCAAAATTTTGGATGGTGACCTCCTAATATTGTCTCTTACATCTAAATTATATTAGGAAACAAGAATTATGCTTTTTTTCTAAAAAAAAAATTGTTGTAAGATATCATAACCTTAATAGCGCTTTTAACAAGATGTGGCTGAATCTAATCTGTATATATCTTTTTTGAATAATAGTAGTATTTTTGTACCATTATGTTCTTATTCACAATGTTTTAAATTTTTCCTATATGAATATGATTGAACGAAGAAATGAGTTTGTAATGAAAGAAATCTGAAACTGTAAAAACATGTATCTTGTACATAAATGGTTGTAGAATAAGAGTCTTGTTTCATATTTCACAAACTAATGCATTAACAATCCGTAACCATGAGTATATGTGTAGCTTTAGTATAATTTGATAACACCAAAAAAAAAAAAAAAAAAAAACCCACACAAATAAAACGATATAGATAAAGATTATATTACAACTGAAGTTTGAGAAAAGGATAACAACTATAATAATTTACCTATGCTATGATTTGTATAAGGAAGATCTATTTTACAAGATTGCGATATCAATATCAATGCGGAACAGAAAAGAAAGGAGGAGCACTCCAACAAGACTCAGTTGCAACACCTACTGCAAAACACCGAAACACCCCGTAAGAAAACACAGAGAAAACATTAACAGCACGAGCCTAAAAAGGGACAAGGTACATGTAACCTAATATGACATCAAAACACCAAATACTTAAGACTACACATAAACTAACGGGAACAATGGACAATCACTGCCAACTAAGGACGGTCATCTGCCACGTAAGTAGCAAATGGTGTGGTTATCCAAACTATATGTGCACAACCCTCCCACTTTCCTGGTCACAAAGAGAGGAAAATGCAAAGGTTTCCACGCAAAAGCGTCATACCAACAACAAGCGGAGACAAAAAGACAATTTCTCAAATAAACAAACCAAAATTACACATCAATGAAACGTGAAGGATACGCATAAAAGATGAGGCAAATGAACATCTGGAGCCTTATATTGACGGTCATACAATTTATTCACAGGCTTAGCAATATAAAGTCAGAACTGAATGAGTCCAACCTTTCTGACTCCTTAAGGTACCACCAAGTATTACTTGTATTAGACTTATTTCGTACATCTATTAGTTCGCCATTTTCAATCCGAGCATAAGCATACATTTCGCTACATTTTGAGTCTCAACTTTTCATGACAATGCATACATGATATATTAAAAAATATTATAATATGTATTAAAAACGGGACGATTTTAATTTTGGAATTCCTAGTGCGTAGGAGAAAACTACTCATGGGCAGTATACAGGTGAGATTTTAACGCATTTTAGAAATTGATTTGAAAGAAATTACATGAAAGAAATAAAAAGAATTTGGTCCAGAATTTGAATGAAAGAAAATAACAGAAACTGATATTTGAACTTTTCAAACTAATGAGACTACATAAGAGGCGAATTTTAGGAGGCGAGATCGGGGATTCCGCTGCACAATTTTTCAATCAAATATTCAAAACTGCGGGAATGTTCTGCGATAATAATCACACATTTGTGTTGTGTTCAAAGCTTATTACCAGTTAGTACAAAATTATTCACTCGAAATCTCAATTTTTCTGGCTCCGTTTGTAGCTGATCCTATGAATATTAGTACATTCGAGTGCGGATCTAAAGGGCGGTACATGGTTCAGGACCTCAATAACCAAAAATCATGATTTTCCCTTTTTTGAAATAATTTTTTTTTCACTATCTTATGTTGGACCCCACCTCCCCCTTCTAATTGGAAAAAAAAATCTAGATCCGCCCGTAACATTGATTAAAATAGTTTAAACCTATAAGTCACGGGGTATCCTTCTCATCCCTAAGAGATGTTTCTAACCATACAAAGGGTAAAATGCCTTTTCATTTTGTCACGTTGTATTTTCAAAACGGAAGACAGCTGACTTTAGTTCAGTCGATCGTTCAATGATTGGCTAAATCATTATTTCAATCATTGCCTCAAAATGAAAAAAAAATATTGCACTGGGAAGGTGATAATTACCGTCTACAATGTATCGCAACAAAAAGACTTACCGATAAACAACTCTATAAATCCACTGTCTTCCGTTTTGAAAATACAGCGTGTGGCAGTGTGGCAAAATTAGAAACGCATATACGCTTTACAGGCCTTTACCTTTATCAGAACATTACAGGGAAAGGGGTTGGTGTCCCGTCTATGATTTGAAAAAAAAAATTTATACGTAAAAACGGGAAAAATAAATTGAATGGTTTTTGGCAAAATTCAGGGGTGCTTGTCATGACACTCTTAACCCCCCCCCCCCCCCCCAACAGCACGCATCCTTCTAAAATCATGCTTGAATATACTGAGCGGTACTCTTGAATATAGTTTTGAACAGAATACAAAGATATAATAATCGCGGAATGTTCCCATAGTTTTCAATGTTCGAAAGAAAACTTGTACAAAACAATCGCCCTACTCCATCTCCTAAAATTCGCTTCTTAAGAAGTCTCATGCGTTTGAAAAAATCATATATTATTTTCTCTTAAATTGTTTTCTTCGCACCTGCAGCAGCCAAAAACGTTACTAAATGTCAACTTTAGTTTCGGAAACTCGTCCACAATACTTATATCAATTACAATGAAAGTGTCCCTAACATCTTGACCAAACATAACGGTGAAATTTCTTCATTCAACCTCCCTATTTCTAAATTGGATCTACAATATGATTTGTATACCAAAACTGTACAAGTCTCCGGTAAATTTCGATACATTGCTAATTCTAGCAACTGCTCATCTACAATTTCGTCTAGAACTCTGACGTCAGCACTCACATTGATAAAGGAGCACGTGGCAAAATATTGTGAAACTGTTCCAAACAGGAATAATGTAAACTTCTTTTGGTCTATTAAAAATTCCGGGAATGTGATTGACAAAATGATATCTAGAAATTTTCAAGCCAATTCGATTTCTTCCTAGATTACCGTCTTATGGTATCTACATTTCGCAGCTCATCCGGTATGCTAGAGCATGTACTGATGTTTTGGATTTTCATGATAGAATTTTACAAATAACAAAGAAACTTTTAGGTCAAGGTTTTCGCTTTCAAAAACTTGTCAAGACATTCTGGAAATTTTACAAAAAATATTGTCAACTACTTTTGAAATTCGGACCCATACAAGCAACAGAGTATATTACTTTAGGTATTTCGCAACCTGCATTTTATGGTGACATGATCAACAAAATTAGAAGGATCAAAGGTAGACAGAATTACTATCGAAAATGCGTCAGAATCATCAAACGCCTCTTATACCGTGGATATGATCCTAATGTCACCAGACGGACACTAGGCTTGGTACTTGACCAATCTACAGTCTTGTACCAGCGCATCCTTAATACTTGCACGCTGACTGACTGTGACGACGGGACTCCATGACGGGCCCTGTCCAAACCTCTTAAGAGAAGACAGGGCCCCGACCACCTGTCCTCTCTGAATGTCAGTCGGACTCCTCGGGTGATAACATACATTAGCTCGCTACAGCCGGCAGAGCACAGGTCGTATCACGCATGCTCTCTTTTTATATCAATTTACATATTCATCTGTGTTGCTTGGGCCCGCGGCTGCGTTAAGGTGCTCCACGCTGACGTCGCACTGAAAATATTCCATTTTTACGGTGCCTGACATTCAACCCTCAATTACAGCTTAAACGTTCTTTCTTTAGTTCAAAGCTGTATTTTTTTAATATCTGGTAGGTGTCTGGTAGCTAAGAAAAAAAAATTACCAAGGGGATTCCCCTGTGTCACGTGACAGCCCTAAATATAACTCTACAGTGTTGTCTCGGTTTTAAATTGAATTTTGCAAGTGGTAAATAAGGAAAAAATAATATAAATGTTATATCGTTTGACATATTCACGGGTTTTGGAAATTTTCGGGATGACGGATGCAGGAGATGCTTACTGATCTCATCTCAATAGGGGTTTGATTTGGAGAAATTTGTTATCTTGTTTGGTTTAGTTTGTGCGTTTTCATAGTTTCCAAAAATTTGAAGAAGTTTAACATTTGCACTTCTTGGTGAATGTCACTGCTGGTGGATCAGGCCTAGGAGTCCCCGAGGGCACATATAGCCAAGTTCGATCAACTTCGATTGATCGTCTGTCTCTTCAACGCATTCGAAAGTTTCTCTTATCACATTTTTTGGAATTTCTGAAACATCCTGTAGCATCATATTCCATCCATCCTGCTAGGTTTTTCGGTACATTTTTGGACAAAATAACTTTCATACTTTTTGGCCATATTACATTCTTTGGATTGAGGATCACTGACGAGGGTTAAGTACCCAAAAAGTGCATGTCTGGTCCATGCTGCGAAATCTGTTCTTAAATGATGCTATTGGATTTGAAGACGTTTAACATTTGAATCACTTGGTTAATGTCCTTGCTGGTGGACCAGGAGTCCCCGAGGTCACGTGTAGCCAAGTTCAATCAACTTTGATTCATCGTCTGTCTCTTCAACGCATTCGAAAATTTCTGTTATCCAAATTTCTTGAAATTTCTAAAATGTGGGTCATGTAACATCGTATCCTACATATCCTGCTACGTCTTTCGGTACATTTTTGGACAAAATAATTTTCATACTTTCTGACCATATTACATTCTTAAGATTGAGAATCACTGACGAGGGTTAAGTACCCGAAACGTGCATGTCTGGTCCATGCTGCAAAGTTATCTGTTCTTAAAAGAAAGGAGGGGATCTCCAACAACACCTAGTTGCAGCACCAACAGCAACCTCCCAAAACACCCACTGTAAAACACAAAAAAGACAAGCACAGAAAGAGACGCAGTAGTACAAGGAACGCCAAATCACAGAAAAACATAAAACACAAATGACTACACATAAACCAACGAGACCAATGGGTAAACGGTGCCGACTTAGGACGGCCATCTGCCATGTCAGTAGCAGACGGTGTGGTTATCCTGGTGCTATTGAATTTGAAGACGTTTAACATTTGTACGCCCATTGATAATGATTTTTCTACTCTTATGCGGGTTCTGTCTTTGTCTTTGAAACACTCCCTTATATCTACAGACACTGAAAACACTTTTCATTTGTTTTTTTTTGTAATATTTATCCGTTAAACAGTTATAAAAATCATGAAATAAAAATATATTGCACAGCTTTCAGAATTCGATTACATAAATTCATAATATGTAAAAATACACACAGTATGTCATTTAGTAATAACAACACTTTCAAGGGCTGAATAATATGTTGTGAGCCTTGTGTTTATGGATTTAAATATATCAGACATTTTGCATTATTTTCCTACGTAATCCCTTTCAGTATCTATACCTTTTGCCACTGGTGTTTGAGGACCTCAATGCCACTTTTAAAGAAATCCATTGTAAATATGACGTCATTATCGGCATGAAAGTGGGTGCTTTCAGTGTTGTGTAAACATATGGCCTCTCCCCCACAATAATTAAGCTAATTAATTATTCATATTAATTAGTAACATGTATATGGAAATTGCTAACTTGAGTTTTCTATAGTAAAAGGGGAATCATTATAACTTAATTGCTTGACTTTAAGTTTGAACTTCATATTGAGACAATCAAATTTTAGTTTGTAAATTCTGTAATCTTTTTAATTTGATTCCCAAGATGCTGAAAACACTGTAGTAATTTGCACACCTGCATGTACTTTAGTCTTTGTTTTCCGTACGAGTTAATTGAAAGCTAATTGGAAATCTCCCCGTAAAAGCCATTATTGTTCTGTATTTGGAAGAATCTAATTTCCAAAATGTCTTTTTAATCAAAAACCAATTACTTATTATTTCGTGCAGGTGTTAGCAATTTCCAATCGTCCACATATATACTCGGCGCATCGTTTTGCCCACCAGTTAAGTTTCGGTTAAGTTACACTCCAGTTTCGGTTTAGTTAGACTTCAGTCTCATACTGCTATGATTAAGATGTTACGATTTAAATAAACTTAGAACTTTATATTCGGACTTCGGTTTATAGTTTTCAAAATGACTATCTAATACACAACGCGAACTACACCCATAACCTGTGAGCCATAGGCTTACAGTTGGGAATAGATGAAGGTCTGATGGAGCAAGATCAGGTGAATAAGGCGAATGTTCAATCAAATTACAGTCACAATCATGAACGGCAGCCATGGCAGTGACAGACTTGTGAATAGGAGCATTGTCCTGATGTCCAACACACCATTAACTAGAAGCTTTCTGCGGCGCCTAAGTTTAATATTTCCCCGTAACTGTATCGGAACTGAAGCATAGTATGTGTCATTGATTGTTTGTCCCTTTCGAAGATAAATTATCAGCAGAATACCTTCTGCAACCCAGAAAACTGAGGCTTACAACATATCAATCAGCCCTCGTAACTCGTATTTTGTCATGTTTTAATCTAAAACGATAAGGTGATTGCCCATCCTTTCTTAAACTTGTAAAACAGATAATTTTATCATCAAGATGTTTTTTTACAAAACAATTTGCTAAAAATCATTGGCTGAAATTCCCTTATTTCTTGACAATATACTTTCATAAAAAAGAATGGAGGGGATATGAAATGCCATTAATGAACAACAAGTTCTGAATATGCATAGGATGAGTTTTTGTCATATTGATACAATGTATGACCAGTTGATGCAACTGATACAAATGTACACATGCTGAAAGAGTTTGACTTAACATTGCTAGTATTGCTGTTAGCATTTTTGTCACGAAACAAAACGAAATCAAATTAATAAACTGTTGTCATGGCATCAACACCAGCTTAATTTGTTCTCTCCATAGTAATTCCTATTTAAAAACAACACGTAAAATGGTATTTAGAGTGATGACAGTTATGGAATAAATGAGTTTTTGTCAGTTATTTTTTTCAATGAAGCATCATTATCTGAATCTTTAAGAGGGACGTCCTCATTTTGAGCCTTAGAGTCAATATCCCCCGCCTCCCAGCGAACTCGCTTCCCTTTCTTTGACCCTGACATGTCTTCTGGTATCGAAGTATCTCGAGTAACGCGACTTGAGTCACATGTTAGATCCTCCATATCAATTTTTTCTGCCACCAAAGGAGCTGTACTATCATTTCTCAGCGAGTAAGAATCGTTTTGATAATATCTTTTGATCCAAGATGCACACACTACCAACACAAACGCAAGGAATATCAGCGCAGAAATATTTATTGCAACAATCGCTTTGATGCTCATCCCTAAAGAAAAAGCGGAACAAGAATAGATGAAATCGATTAGAATATTATGTTATTTATTTTCCTATTTGATTGTTTTCATTATTTTCTCTCTTTTTTGTTACTGAAATTCGCTTTTTCATGATTTTGAACTTCTGCAAGAAATATTCTTTACTTTTTGAATTACTTGTCTTACATAAACTGTTCTTCTAAAACTCATTTTTTTTGTACCATCAGTGAAGAGAAAAAAAAACCTTATATAGACCGCAAACTCACATATTGAAATAATTTCTTGATGTTCTAAAGTTGCGGTCTGATCTATAGATTTTACTTGTTATTACGTCTCCTGATAATAACGAGATTATAACCTTAAAATAGCTTCAATATCAAACACAGACGAAGAAGTCTGCTGAATAGATGAATGATTAAGACTTTAATTACCTTTCTCGTACGCATACTCGCATACAAATGGAAACTTCCGTCTACAACTCATCACTCCGTGTGTTCTATTTCTACCATTATGTTCCATTATTCTACACGGTCTATGCAGCCTTCCAGACGCTTCACGATCCTCCGTGGAGTTGAAATGAAAGGAGAAATTGTCACTATCAGAATTTGCCCATACTTTAAACGATTTTACACGAAAAGTCTGCCGGATTACATCAGATTTGTTTGACAGTTCATCTACGGATGACAGCTGACCTTGTAGGTTCTGGCAAATAGATTTGGCTTTAGCGTAGTCCCAGCTACGTTTGATGTAACGGTAACATTTACCGGATTTCGAGTCTTCCATCCATTTTGCTGATGGACAATGACCTGAGACTGAAAAAAAAGGAATACAATATTATAACGATATTCGAGCTTCCTTCCTATCATAATTATGCATTAATATATGTATACACACACACACACACACACACCCTCACCCACACCCACCCTCTCTCTCTCTCACACATACACAAATTGACAAAGTCAAAAACGAAAAGTTGATACCATACAATCAAGAGTATTTTTATTGATATCTACTCAATCTTGAGTAGATATCAATTATATATCTTGAGTAGATATATCTTGAGTAGATATCAATAATATCAATAGTTTGGCAGTAAGCGTTTTGAATATTTCCTTGACATTGTCGCCGTAGCACTTTCTATATAGACATAACGTCAGAGAGCGCATCCATTTTATATATTGTTTTCATTTTCGTACTTAAACATCGACGGCAGGTATGGCTAGCCAACAGGGGATGCTTACTCATCCCGGTCACCTGGTCCCAACTCTAGCCTGCTAGGGGTCCGTCGATGCTTAATTTTGTGCTCTATTGTGAATGCTGTTGAGATTATCGTCATATGAGTAGATATCAATTATATATCTTGAGTAGATATATCTTGAGTAGATATCAATAGTATCAATAGTTTGGCAGTAAGCGTTTTGAATATTTCCTTGACATTGTCGCCGTAGCACTTTCTATATCGACATAACGTCAGAGAGCGCATCCATTTTATATATTGTTTTCATTTTCGTACTTAAACATCGACGGCAGGTATGGCTAGCCAACAGGGGATGCTTACTCATCCCGGTCACCTGGTCCCAACTCTAGCCTGCTAGGGGTCCGTCGATGCTTAATTTTGTGCTCTATTGTGAGTGCTGTTGAGATTATCGTCATATGAGTATTTTAAGAGCTAGCTCGCAAAACTCACTTATATAAGTTTCTCACCCCAGTTTTTTATCATTAAGAATTCCAAACAAATTGGCAATCCCTAGCGCATTCTTAGATTAAAAAAATCGAAACAAATGGACGACCTCAGTCAAATATGGCGGAATGAAATCGAGTGTACATGTACTTTGAAACGTTATGTGTAACTTTTCTGTGTGGTATACATGGTTACGGTTATTAAACGAATTGTTCTATACACGTTCTGTCCCCATGGCTTCACATCTAACAGTGCAACATTTTCTGTGATCAGAATGAAACATTGTTACAAGCATTCTCATTTCGGCATTCCGTACTTTTCTTCAATCTAGATCCTACGCTACATTCAGTCCGGCTCAGAGACCGTTATAGCGGTTACATTATTAGTCTGTCGTTCCGGGGAAGTAAAGCTTTAACAACATGATTTTATAGGATATTCCCTCTAATGTGATATGGAGATTCCTTAACAACCAATGTCTTGCTTTTGAATTAAGGGAGAAATTCACTAAATCGATATTCTGTATAATGAACGGTAGCAAAGCAACTTAGTAATGGGACAAGCCTGACATAGCAACGTCTTATTGAAAACTTTTTTCCCAGAAAATCGCGTAGATTTCAATCAGTTTGAGGAAAAGATTACAGGACAAGTGAGCAAGGAATTTTTTTTACATTTAAATCCTAATCAATATGCAACTGAAGTTGGCCTTATGTCACAAAATGTAAAGACGTTTTTGGAGAAATAAATCATATAACCTGATATTCACATCAGATGTTCTGAGATCAGACATCAACAAATTAAAACATTTCACTTGGCACATTTATGTTTTTGTAAATATAACGATATTTGAATACAAGAACACAATAAATGCACTTGGAGGTATTCTTCCCAACGCTAGAGACTATTTTATAGTTTTTAAAGGTTTCAGGATCGACATGAAACAATAATGCAAATTAAATGGGAGAACTTGATATCTATCCAGTTTTATATTTTTCAAAAATGTTTAGATTCTATCAAAAATGCCGAGTATATATGAACATTCGACATAGTCACTTCCACATAAAGTAAATGATCACTTGATATTTGATTTACAACTTAAAATAATTTTAATTTTTAAGGCACAGTTCTGAAAGGTTTTGTTCAGTAAAAATGTGTTGTATTGGAGTTAAATCTTTTACCACTGAGTGTTATTTTTTTTCAAACATTGATATCCCTAATATACATTTGTTGAAGACTCGACTTACACAATTATTGCTACGATGTCGTATTTGATATTTATTGTCCCTTTTTCATGTCTTGTTTTACTTGTCTAATCTGTGTTTTCGCATAAGGGGTTTTCTGTGTTTGTTGAGAGGCCGCTGCGTTTAACTATCTTGTTCGTGATGTCACCTTACAGTGAGAAGTTGTATGTTTATACAGCAATGGTGTGTCCATGGATACCTCTGTGTATCCGGAAAATGCAAGTGGGAGGGTTGTGCACACGTAATCCGGATCACCACACTATTTGTTAATAGCAGATGGCCGTCCAAAATCGGCGCCGGGAGCACATTGATATCCTTCCTTTTATGTGTTGTCATTTATGTTTGATGTTTCTGTGCGTCTGTTTCGATTCGTTTGGATGATGTTCTAGTGAATATTGTTGTGTCTTTTTGCGATTTTTAGTTTTGTCTGATGTCATTTATGTGTCACTTTCTTGTGGGTTTGTTTGCTGGGGGAGTACAGGGTGGTCATGCTGGAGATCCTTCCCTTTTCTTCTGAGGATGCTGCAACCGGGTCATGTTAGAGATCCCCTTTTTTCCTTTCACACAGACAGAAAATATGATCTACATGCGCCTGAATTGATCCCCCTGTTTGTCAATTTCTACTTTTTTAGATTTCAGTCCATGTTGCTTCATTTTTTATAACAACATGATTATAAGCTGTGTGGTTACTGATTAGGCGATATCCATCATGTATATCAACTGATCATTGGTACTTATTTTCGCTGTCGTGAGCAATTTCGTCTCTCTATAAATAATTCAGAAGATAGACGATTTTCTTCATCGCAATTTTACCATCAGAACGATATATTCCGACAATGACTTATTCCCAATCTGGTAAAACATTTCGTACCCTTCACAGTTAGTATTTCAAACTTGTCATAAAATTACGCAATTGCGCTGATACCTTTTATTTCAGTTCTAAGAATGAATCATCCTGTCGGTATTCTAGATACATGTTATTACACTAATGGAACTTTTCAATTCTCTATCATTGAACCAATTCTGCAGGATGTATTTCTCTCGAGGAAATGAAGGTGCTATTATGTTAGGAAGTTCGCAAAGAAGTGCTGACAGTTCTTTTAGTCGGTAGCAATCATTTTTTTTCTAATTTATAAGATTTTAAAAGCTGTAACATCTTTTTTCCAGCTTCTCTATAACCACATACTTAATAGGCCATGTGTTATATAGTGTCTTGGCTACTTAATAGGTTATGTTATATTACATGTTTGTACTTTCGTGAGTCATTCTGTATCTCGATACATGTATCAAAGAATATTTACGGTTTTCTTCACATTTGATTTCCATCGAAACAATACGTATACTGACTCTGACCGATAGATAATATCATGTCTCCGCAGTCTGTATCACAGATTTGTCATAAAGTTACACAATTGTGCTGATACCTTTTACTTTAGTTCTTTGTTACTTTAGTTACTTAAGAATGAATCATCGGTCAGTACCTTAGGTAAATGTTATTACCCTAAAGGATACTGTTCAATTCTCCATCATTACAAAAAACGTGTGCTTGCTGACTTACAAATGATACTGTTCTATTATCTATCATTACTCAATCCTTTACTGAATCGACCCTACAGGAAATTTGGAGTCGCCAATCTCTGCAAATTGCACAAATTGAATTTCAAAAAGAATAACAAGAGGGTGTTACTTAAATGAATTTTTGCTGTGTCTAAAACTCACTTTGGATGAAAGTATCACTGATGAGAATTTATTATCCGAAAGACGTGTCTTGAGTGCAATAGATTGGTTTAGAATTTTCTTCCTGAAGGTAATGGAGTTTTCTGGAAATTGTTCAGTAAATAAACTCGTTCTTCTTGTTTCTATGAAGCTGTGTTATTGCCTGCCTGTTTGTCCTATTTTCCTTTTCTGATAAGAAAGTTCTGTTTTTTATCTTTTCAAGAATTTGAAAGCGTTTTGATTGTGATTTTTGGGGTTTTGCTGTGGGTGCTGCAGCCTGGTGTTGTTGGAGATCCCCTCCTTTGTTGGAATCTGATTTAGGCTTTTGTATTTGTCTTTCATCTACTGATTAAAGCACTTCTGCATGAAATTTCCTCCATGCGAAAGAAGACAGGAACGGATATCCAACAAGACGCAGTTACAGCAGCCCCAGCAAAACACAGAAACAACCCAAGCGAATACGCAGATTAGAAATAAACAGCATGAGATGGAAGCAGGGCAAGAGACACTAATTATGACATCAGAAAACAAATACAAAAGACTTCACATGAATCAACGAGATCAATATGCAGTAGGTGCCGCCTTAGGCCATCTGTCACGTTAGAAGCAACGGTGTAGTCAAATACGCATACTGCCCTCCCACTTTTCCTGTTACCGAAAGGTTTCAAAGAAGTAAAAGATTATCCTGACTATTATCTCAACAGCACTCACAACAGAGCGTAAAATTGAGCATCGACGGATCCCTAGCGAGCCAGAGGTGGGATAAGATGCCCGGGAGGAGCAAGCATCCCCCGCTTGCAGCCGCACACGCCGTCGACGCCTAATTACGCAAATGAAAACAGTATCTCAAAACATGCACTGTCTGAGGTTATGAACACACAATTGGTGTCAGATGACCACAAAAACAAGACAGCAGAGCTGTTTAAAATGATTATAGAACAGAGAAATGCTGTTCTAGTTATGACGTTTGACAAATGCCTTGACAATAATATTTGACAAGTTTCCATGGAGCTGTTGCGACGGGTGACTCTCCCCGGGCATCTGGTCTCACTTCGGAATGTTATTCATTCCGAGGTTCGCAACTGTGGAAATTCTAATGATTTTCGTCTTTGAGACTGCATAACTGATAGGTACTCCTTTAATGTTTATTTTTGATGAACAATAAAATCAGTAACAAAATACTGTACGTAGCATAGATTCCTGGTCGTTAGAGCTGGAAACCAGCCTTGAATGGATAAAAAACCAAATTTCACGTAAAAACAGGAAAAAATTAGCATTTCTTTAGCATCCCATCTACAGCCACGCACGATATCTATCATTGGTACCTATTTGCCCTTTCATGAGAAAGTGATTTTCTTTCACTCTATATATAATTCAGAAGATAGACGGTTTCCTTCACACTTTTCCCATTTGGATAGTATATTCTGACATTGACTTATTCTCCTGCTGATAGAAAACATCGTGCCCTTCGCAGTCAGTATCTCATATTACAAACTTGTCATAAAGTTACGCAATTATCCCATCCTTTTTATTACAGCTCTATCAGAATGAATGATCCTGTCGATATTCTATATGCATCTTATTACCCTAAATGGAACTTTTCAATTCTCTATCATTGAAGCAATTCTGCAAGATATATTTCCCTCGAGGAAAATGAGGTGCTATTCTGTTTATGAAGTTCACCGACGTAAATTGTATTCATCACATATAAAGCTGTTAGAGATAAGCGGCTTTGTTTTCGTTTAATGTAATCATTTTGTCATGAGAGGAGGAATTTCATATTTAGTATCAGCCATTCCTTTATTTGTTGAACATGTACGTCTTGTGTTTTCCGTTCCTGTGCTTGTGGGTTTTGACCTTGAAACAATGAAAACAGACATGTTCATATAATCCGTCTTTTCTCCACACGGTCAATTCAAGTAATCATTTTATGAATCAAAGATGTTGTCAGATAATATAAAAAGACCAGTTTAATTTCTTTGTTCATCTATTAATGTTATTATTTTTCATTGTCTGCTGGTGAAAGTAGTCTTTTTAAATTAAACTTAAAATAAACCAATAGAAACCGCAAAACTAGATAAAAAAGGTCATAACTTCATGAAATGTGTTAAAAAGTAGACAGAAGAAATCTTACCGATAAGTGTACATTTACGCAACTTGTTTGTTAATATTGTCGAAAGATCAGTTCCAAACTATCTTATATATGCAATATATGGTATCACTTATATTTTCTCATATGACTGCTCTGTACACTATGCATCCCAAAATAGCAATATTTTAATAGCTGCTGGTATGAAGAAGATTCGTTGTACAGTTAAAACAACATTTTTACACCGTTTTAAACTTTAATACGAAAATAAAGTTTTAAAACTTTGAATTGATACCGATAAGTCTAAGTTATAAATCTATAAAACTTGTTAATATTGTCGAAAGCTCGGTTCCAACCAACATGAAGGTAAATATCGATATGATACGTCGGGTATATACAAAAATATATCAAATTCGCTCATCATCCGAATGAAAATAAGCGAAGTTAATGTTTATCTTGAACTAAAATATAATTATATTGCCGAAATTCCTTCAAACTGGAGAAACATTTTATCGTCGGTAAGTCTGTATTTCTTTGTTTTTGTTTCCTGTTGGTATGAAATGGTGTTGTATAATTTTAATGAACATTCCGAACTTTTTTCCTAACACACATTCTTCCCGTCTCCTCTCCCTTCACTTCCTCTTCACTTCCCTTCCGCCCTTTCCCCTGACTTTCAAACTGACGATAAATGCACTTATTCTCTATATAAAATTAGTCTGGAATAGCGTTTTACATGTTTCATATAATCTTAATATTTTGTACAAAGTGCATGATTGAAAGTTGAAAAGTTTGAAAAAAAGTACCTTCTTCCATCTCTTTGGAATAAAAAGGCCAAGATATTCCCTATGTCAAATACTGCAGATACATTTTCAAATACATAGGATTTTGAAGATCTAAAAAGGTTGAAAATACTATTCCTTACTATAAAGGAGTGAATTTTAGAGTACAGACACACCAAACGGTATCTGTTAGTCATATATTGCAGTCGGATGCAAGAAACAACTTTACGTTTATATGCTAATTTGTCATGACATAAGTTACAATCGACATATGTGCAATGACACATATTATATCTACATTGGCCATTCGTTCACTTCTACCACGAATCAAAAAGAAAAGAAAATATGCATACATGTATAAATATCGCTTCAATTATACTTCCCCTCCCCTGTCAGTTCTAGAAACCCTTTTATATTTCAACGCTTCTTATTCTCATGATTAAAAAAACTTTCGAAATAATTTAAGACATTTTTACAGCCTTTTATAACTACCTCATGTTATCTTCGACCAGTCATTAATTATTTGTACTATGAGTTTCTTTTAACATTTTTTCGTTTGATGTAATTTAAATATTGTGTAAAAGTTTTCCGCTACCAGCATTCACCTTTTGTTTTAACCATTTACTTGGTTTGACAGGGATACAAACGCCCGAACAGTAACAAATCAATGGACATCGGAAATCCAAGAAATGTAAGTTAAAATATTCAGGACCATTTCTGTATGTTATTCTCGAACAACAGCATTCAAATGCTCTTTGGAAGAAGCATTTTTTATTGAGAATAATAGGAAAGAAAAAAGTTAATTAAATGTACATCTCAAATACGGAACAACAATTGAACATGAAAGTTTTCATCTATAATGTTTCGATGATTTTACAATTTCTTTATTAAGAAACAACTTCACATTTGCGCAATATCGTAACATAAGGTGTGCTTTATTGTGCCAAAAATCTACATTAATCCGTTTGCCCATCCTAACCACGAAAACAAAAATACTTCCCCCTCCGCTGTCGCTTCTACGAACTCTTTATTTCAACGCTTCCTACGCTGAGCCTCATGATTTAACCAACTTTCGAAATACTAAATTTATCAATTTTGCTATATCTTTAATAACGACCACATCTTAAACATATTTTCCCGATCAATCACTGAAAATTTTACTACAGTATTTGAAATGCCATATAATAAATGGAATACATTAACAAAATGTAACAATTCTTCGAGACCTCTGGGTAATTGGAGAAGTGAGAGGGTTGTGTGCACGTAATCCAGGATAACCATACCATTTGCTACTTACGTGACAAATGGCCGTCCAAAGTCGGCACCGGTTGCCCATTGGTCTCGTCGGTTTATGTGTAGTCTTTTGTGATTGATGTTTACATGTCATGTGTCTCTTTTCCGTCTCGTGCTGTACTCGTCTTTTGTGTTTTTGCATCGGGTGTTTTGGTGTTTTGCTGTTGATGCTGCAACGGGGTCTTGTTGGAGATCTCCTCCCTTCATTTAGTCTAAAACCAGATAGGATCTAAAACAGAGGAATTCTACAAATCTTTAACCAATACTTACCCATATATGTCCATTTAAGGATAGATAGGAAACAAAGACTATAATACTGCAAAGTATCCATTTTAACAAATAAAAATCTATAATTAATCACTTAAATCGTCCAGGAACTAATAAATGAACAAACCAGTTCGTCCATATTTGGTAATTATTCATCATACGATCCTACAACCTCGAGTTTTACTTCCGCGTAATTCGATGCCACACAACTATTCAAGTATCTTATGAGTAATGTATTCATATAAGAGTTCATACGAACTCCGGAAATCACAATTTCTTTCTTTCGTTTTGATTATGGATAAAACGATAAGAATGTGAAGGTCAAGATAACTGTCACCATCTGATAGTATTTCCTACTTCCCCTCGTTCCGCGTGGTCGTTGACACAATCAGTACACGAACTTTAACGTTGCAAAATTCATGGTAAATTGTAAATCGATCGCCTAACGAGGATACGGGCTGATAAGTCGATATTGTTAATTCGCTGGATACGAACCTCAACTCCTCTTACAAACTTCATTTTCTTGTCATGTTTAAAGAAAAGGGAAATAAGCATCGGTTTTATATATTATGAGATTAAGAATATACTAAAGAAAACTTCATTTTCTTACCAAGTTTAAAGAAAAGGGAAATAAGCATCGGTTTTATATAAGATTAAGAATATACCAAAGAAAACTTCATTTTCTTGCCATGTTTAAAGAAAAGGGAAATAAGCATCGGTTTTATATATTATGAGATTACGAATACACCAAAGAAAACTTCATTTTCTTGCCATCTTTAAAGAAAAGGGAAATAAGCATCGGTTTTATTTATTATGAGATTACGAATATACCAAAGACAATTTAATGATGATAGTAGTTCTGGAGTGAATGATTCAGGAGAATATGACACAGTTGTGGAAGTCTCCATTAACAAAGCAACCTCGAATCCCCAATGGAGGCAGGACAAGGTGTCCAGGAGGAGTGAGCGTCCTTTAACTGCTTGCAACACCCGCCGCGAATGTAAAATAGAAACGTGTCATCCGGTTATCATATAATGTCCAAATAGGTAAATGAAGGTCAAATGGAAAGGTTGTACACTAGAATGTCCTTTCTTATTCTTAATAGGCAAATGTCGAAATGTGCAATATGTTCCTTGTAGCGACGATAGAATTTCCTCACTGCCATCATTTATAATACATGAAATCGTGTTTACAGGAATTCGACAAAGTCAGCTTATGAAAATATTTTTCACTCTTCTTATAATGTTACAATGTACTTACGTAAATGATTTTTGATTTCATTCGATGTTCTGAAAAATACATCAATGATAATAATCACATTTTAAAATATGTATACATTAAAGGCCGTATTTAGTATCAGGTGCTGATCATCATGATTCCTTGTAAAGACATTCAAGCAGAAAATAAATGTCGACAAAACAGATATCTGGAACTATTTCATACATCATGTGTTAATAATGTTGTCCATTATCAATATTGCTACGTCTTTCGGTATATTTAGGACATAATTTTCACAGATTTTTGCCATATTTCATTGTTTAGATTGAGGATCACTGACGAGGGTTAAATACCTGAAACGTGCATGTCTGGTCCATGCTGTAAATTTATCTGCTCTAAAATGATGCTAATGAATTTGAAGACGTTAAACATTTGTACCACTTAGTGAGTGTCACTGCTGGTGGACCAGGAGTCCCCGAGGGCACATGTAGCCAAGTTCGATCAGTTTCGGTTGGTCGTTTCTTCAAACGCATTTGAGAATTACTGTTAACAAAATTTTCTCAAATTTCCAAACCTGGGTCCTGTAGCATCATATTTCGGGTAATAAATACTCGTCAGTGATCCTCAATCTAAACAATATAATATAACCAAAATTTTGGTTTGAAGAAACGACCAACCGAAATTGATCGAACTCGGCTACATGTGTCCTCGGGGTCGACTCTTGGTCCACCAGCAGTGACACTCACCAAGTGGTACACATGTTTAGCGTCTTCCAATTCATTAGCATCATTTATGAGCAGATAAATTTACAGCAAATAATAAATTTAATAAAGGACAAGGGACACTTGTCAATATAGTTTGGCCCATTCATTTTATAAAAATTCAAGCTCTCTAAAAAGTATTGATAGAAATAAATTTAAATCAATTAAGGTTTGTATTTTTGATATCTAGAGTAATTTTTGCAAGAAAAATCATAACAGCCCATATATACAGTAATGAAGTTGCTTGATTTTTCGATAATTCTGCTTTTTTCACCATTTCCATGTGTTCATCTTCTTTTTTTTGATATGAGCACACTCTGGCCTATCATTCATATTTTGATATGGTGTTTGTGACCCATTTACGAGTTGATGTGCAAATTTTCTCAGATAGGCCCTGCTGTGCTCACTTGTTATAACGAAAAACGTAACGTTTCCTCAAGCAATTATGACGTTTTTTTTTCGCGGGATCGGGATTTTCACATTGACGTTTTGGAGTAATTTACGTCAGTACCACCTGTAACAATGACATTTTCGCGCAAAATTAGACAAGTTTGCTTTGCAAACTATATACTTATTGAGAAAAAAAGATCATGTGTATAGGAATATATAATAAATATCAAATTTAAAGTTTTGTTTTATAAAAGTTCATTTTATTTCATTTGAAACAAATATAACGTTATATTTTTATGTTTTATAAACTGATAAAATTATCTAGTATAAAAAGTACAAATTTAATCATAAATTCTTGAAAATAACAATAAAATCAGCACAAGGGCATCAACTCTTACAATTTTCGAAAACATATAAAAAAAAAACTAAGTTACGAGACCCTTGTACAGAAACTTCCAACTTGCCACAAAGTACATATACCCAGGGGGTATATTTTGATATACGTCTCTGATATATATAACATATGAGCAGATCTAGTCGGGTTTTATAGGTTGTAACCCCCCCCCCCCCCCCTTCCCCTTTTTTGGCCGGATTGCAAAGCAATTCCGGTCTATAGATTGACGATGTCCGTTCGTCTGTCCGTCTGTCCGTCCGTCTGCCGTCAACATTTTGGTTAAGGTTTCTGGTTGAGGCAAAATCTAAGGAACTATTTGCAGTAGAAACTTTATATTATACATGAAGCATGCCCATGACAAGACCTTTCAATTTATGCCATAACATTTGACCTAGTGACCTTGACCTTGGACTTTTACCTAGTTAAACAGTTTGGTTAAAGTTTCTGGTTGAGGCAAAATCTAAGTAACTATATGCAGTAGAAACTTTATATTATACATGAAGCTTGCCCATGACAAGACCTTTCAATTTATGCCGTAACATTTGACCTAGTGACCTTGACCTTGGACTTTGACCTAGTTAAATATTTTGGTTAAAGTTTCTGGTTGAGGCAAAATCTAAGTAACTATATGCAGTAGAAACTTTATATTATACATGAAGCTTGCCCATGTCAAGACCTTTCAATTCATGCCGTAACATTTGACCTAGTGACCTTGACCTTCGACTTTGACCTACTCAAAGATTTTGATTAAAGTTCCTGGTTTAAGCAAAATCTATGGTACCTTATGCAGTAGAAACTTTATATTATTAATGAAGCTCGCCCATGACAAGACCTTTCAATTTATGCGAAAACATTTGACCTAGTGACCTTGACCTTGGACTTTGACCTAGTTAAGGATTTTGGTTAAAGTTCCTGGTTTAAGCAAAATCTATGGAACTGTATGCAGTAGAAACTTTATTTTATACATGTAGGTTGCCTCTGATAAAACCTTTCAATTTATGCTGTATTATTTGGCCTATTGACCTTGACCCAGTTGGTGACAAAAACTTACTTTGCAATCCGGCCATACCGTCTTTAGCGGTGTTTTATTTGTATGATAGGCCAGAGTCAGTCAGTTCTTATGGAGACTGTAACTGTGTAAGAAGTTTCTGTTCTAGGTAGTGAAAACTGATGGTTTGCCGGTGTTATAGAGTAGACTTTCCCCCCGGGTAGATCTTCCCCCCGGAAAATTGGCTCTAGAGTAGAATTTCCCCCCTGGGGGGAAATCCTGCTCTAGAGCAAGCTTTCCCCCTTCAGGTTTTTGGGGTAGAGTTTCCCCCTTAAGGGGGAAACTCTACTCTAGAGTAAAATTTCCCCCCTAGTATTCCGAATCTGCATAACGGGTGTATCATGTGATAAATGTCAAATTGGCATCCATAATTAAGAAATTATTTGCTAGACACGATTCGAACAGACGGGCGGACAGAGGGACAAATAAGGCAATTCCTATATACCCAAAACTTTGTTTGCGGGGGTAATTTATAAATATAATCTCAATCAGAGTTATCATCTTCTGTAAAGACTGTAAGTTTGCGAAAGGAGCCCTTCTCAAAAGAACGTCAAGAAAACGTTTAATAGAAGGGGGAAATTCTACTCTGGGGGGAAAGTCTACTCTACAACTAGTTGTAGAGCAGAATTTCCCCCCGGAAAAATGGCTCTATAACAGATCTTCCCCCGGGGAAATTCTACTCTAGAGAAGACTTTCCCCCCGGGGGAAAGTCTACTCTGGAGTAGGCTTTCCGGGGGAAGATCTAGTCTAGAGCCAATTTTCCGGGGGGAAGATCTACCCCGGGGGAAAGTCTGCTCTATAACACCGGTATGATATATTAAAAGAAAATTACTGTTATTTTACAAACGCTATTCCCAATCTACTCCCAACTGTCATCATTAATTCAAAAATTTTCCCGAATAGATTCAGAATCATACATTCCCAAAGTTTCCACGATCAAAGGAATAAAGGACTAAACTATTTTTATTTTTATGTTTAATTGACAATTTGGTAGATCTCATCAATCTGATTGAATTTACACTGACAAATTGGATATTTTCATTTTTTTCATTTTTTTTTTTTTTTTTGGCTCGCACCGTCGGTTAACATAGATGCAAATTTCAAAATTACAAAAATGGAATAAAATAAAATAAAATAAAAACAATTTTGTATCTGAATTGTAATTCTAACAATAAACATCTCTTCGCCTTCTCGATAAATCATGTCTTCAATACCCCCCCCCCCCCCCCTTATCTCCACATAAAAAAACCAAATAATCTGTCTATTGCAAGAGGTCCATGATGTCGGTTTGCAAATAGAATATTGATTGTAAATTTATACGACGCATACAGATGTTTTAACAAACATAAAAGATACAGTGTCCCTGAAAATAAATTTTATTGAAACGCAAAATTTATTCCGATGGGTCTAGATTGGGAATAAAAAGGAGCCATAAACAGTGCTATTTGAAAATATGCAGTAGCTACCATAATATTGTCGGATTTGTAAAATTAAATCTACATAAACCTCGATTGTAAAAACGCAATACATTGTAGGTGGCGCTAGTGGAATAAATTAGAGCTGCGTAACCCAAATTAAAAATGACGGTTACAATTACGAATGTATGCGTTAGATTAGCCTGAAAATTTGAATTTATGTAAATGAGAATGTAAACTTTCATATCAAAAGAAAGATTTTTCATTATAGAGTTTTGAAAAATAATTATTTTTCAGGGACACCGTACCTTTAAGCATTTGTTTCAGACATTGTATGCATAAGCGGATCTAGAAACTTTTTTCATCCAGGAAAGAGGAGGGGGATTCTAACCCGTCGGATGGAGAGGCTTAAGTCTATAGTTTTGAAAAATAAAATACCTTAAAACGGTAAAAATCAGCATGTTGTGGCAAATTCCAGGGGGGGGGGGGGGGGGTCTGACCTCCTGAAGCTCAGTTTAGCTCTTAAAATAGTATTCGTTTTTAGAGTCATTGAATCAATCGCACAATCGCAGACCTTGTCCCTTGTCATTCAATACATAAAAGTCCAGGGTAAGGGGGGCCGAGTGCGCTCCCTTGTACCCTCTCCTGTACTCCTTTTTACTGTGTTTTCCTTAAGGGTAAACAGAATCAGTTTTCAGAAGGTACGTTACTCAAAAATACACATGATAAACTCATTTTAGTCAGTACGAGGGCTGATTGATATGTTGTGAGCCTCGTATGGCAGAATTTGAATCTTTTGCCAGCGGTGTTTAAGGGCCTCAATATCACCTAATAAGAACTCATTTTCTTGGCTGGTCAGAAAACCATTCACTGCATATGACTGAGTATGACGTCATCATCGGACTGAAAGTTGGAGCAAGAAATAGCTGCGTTCAGTTTTGGGAATAGTTGAAAGTCTGATGGAGCAAGATCAGGTGAATATGGCAGATGCTCAATCAAATTAAAGCCACAGTCATTCATGGCAGTGACAGACTTGTGATCAGGAGCATTGTCCTGATGGAACAACACACCTTGAACTAGTGAGCTTTCCAAGGTGCTAGTTAGTGTAACGTGTCAGAAGTGAAGCATAGTATGTACCATTCATTGTTTGTCCTTTTTGGAGATAATCTATCAGCAGAATACCTCCTGCATTCCAGAAAACCGAGACTCACAACATATCAATCAGTCATCGTATATTTGTGTTTTTCAAATGACAATCACTTTCTAAAGTGAAAAAGAACTACATATGTATTGGTATTGTTTAATAATAAGCCTTAGTAGCCTATATCTTGGTCATTTTTTACTCAGATATTTGTAACTGGTACGAATATTTATAGGATATAATTTGAACTTTGTTTATCAAATGATATTCTTTTCCATTCATGATCAGAAACAAGATCCTCCACAGCTAGAATGTGTCCATTTTGTCAAGGCAAAAGAACTTGTACTCATTTTCTCAAAAGAAGTGGTTTTTGCGCAAAAAGTATATATTTTACCCAACATTTAGACTTCAATTAACTAAAACGTTTCATATTACTTGCATTTGATAACATAAATGATTTTTTTTAGTAAATGACAGCTTTGAATTTATTATTATAGGTAAGACCTTGTATTCATTAAATTTTACCAGAAATCTGTGATTTTAAAACAAAAAAATAAAATTTTGCCTCAAAACGAAGTAGGAAATATGCTGTGCTTACTTTGAATATATGATTCCTGAGCAACACTTTAAAGTATTAGTTTAACTCTTCAATAAACAATTATAGGCAATATTCTAGAACTGAGGAACAGGAGAAAATTATAATTTCCTCAAATTTCTTTGAAATTTTGCAAAAAAATTGACTTTACTCCAAAAACACGCCGTAAGAATAAAAAATGAAATTTAAATCTTATTCCATCTGAAAGAACACGAAAAATACTTTATAATTACGTTTTCCTATTTTCTAAATCATCGTCCATTTACAAATTATAAAATTTTTCCAATTTTCAGTGATTTTACACTAAAAACATGTTTTTTTCTCCAAAAATATCACTTTTTCAATAGAAATTTCCATGAAACTTTTTTTTCAATTGAAAGAACACAAAAATGCTGCAAGGTTAGGCCAATTTTGGAGGATGAAGGTGGGAGGGTTGCAGCCAACCAAGTGATACATCCCATACTGTAATGGTTACGTTCTATTCCTTGATTAATTAAGCCATAACCTTGACCTTAAAATTGACCTTTAGATATATAGAAACGATAAAGCATGGTATGCTATATAGGTTTTTCGGTAAGTAGACTTCATACTCCTTCGTTTTAGATCAAATTCATTCATTTCTATGAGGGGCCAAATAAGGCCCTTACTGTACCTTGTCCTTTGAAGTCAAATTTAATAAATTTGAAGACAAATTTAATAAAATTTGAAGACGCGTAGAAAATCAATTTGCACAGTCATCTGTGTTTAACATGGCCCCCTGCGTTTTAATGTCTTATTTATGTGGTCATCATCGAAATAGAAGATTATTTTACACAACACTTGTGCATTCTTTGAGACCTATGGTTGTTTTACACCACAATTGTACGGTCTTAGAGACCTCTTGGTAATCGCAAAAGTGGGAGGGTTGTGCGAACGTAATCCAGGATAACTACACCTTCTGCTATTTCCGTGACAGATGGCCGTCCAAAGTCGGCACCGGTTGCCCATTTGTCTCGTTGGTTTATGTGTAGTCCTTTGTGTTTGATGTTTCTGTGCTGTGCGTTGACATTCTTTGTCCCTTTCGGACTCTTTCCGTGCTTGTCTGCTCTGTGTTTTTGCATTGGGTGTTTTGAGGTTTTGATGTGGGTGCTGCAACCTGGGGTTGTTGGAGATCCCCTCCTTTGTTCTATTCTTAGCCGGAAAAGTGGAGAGATGCCAGCAATCTATCCAAATAACCACACCCTTTGCTTATACTGTAACATGGCAGATGACCGTCATAAGTCGGCACTTATTGCCAATTGGTCTATCTTGTTGGTGTACGTGTAGTTTTTTTTATATGTACAGCCCCGACCAGTCGAAGGTTTAATATTCGCTTCCAATTCGTAAACGAATTGAATGCTTTTTGAAAGCTTATCTTTCAAAATTTCGTCAGCGATTGCTTCAAAATTTTGAATACTCCAGAGATGAAGAAATTTCGTCAGCGATTTCGCTTTAACTAATTTTCATCAGCGATTTCCTAGCTTTCAACATTTTCGTCAGCGATTAGCTTTCAAAAATTTTGAAAGCTATAGTTAACGAAATTTCGTCAGCAATAGCTTTCAAAATTTCGTCAACTCAGTAGCTTTCAAATCAACAGGCGAAAAGTTCACGAAACTTTCGGATTTAGCTTTCAAAATTTCGTCATCTCGGCGTTAAACTTCCAGAATTGTGGATGTTATTCTGTCATAGACCATTTGAACCATCCAGCCAAAGATTGTACTCTATGTCTTCCGAAATGGAAGTAATCGGATGTGACAGTTCTACCGAATTGAAGCGGTGTTTGTTGCATGCAAGCAAGAGATGTTCACTCTACCTGGGCACCTGGTCTTACTCCCATATCGGAAGTTTGCTTCTTTTAATATGGTGGAGATTTTTGTTTGTTTGCTTTGGTTCCTGTTTTATCCTGATTTTGTATGCCTCCGGTTTCTGATTTTCTGAATTATCGATTTCTGCTGTATACAGGGATATGGTCATTATCCATATTTGTCATTTCGATTGGTCGGGGCTGTAAGTCTGTTTTTTAACGTCGATATTGTATGTTTTTATGTCGGTTTTGACTTTCCTCTTCCAATTTTTGTACCTTATGTGCTTTCGCTTAGTTTCGATGTTTGTTTTGACTGCTGCTACGGAGTCTTAATGGAGATCTTTAGTTTACGTTATTAACTATAATACAACTGAAAATGATCCCCTCTCCCATTGAATGAAGATTAACAATAAGCATGGCAAGACCGTAGTCTACTTTCAAATCATTTAAAGTTTTGTTCTATTGAAGCATCACTGATAAGTATTTTACTATCCGCATCACGTGTCTGGTGCTTTAAATTCTTCAAGAAGGTAAAGAGTTAGAACATTTCCGTATCATTATAAACATCCAATCCTTGCTGCAGTGTGGAGCAGTTAAATTCGTTCCCCGTGGCTTGATGTTTGGAGTGTATTGATTACTTCTGTCCTACCTTGTCGCCTGAATGAAGCTTTGTTTTGGCCCTTTATCAATTTGACATCAAATATATTATCTTGCTATTTCGGAACTTGTCATTTCACCCAAAACTAATATCGATATAATAAAAGGAGGTTTACATCTAAGCACCATCCCTCCAATGGTATTTTCGTCATCGATTTCTACACTTTGCTACTAAATCCACCCTACAGGAAATTTGAAGCCACACACTCTCTTCAAAGAAATTGCACAAATATACATGTAAAACCTGTGTATAAAAATCGCTTTGGCTGAAAGCATCACTGATGAGGTTTTTTCTATCCAAAACACGTGTCTGGTGTATTAAAATTGATTTGAAATTTTCTTCAGGAAAAGAGGTAAAGAGTTGGAACTTTCCGTATTATTATTAATTTGTTTAATATTTTGTGATCATTTAACATGTTTTTTCCTAGAAAATGAATAAATCGTTTGTAACCTTTACGCAAACGGATATGAACTGTACATAATTTTTATTTTTTTTTCGAAGAAAGACTAGGACGTTTTCATGTATCTGAAATAGAATGTATTCTCCTTGTTCATTATCAAACAATTGAATATAATTCAATGTACCATTTGGTGATTGGAACATAGGGAAATCGGCATCAGGAAACACTACATGCAATGTCCGTTTATCATTGTTATCAATAATAGATCAACATTGACTTTTCTCTTTACCATTTGAGTATTCTTCCTCAAGTTAAAAAGAATACAAAATGCTGGTCAATGGAGCGATTTTCTTCTCTACATATTTCTACATTTTTCGTCATCTCAATTTAGTTTTAACGTCCAGCCAATGTAATTTCGGGTGAGTATATTTTTTCCATTCAAAGATATCAGTCTAATTAATGATAATGTCTGTTAAAGTATATGACTTTTCTTTACTGAAATTGGCAAAGAGTATTACTCTCGAGGGTTAAGTACCCGAAACATGCATGTCTGGTCTTAAATGATGCTATTGAATTTGATGACATTTAACATCTTTAACGTTTCTTCTTTTTTCCTTATTTTTAATTCAAGGAAATAAATTCATGACTTTTTAAAAAATGATATTCACATATGACTTGTAGATTTTCCCATTTTGAACGCCCATGAGGCGACAACAATTATACTTCAATTACTTGGGTTGATATTGTTACGTCACGTTCAAGGTTTGCGTGCTGGGAGAGGAAATTTAAAATTAAGTCTTACGGGTCCGCCGACCCTGATTTTATCAGATTTGAAAAAAAAAATGAAAATACATTTTATTTTCTTTCTTTCGCTCATCCGAATTTTGCTGGATAGTTACGTAAAACTCAGTGTTCTCCGAGGCCGTTACGTTGCTTTACGTTAATGAATTTATATAACCAAGGACATGCAGGTAAGATTGAAGTGTTATTGACACATTTATATCATTAAACAGTTACATACTACATGTAATAGTAACAAAACTACAAAATATGATATGACACATAATAATGTAGCACACAAAGCATAATGACACAGTGCAACATACCGGTGCGCTGCGAAGTTTTAGCACAATGCTATCTGAAATTTCTACCTGGAGAACACTTTGGTTTTCGTTTTTTTTTTTCTTGTGCAATTATTTTAGAGAATGCAGCTTAGAACATATAATAAACAAGATGAATTAAGATAGCAATCGTGGCATAAAACATAAAATGTTGAAATTAACCGATTTTATTTCTATTCCCTCCTCCAAATCTAATTTGAAAGAATGAAATCCGTTAAACTAAAAACTAAATTTCTGTCGCCTTAAAGGCAATGTGCGATGTGCATGCAAATAAAAATGAACGATAACCATGATTAGAATGAATGTAAATATAAATTATGAATGTCTAACTTTTGTTGTTCATGGGTGTATAATTCTGGTTGGACACGTGCAATGGACCTCGCACGGATTGGCGGGAAATCCGCCCAGAAAATAAAATCTCCTCCAGGGTTACTAAAACTATTCTAAGGTATAAAATATATTCATAGATAGAAAAACTCATAATCTATAATATTTACTCAAGTGTTTATAATTTACGTCACCTACTTGGCATTTATTCGAAATCGAAGCAACTTGGGGTTCACCATTTAGATTCCGTGGTATCACGTTATAAAATTCAATAAAATGAGATGAAATCGAGAAAATCGTTTTACTCTGAGTTATATTAAGTTATCATACATTTAGTAATTTAATAAACGGTAGAATTATTGTTCTCCTTCAAAAACTAGTATTTCCTTTCTGCATTCAGAACTACATTTTTGGTTCATCGCTATACTCCCAATAGAATGGATGATTGCGCTTAGTGCGTTTACATTACGAAAAGATAAGCGAAAAACTTTCGGAATAAAAGATTTTTTTGTGGTTATTCGTAAAAACAAATAATAGAGTGTTTGATAGATAAAGGAAAATGAAATATAATCGAGAATAGTGTTCTTTGTTGTAAGTGTTTGAATGAATATCTCAAAAGAAAAAAATGCAGTCGCAAAATGTTTACTACTCACCCAAACCAATGAAATGACGTCATAAAAGTCATTAATTAATTAACATATTATATATAATTGCAAAGTATCATCACTCTAAACATATCGAAAGAAAATGTGATAGATATATGTATAATAAGTCAAGATTTCGAGACTTTTCAACCCCCCCCCCCCTTTTTATATTTCGATCGCCTTGTTGACATCGTTCCCCACCTTGCTACAGGATCTTACTCGCCATGCTGGTAGATCTTGTCAAACTAAAGTTTCTATTAAAAGGAAATCTTGTAGCAAGGTGGGGAACAATACTCCAGTTTCCACAGGCTTTAGTGTTAAAATCAACTGTTTTAACCCAAGTTATACACAAAATATAGGTCGCATTTTTGAAATATTACTATTTTCATAAAATTAAGCAAAATTCTTTCCGAATTCAGTGTTTAAATTTCTTTTAATGAGATTTTTTTTCGGTCCCAACTGGGCGGAATTCCATACAAATCGTTCGAGCTCCTTTTCCCATAAACCAATGAACATCGAAAGTAAGACAATCATTTCTGTAATGAACATACATAGACATGAAATGAGGGGATCTCCAATATCACCGGTTTTAGCACCCGCAGCTAAACACAGAAAATCCAAAGCAAAAACTCATAGACATACACAAAAATAGGGGATAAAAACACCAAAATGCGACATAAAACACCATACACAAAAGACCAACGAGACCAATAGACACTGGACTTGGGAAGCCATCATCCGCTACGAAAGAACCAAATGGTATAGTAATCCGGATTAAGTTAGCACAAACCTCCCACTTTTCCGGTTCCTAACAGGCCTCGAAGAACGCACAATTGTTATCTATATTTTTTTTTTATTGTAAAGGTAGCTATTTTTGCTGGGGAATTCCATTAAAACTTTACGTTTGGGTGAAATGTTTGCATTTGCAAGAACGCAGCTGGATAATTTCCTTGTTGGAACATTCCTTTGATTCGTTGCATACGCGAAAATTACAAATGTACTTGCAAAAATTCTTGAACAAGAGCGCCACATCTAGTTCCCATAGGGATCCTTTCAACCCACGTTTAGAGATTTTGACCAACTCTAATTAAAAGGTGATTCATGAAAAAGTAGATTTTTTTTGCGATAGCTCTTCCTATTGCATCTTTACTACCGATAAGTACACTGTTGTGCATTGAGTTTGAGTTTTGAACCCTAAAAAATAATCCCCCACCTTATCAATCATAAAGATGTAGGTAGCAGTCAATTTTCTGCGTCTTCTCACCCATCCGGAACACACGGGTTGGTTTCTTCAAATAGAAACACATACCGGACTTGAACACTATTTTGTTTGCGGAGTTAGGTCACATGACATTTAAAATAGCAAAGAATGTCAACGCATGTGAAAACGTCTTTTGCGTATGAAAATTGTATTTTCTGCCCTGCAACCTAGTTACAGGTATCTAAAATTTGATTGTATGACCAACCCTGCAAGTTTGATGGATGTATCATGCATATCAATCATGATTTCTATACAAACAGACAGACAGGTGCAGGACAAAGCTATAATCCTATATGTCGCTATTGTGTTGCAGGCAGTGTTGTTGTGAATCTCTGATCATTAAAACAATAAGAGGCGTTCCTTGTGACTATAAATCCAGAGAGTCATGCATTTTAGCCCATTGGCCTGTGTACATTTCACATTGAAAATGTATGTATAGCGCTGCTATATTCGCTGTTCAAGGTAGAACTCTTTGGAAGGGCAGGAGGCAGAAGGGGAGTTGTATTGTTTCCATCTTGTGTCGTTTCAGAAAATAAGATGCTTAAATTGGCATTTTTTTTAAAGAACGGGTTGGGATGGTACAAAAAGGAATGACACTCTCGATATCAGTCAATCTCTCTCATATTGCACTTATTCATACAATTAAACCTATTTTACTTACTGTTTGGATATTTATCTAATTCTTGAAATAGTGATTGGGCTTAGTGAATAGTAATTTTTAGTTTAATTATATGTGTTATCCCTTACTTAAATGATCATTGATGTCAAAGTATAAAGAAATAGCCCAATCATCTTTGAAATTCTGGCGGTATTTTGTTTTTGTTTGTTCGTTTTTTTTCGAGTTTTTTTCCCCTCGTGGCTGGTAGGTTTTCAGATCACAACCTGACGCAAAAAAAAAAAACAAAAAACAAAATCAAAACAAAACCTTAACCTTACTTAAAGATTTAATATGTTATGCATTTATACGTTTCTTTACTCTTTTGATATTTTCAGTACCTACACGAATCCTTTAACCTAAGGCATGTTTCATTCCGTAAATGTCGAAAGAGATAATTATGACCATGATTACTTCAATTTTATTTGAGCGTGATTAGTGTAAATAGATTACATTTACCTTTTTTAGATACCTTCGTTTGATAAGAAGTTCATCTAGAAGAAAAAAAAAAGGTATCGTAGAAAGTGGAAAGGTGTTCGGCTTGGCAATCTGGGACGATTAGTTTTTAATTAAAAACATCGGGAAAATAAAAAAAATCTCTATGAATTGCTAAAGGAGAGGTCAAGGATTGGGGGTCTGTTCTTACCAACTCGACTACATCTAGTCAGTCCATCCTATTTTTACTTTTCTTTTTTTTTATTTTTCTTCTTATTTTTTAAACTTTACTTTTTGTTTAGTTGCTTCCCGTGTTGAATCTAAAATTCTAACTTTAAAAGATTAAAGAGGGCGCTACTGAAATTATTTTTGCTGGCTCCGCAGAAAGCATCACTGATGAGAATTTAATACTCAAAACACGTGCCTGGTGCATGTCAATTGGTTTGGAATTTTCTTCAAGAAGGTAGAGAGTTGGAACCATTCGACATTTTTAATCGTAATATCAACTGAGTCAAATGTACGAATCTTAATAGCCATTCTCTGTAAGGACCAAAATCGAGTGGCACGGCATGTCATGGATTTTGATGATTTTCAGTATAACGGGTAAATATGAAGTATTGAGAATGAAAATAATACTTTTCGGTCAGTGTGACCTCTGGTTGCCATGGTAACGAGGTCAGGCTATTAATGGCACTTTTAAGACCATGAAATAAGCTAGCTTCCGACACCGTGTTGTCATGGATACCACTGTAACATTTTAATCATTTTTACAAAATTTGTTCTTCCTAACTTCAATTCTTATTTGGTACACTTAGTTATGTGATATAAATTCCAGGACGCTTATTGTATTAATCAAAAATCATTTAAAATGAAGTGAAAAATAGAGGTCAAAATAAGGGCAAATTTAGTATGTTTTTGGCCATTTTCAATCTTAGATATCACAAAATGCACCAACAGCAGACCAGTGATTTTCATCAAAGAAAATATATGTTTATTGACAAATAAAATGAATGAAAAATTGGAGTAGGCTAATTAGGAGTTTTACCTTAATTCTGTCATCAAAAACCGTTTCTATGGCAACATTAGACCTGTTTGCTTGTTTCATATTATTTTTGAAATTGATTTTATTCCTCTTTAGAGTTACGTATGATTGTCAAAATGTATGCATGGATAGATATGACTTAATCCTTTCACTTCATAACAATTAAAATGTTCAAGGTCATTTACTTGAAGTTCAAGGTCATTTCTACTTTGAGACTCAAATATTGCAAAAAAATATTGAATTTTTCAATTATTTGTTATCAATTTTAATGAAATTTTATTTGAATATTTTCATAGGTCATATTTATAATGAAAGCTTATGAATATAAGAAAGAAAAATCTTAGAATTTATTGTTCTGTAAAAATTCAATTGGATTTTTTTTTCTGTCAAAAAAACAAGAAAATGTAGGTTTCGTTCCTTTTATCAAAATACTCACCAAGAATTTAGAAATTCAAAGATGCGAAGAAACTTAATCAAAAGATCTAGGAATTAGTGTTAGATTAATCATTTTATGGCATGGGACTGTTAAGTTCAATATCTGCAGGTTTCTGAAATATTGGCGTCTTCATTTTATGAAAATCAGGATTTTTCGTCAAATCTGGTCACTTAAAGTTTAAAGACCGACGTTGGGAACCACCTGGTTTACCTGAGTGACATAAGCTTGATAGGCGTGGCATACCGTATTTGAAGACAACGCCGTCTGCGAGCGGCGTGTTACATCAAAGACAAACCGACAGGTAATCCTTTATTATGCTAAATTAATGAGATACCCGAGTCTCATCTGTTTTAAGCTGTCTATCAAAAATTGATAGGGGTAAAAGGATTAAAAGGAACCAATCAGATACCAATAAGAGATGTTAACCCTATAGCGGTCAGTAAGGAAATGACAGAAAATTTACCTGTCCCCCTATATAGTCCCCCGTCGGCCTTTAATGACCTTGGAAATGCAGTGGGTGACCTTGAAATATTTTCAAGGTCATCTTTACATTCAAACGTCTCTGATAGATGTATACATGGACTTCTGTTCCAATAATATGCGTGGATAGTTTAATAAAGATTGCGTTTAAATTCATCGTATCGATACCTTTCAGCCTATAGTTACCATAGCAACCAAATGTGAAGCTGGTTTGCATATAAAACGACAAATTTACACAATCAAATTTTTATATTTATGTATAGTTCATAGATGATACTCATTGGATAACTAGATTTTGGACTTCAAAAATGAGTGCTTTTGTGAAATTTTCAACCTTGTTAAACAGTAAAAACATGCAAAACAGGGTCTTTTTAAAAATGCCCAAAAGAGAGCATTTTGATACCCTATTTTGGCCCAATTTTTCATCTTGTATACAAAAGGCATCCGAGATTAATGTAAAATACTTTACAAATATGTATAATAAAAAGGAGTGAAAGATAATAATCAAAGTAATTTCAGATAAAAAATGTATCCGTTTCCATGGTAACGAAGCCTATAGATATGCCTCGTCCTATGAAATTTCCCGATTTTTGAAACTTCAGACACGGTTACCATGGCAACGACAACATTTTTGAAAAAACTGGGGTCGATTTGCACACTAGTACTTCATATTGTACTTCCATACCACAAATCTCAAAAATCCATGACATGCCGTGCCAACATGTCTTGAAATTCTTTGGTTCTTGCAGAGAATTGCTGTTAAATAGTGCTAGCTGTTATTTATTCCAATTAATTTTACAATTTTTCGTAAGCATGTTGATTATAAATTTGCCAACAAGACATACAACGCTATGCTTATTAATCGTATCTACACGATGCTTAATTTGGTCGACTCTATGCTTATTAATAGTACCTACACGATGCTTAATTTGGTGCTCTATTGTGAGTGCTGTTGAGATTATCGTCAGGATCTTCTTTAACTCATTTGTGTCACACTTATCCCCTTTGCCGCGTGGAGCTCGTAAAAAAGTTCCCCGCGAGGGGTTTGACAGTAAGTGTTTTGAATATTTTCCCTGACATGGTCGTCATAGCATTTTCTATATAGATATAACCTCAGACAGTGTAATGCATGTATTTTATATATTGTTTTTTATTTTCGTGCATGAACACCGACGGCGGGTGCGGCTAGCCAACAGAGGATGCTTACTCCTCCCGGGCACCTGGTCCAACCTCTAGCTTGCTTGGGGTCCGTCGATGCTTAATTTGGTGCTCTATTGTGAGTCCTGTTGAGATTATCGTCAGGATCTTCTTTAACTCATTAACGACGACGTAACGTATCGCGACTTAAAAAAAGGGAGTAGGGAAAGCCGAAAGGTCGCTAACTCGGTAAACATAGGTTTGATTTCCCATTAATTTGCTCCGTTTTAAAGTAGATAATTAATCTCTTTCCCATTAGTTTTTTTTATTGAAATTAAATTATACATTTTTCATGAGCTATGTAAATGTAACAATTTTCGGAACTTCAGAAAGGTACATGTTCATCCTTATTTTCTATAAAAATCGCTTCTAAAATAAGTATGGTGATATAAAAACATTATACTTTTACTAAAAGAGAATGATGTATGTATTATCTTTGAAAAATCGCTTCTAAAATAAGTATGGTGATATAAAAACATTATACTTTTACTAAAAGAGAATGATGTATGTATTATCTTTAAAATGCAAAGCTGATACTTTATAAATTTGAAGGCTCATTGAATATCTGAGAACAAAGTTCGTGACAAAGTCGCCATTTTCTACAGTGAAAGGGGGACAAAATTTGGAAATTTTGAAATGCGACCCACGCAAAACGATTCATTAGATTTCTTTCAAACTTAACAAAAGATGCATGATATTGTAGTTAATTAACATTGCAATTATGAAGAAAATTAAAGGTAGGGATGTAATGGGGGTATGTTGAGAATACCACCTTATGTCATCACATTTTATGTTACTTTTCTTAGGAACCAAATCGATACATTGCATTAGAAAACACAAGTTAAAAATGAGTCTTTTTTATGAATACAATAGGCCACTTGCCAAAATTCAGAATGGCTGACAAAATGACGAAAAATGTTCGAGGTAGGCAATTTTTGCCCACTTTTTCATTGTTAGGTCACAAAGGAATTGCATCTTTTATCAGTGACGTCATAATATAAAACAGCGCCAAAAGATGTTGACTCGGACATTTTGAGCTTTCTGACGAGAAGTTTTTACAAGGACGTCACAACGCTTTCATAGGTAGATTTGATGTAAACCACGACGAAATTACCCTACGATTTGATATAAAATTCGCACATCTTAAATAAATTTGACCACATGTACTCATTATCATGATTATGAAATCATTTTACCAAACGTTACGACTCTACGAAATCCATGGAATAATACCAAATCAAGATACTCTTAACAAAATCGTATTTATCTATTTTTTGGTGACCTGCACGAGCTGTTCGAGAAAGAATTGAAGAGCCAAAGAGCCGTTTACCCTTTGTACACAACTGAAGCGATTGAACCTAACTACACGTGAGAATTGATGTTGAGGAATAAGGAATTTGAATCAGGAAAGGGGAGATTCGACGTCCAACTATCAATAGGAAATTGATTGATATTTATTTCATCTATTTGAACATATTTTCTCATACCATATGGAGAATGCTGGAACACGGAGCGATTTTTTGTTTTGACCTCATTAAACGTTGTTTTACAAATGATATAACACTCATGTTACCAAATATGTGTAGGGAACGTTTGATTCAAAGAAATAATTATATCAGGAAATATTTACTTCAAAGAAAATAATTCATAAAATTGAAAGAAAGGGAAATATTCAATATTCAAAGAAATCACAATTATTTCCTCCTCTGTTCTGCCTAAAAGAAGCTTTTTATTTCCCCTTTTAATGGACATAGATCTCTCGTTATTTTATCCTGATGGCTACTTCGTTCATGGTTATCCTGGATATCAAGAAATTAAATGAGGTTAACATTAAATAGATTCAGAATATATTATTCAAGAAAACATTGAACTGGATTGAGGAACAAGCTTTGATAACATTGGTAAAGCCCCCTCCAATGCTCTTTGGTCCTTGGGTTTTTTCAACAATGGTACGGAATTTACCCTGCATGGAATTTGGAGCTGTGCATTATTTAAGGAGGTCCAGGACAGCCAGACTTAAATTTGATCCTATCATTTAATTTTCCTAGAAATTGTAAATGTTTATAATTAAAACATACTTTTTCTACATGCAAAGTTTCATAAATTTTTTACCGTTAGTTTTGAAGCTACAAACGTACATATATACCCATTAAAAGCCCCAAACGGGGCAGTGAATGTGACGTTAAAATTAATATACTTTAGGTAATGAAAAACAGTTACAAATCTTCTGTAGAAGCAGAATATTAACAAGTTCTTTATTTTTCATTTAGATATGATGTGGCCAATCGGATATGTATAGAATTATACATGATCACTATGACTTTTATAAGAAATTGTCGAAAGGAGATAGATTTAAGTCTATTTTCAAAACGTCTTTGAGTTGCTAATTTTTAATCATAAAGTCCGTTTATCTGAAACCCTATCATTTATTTTCCGTAAAAACTTGATATTATCTTCTTCATATGTCAAGTGAACCACCGATAAATTCCTATTGAAATTTGACCGTCAGTTTTTAAGTTATAGTGATTTTGTTACCCCTCCCCTTATTATTACATTACCTAATCCTGACGGTCTTGCGAAAAACGCGCCAATGTCGCCGTTTCTATTGTGACGTCATAATTGATCCAGAGCTTTCCGATGGGGTTCTTTCGGATACTGTTCTGTACCCCCTTAAAAAAATAGATACACATCCCACAGGAAATTTGGAGCCATGCACTCTTTAAGAAATATGGTAAACGAAATTCAGAAATCAAAATAGAGAACGATTTTAAAAATCACTCTGGCTTGAAGAATCATTGATAAGGATTTACATGCACTATCCGAAAGCCGTGTTTGGTGCATTAAATTTGGCTTGAAATGTTGTTCTAGAAGGCTTAGACTTAGAACACTCCAATCTTTTGATTTTTAGAAATAAATATTATATAAAGTTACTCTTTCCTACAAACAAATATCACTTCATTTTTATAAATGAGAAATTTCAGGAAATTAGTAAACTAGCCATATTAAAATCAAACCACATTAAAAATATGTAGACATCACAAATATTCCTGTTTCCGAACATGTCCTTGTGAATACTGAAGACTTTATATAAGTGGTACAAAACTGAGTAGACACAAAAAGAATTGTTAACTGCAGTGTTAGCTAGTAATCTAGTTCCTTGCGAAAGAATGTTTTAGAAATACATATTTTCCGTCGCTTGTGGAGCTTTCCTGTGACTAAGTGGGGTTTTTTTTGTCTAACGCTGTAGTCAGGAGAAGCTTTTTCGGTGACGAATAGATTCAATACTACACGTAAAATTCATCTCAAATCCATATCAATGTTAATTATAAGAAAACAATCTGCTCTGGTAACACAACAAGGACCGAGTTGAGCACAACGTTTTAACTTGGAAAAGATATCTCAGTAAAAGAGATTGCAATGACAAAATATGGATAATGACCATATCCCTGTATACAGCACAAAATCGATAATTCAGAAAATCAGAAACCGAAGGCATACAAAATCAGGATAAAACGGAAACAAAAGCAAACAAGCAAAAACCTCCACCACATGAAAAGAAGCGAACTCCCGATATGGGAGTGAGACCACTCAGACCAGGTGCCCAGGAAGAGTAAGCATCTCCTGCTTGCATGCAACAAAGTTTATTTACATAGAAAGGAGCGGATCTCTCACAGGACACGGTTGAAGCACAAACAACGAAACATCCAAATGCAGAAACACAGAGAAGCACAACACAAAAGGACGATGAATACGGACATCAAAACACTAAACACAAACCCAGGTACATGTAACACAAAACAATGTCGAAAAAATTCTGTATGGTTTCAAACAGGTTCTATTAAAACATTTCTGACAAAGCGTTCCAAGAACATTTTTTAAACACTGTGCAGTTGTATATCTTCAGAATATTTTAAAAAACTTTTTGACAACATTTAAGAGCGCTGAACAAAATGAAATGTTTCCAAAAATGTTTTATTGATATTTCTGGAACCATACAAAATCACGTTTCTATAACATTTACTGAAACATTTCTGACATGTTTTTAAAACATGCTTGTGCTAACTGGGTAAACAACGGCACATAAACAAACGAGACACGTGGGCAATCGATGCTGACTTATTACTGAAATCTTTCACTTTATTAGTAAATGGTTTCTTTATCCGGACAATGTGCGAACAGCAGATGGTAATCGGTGACATGAATCATTTGTTGCAATAATTCACAACAACATGTTCTTAGTATGTGCGTAATCTTAATGACAAGCATATAGAAGCAAACCAGGAATGCTCATTGTTAGATCATCAGTGGTGGGGAGCAATTAAAATCGTTCCCCGTAACTTGATGTTTGTTAAGTGTATTATTATTACTTTCCAGCTTAAATTGTCGCCTGAAAGAAGCTTTGTTTTGACCCTTTATCAATTTGACATCATATATATAATTTTTTTTTTTGCCATTTTATCGAAAAATATCATCGAAATTAAAGGAGGTTTAAATCTTATCACCATCCCTCCAATACTATTTTTAACATAGATTTTATTTGGATATGCTACTGAATAGGAAATTCGCAGCGGCGCACTCTCTATAAAGTAAATGTACAAATTTTAATTCTACAAGTAAAACAAGAGGGCACTAGTAAAATGAATTTGTGTGGCTTATGAAAAGCACTTTGGCTGGAAGCATCACTGATGGGAGTTTAGTATTCGAAACACGTGTTTAGTGCATGAAAATTGGTTTGAAATTTTCTAAAGAAGGCATCGAGTTGGACACTTCCGTATTCTTAAAAAGAAAGAGAAAGCTGACCGCTTAAATGACGGAGGCATTCAGAATACTAGATGTCTACTTCATCGCTTACGTAATTAAGGTAGTCGACCCATAACTAAAGAATGTATAGTGTGCAAGTACCTTTTACAGTTTGTTACAATTTGTTACAATGATGTAGCAAAATTTGACGAAAGTTCGATTGGAGATTCCCCCAAAAGATTGGCATCGACATTTTATGAATTTAATTTTTCGAGAAAACCTCATTAATATTATATTTTTGAAAAGGGCTTTCCAAGACGGTCATTTTGAAATTCATTTCAATAAAATTGGATTTGAAACAAAAAAAGTCGGTAGCAAAAAGAATTTTGATGACCAAAAAATTTAATTATGTGTGAATTAGCATTTAATTGGAGTATTGTAATCGTGTTTGGTATCAAATGAATTAGAATGCAGTCCTGCAGATGAAACTGATTGAAATAAATAGTTTGTGTTTACAGCTGAGTTTGTCGGAACAAAAAAGTTTTACCGATCATAAGTCATCGACAAAAAGCATAATTTTGAGCGGAAGTAGGCAGTTTTGGGTTTACAACCTTAAAATGATTTCATCTGAGCAGTTCATTGATAAGATTTTCCAAATTTTCAGATACAAGGACCGAAAGGTTAAAAGGTATTTTTTCATATCATCATGGACGAATTGATAAGTTAAAATAGATTATGTTAAGTACAAGCATGATTATGAGGTCTGTTGAAAATTCATTGTTTCAATTCCACGGAGGATTTCTGTTTGTAAAATGATTCATTTTCATTTTCTGATTTTTTTCAGTCCGCATTGTGCTCAAGGATCAGTTTGTTTCCAGAATAAATGTGAGGGTATGTTTCTATTGTTCCATGAAATTTTGAAATCATACAAATTATATGATTCTTTCAAAATATTTAAATTGACACCATGACGAATGTAGAAGAGCTGAGTCAACAAAGATAAAGAAACATATGTGATCTTTTATACCGACGATATGTCCCTGGTGTCGCTTAAGGGACACTATACTTGGTACTTGTCCAATCTACAACATTGTACATGACAAATATGGATAATAACCATATCCCCGTTTACAGCACAAAATCGATAACCCAGAAAATCAGAAACCGAAGGCATACAAAATCAGGATAAAACAGAAACCAAAGCAAACAAACAAAAACATCCACCATATGAAAAGAAGCGAACTCCCGATATGAGAGTGAGACCAGGTGCCCAGGAAGAGTAAGCATCGCCTGCTTGCATGCAACACCCGTCGCTTCAATTCGGTAGAACTGTCACATCCGGTTACTTCCATTTTGGAAGATATAGAGTACAATCTTTGGTTGGATGGTTCAAACGGTCTATGACAGAATATCATCCACCATTCTGGAAAGTTGGACATTATAGTGTATGACGAGTTCCCCATATCGACCGTAGAACTTCCTCAGTGACGATGTTAGTCGGTCACAAACATGTGCATCCTTAACCATTTCCTTCCGACTGGCTGTGTCGTTTGGACTCCATGACAGGCCCTGTCCAAACTGCGTTAGAGACAAAAGAGCCCTACAACCTGTCCACTATGAATGTCTGTCGGATTCCTTTGATGATTACTTGCATGAGATTGCTCTATCCGGCAGAGTACGGATTTTTTTCGTACGATATATGATTTACATATAATGATTGTTGTTCAGCTTTTGCGCTTTTTCGGTGAGTATTGCTAGTAGGGAATGGAAAAAATATGAAAAACATCTTTATAATTACATTTTACGTGCTAATTAAGTTGTTTCTGTTCCTCGATTCTGTACCAAAAAAATCAGTGTAAGTGGTATTAGATGAACTTCTGTGAAGATACTAATATTCTTAACTCTAAAAGCTGAAACATATGCAAAATTGGGAAGAAAATGGCAAATAGTAATGAATCATACGCCACAATGGCGGCCAAAATGGCGGCATCAACTCGCAATAATACAGTTAAACCAGTATTTCTGAAAGATACAGACATTTTCTATTCTAAACCAACAAAAGAGGAATGGATAACCCATACTGAACTCTATAAGGCCATCGGCAAAGTAGTCCCGCCAGAACATCTATCTGGTTTACAACGAGTTCGAAGACTGTGGCGAATTTATTTTGATGACCCCAATGTAAGAGCCTCATTCGTAACCAAAGAGTTTTCTCTTAGAGGGATTCATGTCCCCGTATATAGTACAAATCCTGGCACGGCTTACGGCGGTGAGACGACCCGAGTTATTGTAAAAAACATCCCTCTTTCCGCAGATGATGCACAAATCAAGAGAGTCTTGGCAATTCATCAGTGCGAGTTATTGTCTCTCTTAAGAGAGAAGTTACGTGTAGATGGTCGTTTGACCAATTGTGAGACGGGAGACCGCATCACAATAGTAATGAAGTTGAATTCCCCATTACCAACCACAATGGAAATTGGTAGATACAAGGCACAAATCTATCACAAAGGTAAAAAAACACCCAAATGCAACAACTGCCTGGAAGAAAGTCACTATACAAGGGAGTGCGAAAACGATACCGTGTGTAAAGGCTGCTTACAACCAGGCCATATCATAGCAGAATTCCCAGAAGCATTCTCAGAACGTAAAGACACCGTGGAGGAGGATACATTTGATGAACGTGATGAATCTGATTATGTGGAGGAAGAAGGATCACATGTGGAGGGTAGTAACCCTCAAGTGGATAAAGAGAAATCCTCTAGTGCATCTGAACATGCGTTAGTGAGTGTTCCTTCACCAAAACCACAGTCTGTTCCTCAAAAATCCTCAACACAGACAAAAGGTCAGCAAAATAGCAAACCTGGCAGTAAGTCACAGCTGCCTGTTACATCAAGCAGCATCATGGAAAAATTCATTCAAGGAGGGAAGTCAACCCCAGCAGGCAAAAGGACAAGTAAAGACACAAGGTCTCCGCCTACACCTGTGGAAAAAATCCAAGCTCGAGAGCGTCAAACAAAAAAGGCCAAAGACGGCACATAAGTTCCTATGTGAATAAATAATGACTAGTAATGATAATCATTTTGGCAATTAATTTGTCATATATCACATTGGACGACTAAAAATTTATGAAATAAAAATTGGAAAATATGAATATGAAAAGAAAATGTATAAACATATGTATAAAAATTACATTTATGTGTAAAGATAAAAATAACAAAAATATATCAATATAAATGACCTTACACTTAATATCAACTAACACACAAGGGCTAAGAGACAAACTAAAAAGAAACAGATTATATGAGTGGATTAAAAATCAGAAAGCAGACATTATATTATTACAAGAAACACATTTTACAAAAGAGTAAGAACCATATATAAAAAGTGAATGGAAAGGCAAATTCATACACAGCTTTGGAACCTCCCAAAGTCGAGGAGTTAGTGTATTACTTAAAGATAACATTGATATAATTAATTTTGAATCTGATAAATCTGGTAGATATATAATACTGAATGTTGCTATAAATGAATTGACATTCTGCATTACAAATATATATGCACCCAATGATAAAATTAATAAAGATAACTTTTTTAAAAATATCAAAAAAGAAATCAATAATTATAGTCAAGGTCCAAATATAATCGGTGGTGATTGGAATGAAATCCAAAGTAAAGATGATAGAAAATCACAATCAACAAAAATCAAAATCAACAAAAATCTGGAAGAAATTAAGTTTGAACTGAAATTAATGGACCCATGGAAAATTCTTAATCCTATTAAAATACAATTTACTTGGAGGAGAAAAAACACAAATAATGAAGCAAGTAGGATTGATTTCTTCCTAATTTCAAAAGATATAGCTAATCGAATAAAATCATCAGATATAAGACCTATACAAATAAAATATACAGATCATCAAGCAGTTTCCCTTTGTTTTAACATAACATCAGTGAAACGAGGTCCAGGATGTTGGAAATTTAATAAGAGTTTCTTGAATGATGAAAAATACTGTAAAATAATAGATGATACCCTGAAAGAATATAACAATAACATACATGGTAAATACGATGCAAGAACGCGATGGGAATTATGTAAACTGGAAATTAAAGAAAAGTCAATAAAATATGGGATATACAAAGCGAAACTGAATGAAAATAAGATACAAAAACTGGAAAATAAACTTAAACTGAAAAATAATGAAGATTCAGAAGAGAAGAGTGATATTGAAAAAAATTAAAAGATTTATACTATCAAAAAGCTCTAGGTGCTCAAATACGATCTAGAATTAAATGGATACAAGAAAGGGGAAAGAAACACTAAATTCTTCCTATCAAAAAAATAGGCAAACGAAAAAATCAATATCTAAAATTTATGATGAGAATGATAATATTCTAACTGATCAAATAAAAATCTTAGGAAGACAAAAACAGTTTTATGAAAAACTTTATACATCAACTGAACCTAAAGAAGAAGAGATAAAAATTACCTTAATAATATTAAATTTGAAGACATACTAAGTGAAGATGAAAGTGATAAATGTGAAGGATGGTTAACTGAAGAGGAATGTTTTAAAGCAATAAGCAATATGAAATAAAATAAATCACCGGGTCTTGATGGCCTCACTCTAGAATTCTATAAACATTTCTGGCATAAGTTATAATATCTCATTTTGTCAGCATTTAATGAAGGTTATTAAATAGGAACTTTATCAGAAACTCAACGGATAGGACTCCTCTCTTTAATGTATAAGAAAAATGACCCTTTTGATCTCCAAAATTGGAGACCCATTACATTACTCAATAATGATTATAAAATTATAGCACATTGCTTAGCACAAAGAATAAAACCTTTTCTACCTAAATTAGTAAATAAAGACCAAAACGGATTTATAAAAGGAAGAAATATCAATTATTCAATTCGTCTAATTCAAGATATAATAGAACACAGTGAAAACTCAAAATCAGATGGAGCTATTTTGTTTTTGGACTTTAAAAAGCTTACGACACAGTAGAATGGAATTTTATGTTTTTAACATTGAAATATTTTGGATTTAAAGAATCATTTATAAAATGGGTAAAAGTTTTATATCATCAAATATCATGTAAAGTAACTAATAACGGTTGGATATCAGAGAAGTTAGATATTTCTAGGGGCATTAGACAAGGGTGCCCACTATCTTTGTTACTCGTTGTTTTGACAGTTGAAATCATGGCTTTACATATAAGACAAGATAAAAGTATAGAAGGCATAGTTATAAGTGATAATCAAGAAAGAGATTTCAAACTGACACAACTGGCGGACGATACAACATTGTTTCTGAAACGTAAAAAAGATATATCTAAGGCTTTGAATACAATTGAAATCTTTGGATCATTATCTGGGTTGATTCTAAATAGAGAAAAACATTTGCAATGAAACTAGGAAACATTGAAATAGAAGATAATTTTGAAGGTATTGATTGGTCTCATTCAGAAATAAAAACGTTAGGGATTATTTTTAGTAAAGATATTGAGGCAATAACAGAAAAGAATTGGAATAGCAGAATAACTAAAATAATCAAATCATGGAAATTAAGGAAATTAACATTTATAGGAAGAATACAAATTGTTAAAAGTCTATTAATTCCCCAAATTACATACCTCATCGCAGTACTACATATGCCAAATACAATATTAAAACTAATTGAACGAATCTTATTTCACTATATATGGGACGGGAAAAAAGAAAGAGTAAAAAGAAAAACACTAATCATGAAATATGAAGATGAAGGACTGAACATGATAGACTTAAATGCTCACATTAAAACAATTTTGGTAGGGTGGGAAGAAAAACTAATAGAATCAGACAATAGCCAATGGAAAGTTATTCCTAATAAATATTTCAATCAATATGGATCAAATCTTTTAATCTTCAAAATGAATCTAAATAATATTAATGAGATAAAAAATATCAATAAAATTCCACCATTTTACCAAAATATTCTAAAATCCTGGATTGAGCTAAAAAGAAATAAAGAACCAAATACAGGCTTAGAAATTTCAAATCAAATTATATGGGGTAATCAATTCATAAAACAAGGTAAGCATGTACTGATAATGAATAATTGGATTAACAGTAATATAATATACATAAAAGATATAATTGATGAGCAAGGAAATATTAATGAATTAGCTATCTTAAATAAACTTAATGTAAAACAAAACTGGATATCTGAATTTCTAACAGTAAAGAATTCCATACCAAAAGCATGGCATACTTTGATTAAAAAGGCTAACTTAAAAAAGTATCAAAGTAATAAGGCACCAAAAATGAAATAGAGAAAACAAACAATAAAAAGATTTATCAATATTTTGTACACTTACATTCTGAGAAATCAATTACAGATCTAATATGGAAAGAGAAATTACAAGTTGATGAAAATACAATCAAGCATAGTTTTAAATTTATTTTCAGTATTCTGAAAGAAAACAAACTTAAAATTTTCAGATGGAAATTTATAAATAAAATTTTACCAACTAAGTCACTATTATTCCGATGGAAAATAACACCAGATCCTTTATGTAATGTTTGTAAGGAAATCGAAGATTATGAACATTTCTTTATCAAATGCAAATATTTAGAACCATTTCTATCTGAAATTAAAAAAACTTTTCGATTCCCTACAGTTTAAGAAAAGCATGATTATACTAAAATATTTTGTCATTGGATATAAACCTCAACATAAAGAACATAACATTATAAACATACTACTGACTCTAATATCATTTGCAATATATAAAGCCTATCATGTAAGTGAGCAAAAAACTAAAAATGTAAATATTTTGAATATATTTAAGGCATCCATCAAACTGTGGGCTGTAATCTGTAGACATCAGAATTATAAAATTCCTCCAATGCTGACACAAATCTGTACACATCTCGGAATAGAAGTCCACCAAAATAATGTATAAGTAAAATCCATATCAAGTTTTTCCCAATAATAAAAATCCGAAAATCCATGAAATCTTCTTTAGATCTAAAATTAAGTAAATAAAGATATAATTAAAGAATATTTAAATACAAATTAAATGAACGAATGAATGAATGAATGAATGAATGAATGAATGCATGCATGCATGCATGCATGCATGCATCATCTATACTTGAAAGCATACATACAAACAAGACATAAGTAAACAAACTTAGGGAAAACCCAGTTCTAAAAATAGATCACTGCTGTTTATCTTTTCCTCAAATATAAGTAAACAATAAATACATAAATAAATAATAATTTATCTATCAAAATAGACTTAGAATATATATATCAATATGCTTTTATATCTTTTAATTAGAGCTACATATCGTGTATGACTTACCATGTAATGAATTCATATTTTTGTAGTCAATAATCATAATGTATTCAGCATTGAGTGGACCAAGCACCACCAGAATAGTTTACTGAAAAAATAAAAGTAAAATGAAACACGTAAATACTGAAACAATAGTATGTATAAAATCAAAACAATGTATATTATATATATACATTGTATATATGGTACATGTATATCATTTAAAAAAAATACTATTAAGTGAAGTTTGTTAAAAATAAAATTACTATTTCTATACTCTTATCTCATACATGTACATCATACTAAATATCTAGGTCATTGACCCCTATGACACGATGACAAACACTATTAATTTGCATATTTCTCTCTGGAAAATTACCATGCTATAAATATGAATATTACAAAATATACTAAATTTGTTTAATGTACGACAGAATGAATATTACAAAATTTTCGAATACTTTAAATAAGATGAAAGCTTATTTCGATACTTACCTGTCATATTTCACTGTAAATTAGTGGCATACTGCCCGGTGTGGGTTTTTCCACGCTATACTTACAACCATGCTCACACTGTGTCTCCTCGTTTTATTGCATGTCATTTCCAGCAACTACAACACCCAGAAAACATGGTACCACAAACAACAAACAGCCAACCTCCTAAACATCAATATGAAAAGTTCTGGAAGGTCGCCAATTTCCTTACCATCGAAAACTTCAAAACATACGAACATATTCATAATTACCATCATATTGGCAGGAGACGTTGAACTAAATCCGGGACCAAGAAATACAAGCATATACCCCTGTGGATTATGTGAACATCCAGTAACATGGAACTGCAAAGGAGTCTGCTGTGACAACTGTAATGTTTGGCATCATAACTCATGTATCGAGCTCTGTACCGAAGACAACGAACTCCTTGAGAGACCCAACGTACAATGGCTATGTTGTAAATGCGAGAGCATAAATGTTGACAGCTTCACATTCAGGAGCTACGAACTAGAAACATCAAACATATACGAACGAATATCGGACCCTTACATCAACCTCGAATCTTGTAACTCTGTATTCAGCCCGATTAAAGCAAGTAGCCCACTGTCAAACCACTCGACATCAAGAAGGCAATATAGCGAAAAAAGTAGAACCTCAACAAGATCACAACTAAACAGTAACCCATACAACATACCACCAAAAAGGAATTTACGAGTTATGACTATAAACTGCAGAAGTATAAGGGACAAAAAAAGCAGAATTTGAAACAGCACTCCACTACTTAAAACCAGACGTAGTGTGTGGAACCGACTCATGGCTTAAAGGAATAAAACCAGGAAAACAACCAGAAAAAGACGCTATAAAATCAAGCGAAATTTTTCCATCTAACTACAATGTCTACAGAAATGATAGGGGAACACTAGGAGGAGGAGTCTTCGTCATGGTTGAAAAGTCAATAACATCAGTAGAGCAGACACAATTCATAACAGAAGGAGAAGTAGAATGGGTTAAAATCAAGCTGAAAAACAACAAAGACTTGTTAATTGGATCATGTTATATACCTCACAGGAAACAACAACACATAGAACAACTTAAGCTATCGTTGGAAAAAATAGAAACACATAAAGTAGAGAACATTATCTTAACGGGAGACTTCAACTGCCCGAACATAAACTGGGACATAGCAACAGCCTCAAATCCGGACAAAGAAATACAACAGGGACTCGTAGATGTAACATCTAATAACAAACTAACACAGATTCACAGAGAAGAAACAAGAGAAGGCAACCTACTAGACCTGGTCTTTGTGTCAAACCCAACCTTGATCAAATCATCGGTCAATGTGCCAGGGATATCAGATCACGATATAGTCATCACAGACTTAGAAACAAAAGTCCATTATCAAACAACACCGCCGAGAAAATGTTATTTATAGAACAAAGCAAACTGGACAGAAATACATAAGGACTTAGGAAAACTACACAAAACAATAGAGGAATCAAACAATCAGGAGAAAGATATAGACAACCTTTGGACAACATTCAAAAGTAAACTTTTTGAAACCATGGATCGGAACATACCCAACAAACAACTGAGATCTAAAAATAACATACCATGGGTAAGAAGGAAAGACAACGGCTGTACCAACAGGCTAAAAAGACGAAAGACTGGAAAAATTACAAATCATTTCAAAGAGACTGTAAACGTCAATTAAGGAGAGCAGAATGGGAATATTTTAACAGCAACATCATGAAGGGACTAGAAAACAACAATGCTAAGCCTTTCTGGAGGTATGTAAAGTCCAAAAGACAAGATTCGTGCGGAATTGCACCACTGAAGAAAGGCAACAACCTAATAAACGAAAGCAGAGGGAAAGCGGAACTACTCTTAAACCAATTCAAGTCTGTGTTTACCAAAACAACCGACACAAACTTGCCACCAACAAGAATCAAGTCAAAGAACGTCATCAAAGCGATAAAAATCAACGAAAAAGGTCTAGAAAAATTGCTACAGGAAATAAATACAACAAAATAATCAGGACCAGATAACATCCCGAACAGGATATTTAAAGAATGAGCAGCACAACTGGCACCTATCCTGAAAATAATATTCCAAAAAATCCCTAGATACAGGAACATTACCAAAGGACTGGAGGGATGCTAACATATCAAGCATCTTAAAAAAAGGAGACAAGCACCTCCCAGAAAACTACAGGCCTGTATCGCTCACCTCTGTCACATGTAAAATACTAGAACATATAATCTGCAGGAACATTATGAAACATCTGGAAACTAACAAGATATTAACAAACCTAAACCACGGCTTTAGAACAGGCTATTCCTGCAAAACTCAGCTTATAACAACAGTAAATGACTTCTTGAAAGAACACGACAAAGGAAATCAAGTTGCAATCCTAGACTTCTCCAAAGCTTTCGACACTGTTCCTCACAACAAATTACTACATAAATTACATCAATACGGGATTCAAGGAAATATTCATATTTGGCTTACCAACAAAGAGGACAATGAGAACAGTCGTAGAAGGAATCTCGTCAGAAGAAACAACTGTAGACTCCGGGGTCCCTCAAGGAACGGTACTCGGACCGATAATGTTTTTGTGCCATATAAACGATCTCCCGGACAATGTCAGCTCGTCCGTCCGACTATTTGCTGATGACTGCTTGTTATACAGAACGATAAGAAACACCCAAGATCACGAAACACTACAAAAGGACCTTAACAATTAAGAAAACTGGGCAAATAAATGGGGAATGAAGTTTAATGCCAAAAAATGCTACATCCTTTCGATCAACAAGAAAACATCAAAATTCTACCAACTGAACCAACACATACTGCAGGAAGTACAAGACAACCCCTATCTAGGCCTCCAGATCTCTAACGACCTTAAATGGAACACACACATCAACAACGTGTGCAAAAAAACCCAGCTCAACCTTAGGCTTCATTCGCAGAAATCTAAGAAATGTTCCACAAAACTGCAGAAAGACCGCCTATATCTCCTTAGTAAGATCAATCATGGAGTACGGTGCAACAATCTGGAATCCGTACCTAAAAGGAGATATAGATAAACTGGAGAAAATACAAAACAGAGCCATCAGATTCATCAAAAAGGACTATAAAAGTAGGGAAAGTGGATGCATAACAAAGATGAGGGAAGAACTAGAGCTGGAAACATTAGAAGCAAGACGGCTCAGCCTACGCCTGATCCTGATGTATAAGATAGTGGAGGGGTTGGTGCCGGCTTTACCGACTGATAAATTTGTAAAATTTCAAAAATCTAAACGCCAAATAAAATCCCGAGATTGCGAAACGACAAACCTAGTAGAAAAACGCGTCTGCAATAACACCAAAAGTCTTATAATACCGGACAGTCGAACACCTCAATACAAGAACAGCTTTCTAGTCAGCACAACTGTCCATTGGAATCATCTACAAAAGACGTCGTGCATGCAAAGTCTGCAGAAGCATTCAAAACCGCTCTCGCAGACCGTCGCGACTAAAAACTAGCGACTCTCTCTACCGTTGCGTAAAAACCAGAATTGGGTTCTGCAACGTACCAGATACAGATATAGATGCCTCTCAGTACTCTTGACACGTCATATCTGCAAATCCTCGTGCGCAACGACGAGGTCATTATATATAACGCTATGGATTTTAGATATCGCAAACTGAATTTATAGAAAATTGCGGCCAAATATTCATTCTGTTTACCAAATTATTAAATCACTACCTTCTATATAATGTATACTTGTTATTATGGGTTTTTGATGCCCGGAAAGACCTAACTATTTGTTAAAGGGCATCTATATATATAGCAATAAAAAAAGTTGTTTCTGTTCCTTTTTACCCGAATCTTAACATTTGAAATATCACTGCGGAGGGAGAACGTCACTTGACGTAACAGCAACGAACGTTTTTCGCTAGCTTCGAAGTAGTAACTTTTGTACGAAACATTGTAGAAAAATGAGAAATTGAATTTTGCTTTTGTTTTTATTTTGAACATTCAAATTAAAACCGAATGAAAAAATGAATCGTGATAATTTGCGATTTTTGTCCAACATCATTAAGACCAAGCGGAGGGTTCAACTGGAGAAATGTCACGGAGATTGGAAGGAACACATTCATTTTGAAACTCACTTTAACACACTGTTTAAATCCTGTTTAAACCTATGTATCATTATTCAAACTTCAATAAAATTACCCGGTTTCCTCTGGAAGTAATTAGAATATTGCAAAATTCGAGTACAAATCTGCGAAAAGATACAAATAAAAAATTAATGTACATGAATTTTATGACATACATACACATGACACAAGATCTGCAAGATCGCTGATACTCGAAATATTTCTGATATGTATAATTCCATAAGATGCAAAGATAAATTCACTGTTGATACATGACACAAGTGGATCAAATCCTCATCCTAGTCTTAAATATTTGATCCACTGATGTCTGAATTCGCTCATCCAAACATGGCATCTTTCTGTAGACGACTATTCAGGCCGTCCTTGAACTTCGTCTGGTATGACGCGTGATCGACTTACTACGTCACTCGTCTCGAAAGTGTACATGTGGGTGACCTAGATTTTGACACATTAAATCACTGGGGGTAGAAGGCGTTGATTAATAATTGAATTTTGAATCTGTGTTATTGAAATCAATAAATCGAATTGTCTTTTTATGAGAAATTAATCTGCGTATGTTCTAATGTCACGTGAGAGATTCTTGCGTTTATCGAAAATTGCAGTGCAGTTGCTTTGGTACCTTCATATAAGGGAAACGCAATAGGAATGTTATTATCAGTGATTGAAAGTCAAATACAAAGTCTATTTTCAAAAAGCCACAATCTATAGACTTCAGAATATTGAAAAAAATACAAAAATGAGCTTCGTCATGGGAAAAAAAGGACCAACAGACGAAGACAATATTCATTTAAGTGTTATTTCGTTGTCTTGTTTATATGGTTATCATACAACAAGCAGAGTATTATACATAACAATTGCGCGTTTTTGAAACTACTGGACAATCAGTATTATGAGTAGGCAATCCGGAGAACTACATCATTTGCTTCTTTCATAGCAGTTTGCCGTCTTAGCTAGGCATCGATTGCCCATCTGTCTCTTTGTTGTGCATTCGTTAGTGTTTTGATGTCGACTTTGGTATTCCTTTTCCTTTTGCTTCTACTGTTGTGCTTGTTTGCTCTGTATTGTCGGAAAGGTTTGTATTGGGGGTTTTGTTTTTGTTTATTGTGAGTTTTGTTGGTAATACCCTCCTTTCTTTTACGATAAATGCAATTTCGTTGTCGAACGATGCACTTTTGTGGTTAGTGACGAGGTGAAAACCAAAGATATCCTAAACCCAAGACTGATTTACCATCATGTAAAATACAAAAATACAAAATACATGTACGAGTTGCACGTTGAGATGCAAAGAGGAGATTCCCAAGTAGATATTATAGCGACTAACATATCCCTACCTTCATTCAATTAGGACAAAGGTATAATCATTTTAATTTGCATTCGGACATGAAAGTATGTAGAATTTTACTAGTAACTTCAATTTAAAAATGCATATATCTGGAATGTCTTTGTATAACAAAGGAAGCATAGAAAAAAGAAGAATATCTTCAACGAGACCATGTTTCAGGGTTCACAGCGACACAAACATACAGAAAATCGAAGCAAAGACATTTTTAACACTAAAACAAACCTAGAAAACAAGAGATAAATGAATATGTTCACAGAAAGACGAAAAAAAAAATTTCCAAAATCTAAGATGAAACCAAATAGCGACTAAAAAGTCTGACACATGTCCATACGAATGTAAACGACTTCAAATTGAATAACATCATTTAAGAATAGATAAATTAGCAACATGGACCAGACATGCACGTTTCGGGTACTTAACCCTCGTCAGTGATCCTCAAATCTAAACAATGTAATATGCCAAAAAGTATGAAATTACTATGTCGAAAAAGGGTATCGAAAGACGTAGCAGTATGGGTGGGATATGATGCTACAGGACCCACGTTTTAGGAATTTCAAGAAATTTTGATAACAGAAATTTTAGAATGCGTTGAAGAAACGATCAAAGAAGTCGACTTTAGAAAGAGAGAAATATTGAACGACTATACTATACAGCGATATTTCTTGTTTGGTAGATTTTAACCTAAATGCGTCATACGTTAGAGTCGCCGATACCAAAGACAAGACGTCACACATCTTACAATTTAGACTAGGAAGGGGATGGTTCAGTGTAGTCGAAATGCATGGTATACAACAACCCTCAAGGTTCTGCCGTGTAATGAATATTGAACCGTAAGTACATGTATCAAATATTGTACAATCATTACAGGAGTTGTGTTGTTGAATAGGAAATGTCTATTTGGACATTATAAACCAAGGACTGATTTTTTTCTAAAAAAAACTCCATTAAAAGGTCTACAACAACAACTATTGAAACCCATAAATGTCATACCCGGTAACACTTGCAATGAACGCACACAGTACGAGCTTAAAAGAAACAGAATGAAAATCGGTAAAGGAGCAAGAATTCTGTCTTTTTCGATATAACATTGTACAAGCTTGGACGTGCATATGAAGTCTTTTTTATCCGTTTCCATTTTTACAAGATTCTTCCGTTCTTGACTTACCCACAATCATGTCAATAACATATAATTATGGTATAGATTACATGTAGCGTCATCTTGGGATTGACAAACTATGTTTACATACATGAATAACATACTATTTTTTAGTATTTCAGATATTATCCCAAAACGCTAATTGGGGTTTTATCTTATACAGAGATCGGCCATACTACCTTCAAAGGAAAACAACTGTTGTGGATGAGGAAGGTTGCGTCTTGGTAAAAAACCTTGATTGCCAGACTGCTTGCATTGGTAAAGTTCAGAATCTTCAAACTTGTTCGGAGAAATACAGACTTTCACTTATTTGTAATTCAGGTAAATTTAGCCTACCATTAGCTCTATATTTTTTATTTGGTCCACGATGAAAACATTCTAGAAAATTAAGAGACAAAACGACAATATAGAAATGAAATGGAATCAGATGAACATGTTGGAAAATGATACACCTCCCATCGTATAGGCAAACAAATTATCAAAAGATTTCTACTGTTCATGCAGTATTGTTCTTCAATATTAGCTTTATTGAATGTATGAATAAAAGAGAAAGGGAAGGATCTCCAGCATAACAACCCTGCAGACACACAGCGAAACAAACCCACAAGAAACTGACGGCTACTTTTCACAGCTCATCCGGTATGCTAGAGCATATACTGATGTTTTGGATTTTCATAGTAGAAATTTACAAGTTACCAAGAAACCAAGAAACTTTAAGGACAAGGTTTTTGCTTTCACAAATTTTCTGGAAATTTTACGAAAATTATTGTCATTTTTTTTTTCAATTCGGATCAATACAGGCAACAGAATATATTACTTATTTTACAACCTGCATTTTATGGTGACATAATTAACCAGATTAAGAGAATCTATCACCCCTTTGTACAGGGACAGGGAAATCCCACCCGAGTACCAAAGATTTGCAGTGCAAATCTTTGGTACTCGGGTGGGATTTCCCTGTCCCTGTACAAAGGGTTGATTGATTATTTTTCTCTCACCCATATATTTTCACATAATTCGTGAATAAACATTGCTTGTTTTGCGTTAAATGTTGCTTCATGTGACGTCAAACACTGCTAAACCTACGCAAACGTCTATGACGTCACAATAGTGAGTATCGAGACAAACATCCGGGGGGGTGCGAGAAAGAGTTGTCTCAGAACGGGTAAATCTGTAGATATCTCTGTCCGGGGTAAGAGAAAATAAGCATCAAAGATAGACAACATAACTATCGAAAATGCGTCAGAATCATCAAACGCTTACAATGTACAACGGAGCCACCAAAATTCATTTCAGTAGGAAACTCTCCTTTTATTTGTAGAATCAAGAATCAAAATTTGTATATTTTCTTTACAGGGAGTGCGCGGCTCAGAATTTCCTGTTGTGTCGATTCAGTAGCATATCCAAATAAAAATATCACCGAAATTAAAGGAGGTTAAAGGAGGTCATCTTAGCACCAAACCTACAATGTTATTTTGAGGATATATTTTATTTGGATATGATACTGAATCGACCCTACAGGAAATTTGGAGCCGCGCACACTCTGTATAGAAAATTTACAAATCTAAATGCAAAAGTAAAAGAGGGCGCTACTGAAATGAATTATTTTGGCTCCGATGGAAGCGATAATGATGAGAAGGAGCTCGAACGATTTGTATGGAATTCCGCCCCGTTGAGACCGAAAGAAAAAGTTTTCTCATTAAAAGAATATAAAACTTCGGTAAGAATTTTGCTGAATTTTATGAACATAGTAATATTTCAAACATGCGACCTATATTTTGTGTATAATTTGGGTTAAAACAGTCGATTTTAACACTAAAGCCCATGGAAACTGAAACAGTTTTTAGAGTATTGTTCCCCACCTTGCTACAGGATTTCCCTTTAATAGAAACTTCAGTTTGACAAGATCTACCAGTATGGCATGTAAGATCATGTAGCAAGGTGGGGAACGATGTCAACCAGGGGAGCGAAATATAAAAAAGGGGGGTAGGTTGAAAAGGCTCGAAATTTTGAGTTATTATACACAAATATATCACGTTTTCTTTCGATGGGTTTAGAGCGATGATACTTTGCAATTATATATAATATGTTAATTAATTAATTACTTTTATGACGTCATAAAATTGGTTTGTGTGAGCTGTAAACATTTTGCGACTACATTTTTTTCTTTTGAGATATCCAACAAAGAACACTGATCTGGAATATATTTTATTTTCCTTTATTTATCAATCACAAAAATATTTTATTCCGATAGTTTTTCGCTTATCTTTTCTTAATGTAAACGCTCTAAGCGAATTTATCCATTGTGAACTATTGGAGGTATAGTGATGAACCAAAAATGGCCGTTCTAAATACAGAAAAGAAATACTAGTTTTTGAAGGAGAACAATAATTCTACCGTTTATTAAATAACTTAATGTATGATAACTTAATATAACTCAGATTAAAACGATTTTCTCAATTTCATCTCATTTTATTGAATTTTATATCGTAATACCAAGGACTCTAAATGGTTGACCCCACGTTGCTACGTTTTCGAATAAATGCCAAGTAGGTGATGTAAATGATAAACATATTAGTACATATTATAGATAAGAATAGTTTAAGTAACCCTGGAGGAGATTTTATTATCTGGGCGGATTTCCCGCCAATTCGTGCGAGGTCCTTTAATATTCGAAACACGTGTCTGGTGCAGAAAAATTGGTTTGGAATTTTCTTCATGAAGATATAGAGATAGAACACTTCCGTATTACTATGTTCAAAATAGCATTGCAGGGATGCTAAATGTTAACCTCCTTTAATTTCGATGATATTTTTTAATGGAACGACAAGTTTCCGAAATAGCAAAATAGTATATATGATGTCAAACCAATAAAGGGCCAGAAAGAAGCTTCTTTTAGGCGAAAGAGCTGGAAAGAAGTAATTAAGACACTTCTAAACATCAAGTCAAGGGGAACGATTTTAACTGCTCCACTTTGCAAAAAAGTAATAAGAGTTATGGGTTCTTACAGTTTACATTGAACTCTATGTAAAAAAGTTATTTTTTCCTAAAAATTTCAACAGAACATTAGGGCATCAAATATCGATTGGTAAAAAAAATCTTGAAATATATTTCATCAAATTTAGCTGAAAAATCAAATGTTCACCAACTAATTTTTCTGCAAGGGGAGATCAATCATAGAATGTCCCTTTTCAAAATTTCTCTTATAACGATATCTACTAGCCTATGGCTAGTACAAAAGTTGTTAAAATATCATATGACACAGAAAGATATTCAATGATGAATAAACTTAATTTCAATGTTTATGGCATAAGTTTCTCCATTATCCATTGAATACCTTAAATGATTGAAAAACAAGCAAAAACCTCCGTAAGGTATCAGAACATCATACATTTCGATCTCTCGCGGTGTAATCGAGAAAATACTCAACCAATAGTATATTGGTGAGCGACTGCCTTCGTTTGACGATACAATGATAATACTAAACACTATATCATCTCACTTTCCATAGTGTTAAAAGAATTAAAACACCAGATTGACACAAACAAATGGTTTTGACCTTGTTAAACACAGCTGAGATGAACAAGTTATAATCTGATTCCATCTCCATTGGAGTCAAACCCTTAGTGGTCGTTAAAGCTTAATCTAGATCATGTATACCATTTTAATTGCGATATGATTATCTCGGATACATGCAAAAATTACCCCCGGGTTGTTTGTTATGATGCCAGTTTCGTAGTTGTATCTCATCGAAACTCTAGATTGATTTCATGCGTGAGAGCATTTTTGGAAGTTCCTCATTCCGAGTTCCAATCCGAGGATAAATTTCCGACAACATTTATTTGTTATAGCTGTGTAAATGAAAACTGTTTCAAATAGATTACAGGACAAGTGCAGTTTTTGTAAATGGCTACATTGACCACGCGTTTTTGAATGGCAAAGTGGAAGCCCTCCATAACAACCAATGGTTACAAGTTTGCAGCAGAGAGAGACAAAGTGTCGCTTTTATTCAAAGAATCATTGGAGATTTATGCCAAAGAAATAAATATAACAAGTAAGATATTATTGAATATTCCACGTGTTACAAATTACAAAAACTTCTTTGCTTACTTCATGACTCGTTTCGATGTGTCTGCTTTGATTATTTGTTGGACTATGGGTCTTTTGGGTGTTTTTTGTCTATGTAAATATTGAAATCCGTGTTTCCAGTGCACCAATTGCATTCAACATGTCTAATCTGCAATGTTCGAAGCTTAAATAGAGAAAATCTTATTAATGAATATGTATGTGTTAAACGTCTTCAAATTCAATAGCATCATTTTAGAACAGATAAAATTTCAGCATGGACCAGACATGCACGTTTCGGGTACTTAATCCTCGTCAGTTATCCTCAATCCAAACAATGTAATGTTGCCAAAGATAAATATTCTAAAAACTGATCAATAACTAATTCAAAAGAAGCTAAGGAGAGGGAGAGTCCTATGCCTTCAGTGAGATGTCCCTTAGTTTTAGAATAATTTGAATCATAAGATTGGATGAGGAAGAATTTAAAAGTGCCGAAACACTGTAAAAATAGGCGAAGGGTTATCTTGGGTACTAATAGTCCACCAACACAGGTACCAACTTTGTGGCTGAAATTGTGAAAATTGAAAGATTTCAAGGAGTAATCTCTCATTGAGAAAGGTGGGGATCTCCAACAACACCTAGTTGCAGCATCAACAGCAACCTCCCAAAACACCCACTGTAAAACACAAAAATGACACGCACAGAAAGAGACGCAGTAGTACAAAGAACGTCAAATTACAGAAAAACATAAAACACAAATGACTACACATAAACCAACGAGACCCATGGGCAAACGGTGCCGACTTAGGACGGCCATCTGCCTCGTCAGTAGCAGACGGTGTGGTTATCCTGGATTACGTGCGCACAACCCTCCCACTATTCCGATTACCCATAGGTCTCGAAGAACGTACAATTGTGGTGTAAAACAACCTCCTCACTGTCAGATGACCACACACAAACAAGACCGCAAGACGCAGGGGCCTAAGCAACACAGATGAATATGTACATTGATATAAAAAAGAGGGCATGCGTAATACGACCTGTGCTCTGCCGGCTGTAGCGAGCTAATGTATGTTATCACCCGAGGAGTCCGACTGACATTCAGAGAGGACAGGTGGTGATGCTCAAATTTGAAATGACAAATATGGATAATGACCATATCCCTGTTTACAGCACAAAATCGATAATTCAGAAAATCAGAAACCGAAGGCATACAAAATCAGGATAAAACAGGAACCAAAGCAAACAAACAAAAACCTCCACCATATGAAAAGAAGCGAACTCCCGATATGGGAGTGAGACCAGGTGCCCAGGAAGAGTAAGCATCTCCTACTTGCATGCAACACCCGTCGCTTCAATTCGGTAGAACTGTCACATCCGGTTACTTCCATTTTGGAAGACATAGAGTTAAATCTTTGGTTGGATGGTTCAAATAGTCTATGACAGAATATCATCCACTATTCTGGAGAGTGGGACATCATAGTGTATGACAAGTTCCCTATATCGACCCCAGAACTTCCTCAGTGACGATGTTAGTCGGTCACAAACATATCCCTGACTGAGAAGCTTATCTGAAAGACGCCTAGCTCTCAGAACAAAATCCGTATATTTGGTACTTGCTCTGGCATAGCGTATCAACTGAGATATGAACACGCCATAAGCAGGCGATGAAGGGATGTTGCTACTCAGAAAAGGAAAGTTTGTAATGCTGAAATTGAAGTCGTCACGTTTGTCATAGAGTGAGGTGTTCATGTGACCATCAGTGTCGTAGGACAACATTATGTCCAAAAAGGATGCTGAATTATTTGTCTCTGTAGTTTCTTTGACTTCAAGCTCCGAAGGATAGATACTGCTCAGGTAATCCGCGAATTTTGGATTGTTAATGGACAACACATCGTCTATGTATCTGTAAGTGAAGTTGGAGTCAGAAGCTAAGTATTTTTTCCCTTCAGAGACCAAAGATTGAATGAATTCAGCTTCGTACGAGTAAAGGAAAATGTCGGCAAGGAGTGGGGGTACAATTGGTCCCCATTGGAATTCCGACAATTTGCTGGAAGACCTTTCCTCCAAACACCACAAAAATGTTGTCGATCAGAAAGTCTAAGATCTGAATAATGTTTCAGTGTACTTATTTTCAGAATCGGACTTTTCTTTTACAAAGTAGGTTTTGTCATAGTTAACAACAATAAATTTGTATTTGCGATTGCCGTTCTTACTTGTAAACGCATGACTTATAATTTTTGCGAGTCTTTCTTTCAATTTAGAATGTGGAATTGTAGTGTAAAGTGTCGAAAAATCAAAGGCTTTGATCGAATGGACTCTACTAAAATGAGTGGATTTCAGATGTTCTAAAAGTTCCTTCGAATTCTTTAAAATCCACATCTGGTTGATACCACTGCGAGAATATACTGTCGAACAATATTTTTGAAGCCCAGATTTGATTTCAGATAAAACTTTGGTGAGTAAGATCGATACAGATTTCGTAGAACATTTTGAGGAACCAGCGATGAAACGTTGTTTGTACGGATTCTTATGCATTTTAGGTATGCAGTATAAGTATAGTAAATCTAAATCTAAATTGGTAGTGTTGAAGCCAAAGGAACCAAGAGCTGATTTGTGATTATCTATTATTTCAGAGGCAGAAAGGTTTGTTGGGGTGTAAGTGGGATTTCCAGGTGTCGAATTTAAACCCAATTCTTTAACTAGACTGTCGAAATAGTACTGTTTGCAAGTAAAATATGTAATTATTTGAGGCTTTGTCCGCTGGTGTGATGACATAATGTTCTTGGAGGTAGGTAAGCTCTGTGATAAAGAGAGGAAATCTAGAAAATGAATATTTGAAGAGCAAAATCTTTAACATTACCTCAGCCGGATTTACTCTAAGAAAAGGCTAAGGAAGGAGATATGCCCTAAGGGAAATACCATTTAGCTTAAGAATAATTTATCAAATTTGGCATTGGAAATTTAACAGACATGATGTTCGTTATTTGTAACCCTTGAGGTGTCTTCCGCTATTGACAGTACCGGGTGGCCTTGTTGGAACGTACAATATTAACACCAGAACAACGAGATAAAGCCATAATATTCAGTTTTAGCTCACCTGAGCGAAGCTCAAGTGAGCTATCATTATAGAGCGGCGTCCGTCGTCTGTCGTCCGTCACCCGTCTGTCGCCCGTCTGTCGTTAACTTTCTAACATTTTCGACTTCTCCTCTGAACCCGCCACACGGAATTTCACGAAACATTACAGGAAGCAAGAACTCGAGGTCCTCTACCATGTTTGTGTTTTTCGTGCCGATCAGTCAACATATATGGCCGCCGACGTCTCTAACTGGCTGACACGTTTTCGACATCTCCTCTGCAACCGCTGCAAGAATTTAACAAAAGCTTACAGGAAGCAAGTACTCAAGGTCCTATACCAATTTTGTGTTTTTTTATGCCACCCAGGGTTCTGATTGGATGACACATTTTCGACATCTCTGAAAATACTACACAAAATTTTCGAAACCTTACTGGAAGCAAGTACATGTACTCAAGGTCCTCTACCAATTTGTCCACTATCATTATATTGTTTGCAACTCAGGTGAGCGATATGCCCCCTTTGGCCTCTTGTTCTTAGTTCTGAAAAAAAGAAATATTTAGCAATTTGCTGATAAAAGAGAGAAAAATAGACACACGCGAAAAATTCCTGATATACAGTAGTGGCATTTGTTACCAATCACTTAAAAGAGATACATTTGTAATTGCTAACCTGAGTTGCGGACGAGGAGCTGATGGTGGCTAATATGGAAAAGGTCCTTGAATACATAGCGCTTATGTTTGTCGACAGATAGACTTGAAAAATACAAACGTGGGAGAGGACCGAAAACAATGCGAAATCAGTCCCTATCTGTCATAACTCTGATCGATCTCCTCGAAAAAAAAAACAGAAAATAAGTAGAGGTCTTTCAGTACTTGCTTCCTTGAAGGTTTTGTGAAATTCTGTGAAATGGTTGCAGAGAAGATGTCGAAAATGCGTCAGTCATTCAGAAACCGTGGCGACCATATTTGTTCACCAATCTGCTTGAAAAATTCTAACGTGGTAGAATACCTTAAGTGCTTGCTTCGTTTCAAATTTCATGAAAATCTGTGCGGTGGTAGAAGGGGGTATGTTGGAAATGTTAAAAGTTTACGACGGACAGATCATGGACGGCGCGCTATGACAAAATCTCACTTGAGTTTCGCTCAACAGAGCTAAAAACCATGTATGTGAGGGTGTGTGTTAAATGCAGTCTTGTAATTGTGTGTTCCGCTTATGAACCTGAATGAAGTCTCCACGAAGCACTAGCATGTGCGCGAGGGGAGTAAGCATCTTCTTCCAGAATTGTCTTATATGAACTTCCATTATGTTGACTGAAAGGAATAATAGTATAAGACATTCACACAGAAATGCAAGTTCAACAAAAACTATTTTTTTCGTAGACACATATTTTCCTTTTATAGGAATATTTAAAACCCTGAAGATTTTTTTTTCATTTGTAGACTTGTAATCAGTGACACATGTGCTGCAGAAGTACAGACTGCTGCAATATACAAGTACTATGAATATGTCTACTCAATCCATGAAGAGAAATGTCGTATCGTTCTGCAGACCAAATGTATCAAAGGTAAATTACTGCAAAAAGAAAGGACGGAAGAAACCTACGGCTGGCCGTTCTCTCAAAGAAGTGCACTTTCTTCACATCTATGATTCGAACTGATTCTTGTTATACCTTCCTTTAATCAACACAAAAATACACTGTTTCCTCTTAGACTAACATGGGGAAAACTTAAATAATTGTTTAATAATCATTTGATAAAATTGACTATATACATGTATAGTTGTATTAGCCATAAACATTTTGAAAACATTAAATTTACAAATGTTTAAGCAATACATTTTTGTTACAGAAAAGCAGACAAGTGACGCATTACAAGTCATTAACAATATCAACAGCAGCATATTGAGATGTGATATCGGTAGATCTCCACGTGTTCAACCGTTTCCAGAAAACGTTACCTATTATGAATCTGCGACCTTTTCAGGAAAAGGAAATCCGAATAATGAGGAAAACAGAGATAACTACTGTAACATTCACGGTTACGGAACAACACCAGTTGGTGTAATTCATACAAGTTATGGTGTTATATTATCAGTTCTTGTTTTTAGCCTTGGTTTCACTGTTTTCAAAATTTGCAAAATGAGATCTGAATTGCAAAAACTGCAAGACTTCAAGTTGAGCAAACAACCAAACGTCAGATTTGTTAAACCTGCAAAAGTATCATTAAAGTTTACGAAGAAAAATGAAATAAGGGTTATCTCCGCTACTAATATGGAAACTGATAAACCGGAAGGGAATGACGGGATCGAGAGCGCAGTGATATATGCATTACCAAACAAAAGCACACAGAGATGTTCAGATGATGTACACGAGTACGCATGCACAGAATTTGACAATATGCCAAACCAGAATTCTTTGGATTCTAAAATAAAGGAAACACGTGGACAGTATGACGAAATCAATACATATGAAGATTTATCATCGAGCAGAGTAGACGAAAATGTGTACCAAGGGATTTATTTTGAAGGAAAACAAAATTTAATTTAATTTACTCAAGATTGAGTTAATATTTGAATATTCATTCATTTTGATTGAAATTACATGTAATCACTACCATTTATTTTGTAATGACGAGAACATTTGTGTTCATATATGACGCGAGGAGGCTCTGCTTGAATTTTGACTTTGTTGACTGCAAAGAAAAATGTAATTTTTGTGCTATGTAATGTGTCTATTATCATTTGGCTGTGTCTTAATCTTATGTAACCAAAATTCTTGAAATGTCTAAAACGTGGGTCCTATAGCATCATATTCATCCCATCCTGCTACGTCTTTCGTTACGTTTTTGGACATAATAATTTTCACCCTCTTTGGCCATATTGCATTGTTGAAATTGAGGATTAATGACGAGGGTCGAGTACCCGAAACGTGCAATTCTGGTCCATGCTGCAATTTTTTTATATCGCCGGGACGAAAAAGTCCGGAGAGCTAATGTCATACCCTCGGCGTCGTTGTCGTTGTCGTCTTCGTTGTCGTCTTCGTCGTTGTCGTCGCCCAAAGACAAAATTTTAACCTGGGCTATATCTCATGAACTATAAGGGGTAGGGCTTTGATTTTCCACATGTAGATACCTTGTGACAAGACCTTTCATCTGAAACCATGACCTTTGACCCAATGACCTTGGACTTTGAACTTCTTTTCACAAATTTTAACCTGGGCTATATCTCTTTAACTAGAAAGGATAGGGCTTTGATATTTCACGTGTAGATACCTTGTGACAAGACCTTCCATTTGAGACCATGAGCTGTGACCTAATGACCTTTGACTTTGACCTACTTTTCAAAAAGTTTAACCTGAGCTATATCTTCTGAACTATAAGGGGTACAGCGTTGATATTTCAAATGTAGATACCTTGAAAGAAGACCTTTCATTTGAGAATATAAGCTTTGACATAGTGACCTTGGCCTTGGACGTTGCCCAACTTTTTATAAGTTTGACCTTGGCTATATCTCTTGAATTACATAATGGGTAGGGCTTTGATATTTGACATGTTGATGACTTGTGGTAGGACCCTTTATTTGAGACCATTACCTTTGACCTAGTGACCTTGGCCTTGGACTTTGACCTACTTTTCAAAAAGCTGGGCTATATCTCTTGAACTATAAGGGATAGGGCTTTGATATTTCACATGTAGATACCTTGTGACAAGACCATTCATTTGAGACCATTCATTTGACCTAATGACTTTGGACTTTGACCTTCTTTTCAAAAAGTTTAACCTTGACTATATTTCTTGAACTAAAATGGTAGGGTTTTGATATTTCGCATGTAGATACCTTGTGACAAGACCATTCATTTGAGACATGACATTTGTCCCAATGACCTTGGACTTTGACCTACTTTTAAAAACGTTTAACCTGGGCTATATCTCTTGAACTATAAAGGGTAAGGGTTTTGATATTTCACATGTAGATACCTTGTGACAAGACCATTCATTTGAGAAAATTCATTTGACCTAATGACTTTGGACTTTGACCTTCTTTTCAAAAAGTTTAACCTTGACTATATTTCTTGAACTAAAATGGTAGGGCTTTGATATTTCGCCTACTTTTCAAAAAGTTTTAACTGGGTTATTTCTCTTGAACTATAATAGTTAGGGCTCTGATAGTTCACATGTAGATTCCTTGTGATGGGACCTTTCATTTGAGACCATGACCTTTGACCCAGTGACCTTGACTATGAACTTTGACCTTAACCATTTACCTATTTTTTTCTTACTCATACTTTTGCAATATCTTTAGCTCTCTAAGAGATAAGACTAACATTAGATGCATAGAATCCTCATAACAATACTTTTTTTGTATTTTGGAAGTTATTTGATTTTTGACAAAACCCTGATACGGCGAGCTATGCAATCTTTGATTACCCTATGTTTCTGTTTATAAATGATGCTATAGAATTTGAAGATGTTAAACATTCAAAAGCAAATTCAAACATGATGATTTGAAATGTTTAATTGGTACTTCTAGATATCTGGATGATATTCTTACCGGACATTTTTTCAAAGACTTCGTAGTACTTCGGACTTCGCACTCCGGACTTCGCACTCCGGACTTCGCACTTTAGGGGTTATTTTTAAGACCAATTCTCTGTTACCACCAAAACTCTGGCGCCACGACATGTCATGGACTTTCACGATTTTCTGCATATTGGGTATATATCATGTCCTAATCGCAAAATAAAGGTTTCCGGTCAATGTGAGTTCCGGTTGCCATGGCAACGAGATCAGTCTTTTTGTGCTACTTTAAAGACTGTGAAGTAACCTACTTTTAGATACTTCGTTGCCATGGATACTATTGTAGCAGATATTTCATTTTCGTACCTTTTGGGCATCGTTACCTCCTTTCTTGCAAAATGCATTCAGTTTTATAATAGTTATTACAGGACGCTTCCCGTGCCCATCCAAAATAAGTAAATTTCAAGTAAAAAAAGAAGGTAAACTTAGGGGTCATTTTTATGTTATTTTTACCGTTTTCAGTGTCAATGATCACTAAAAGCAGACCTCTTCGAGACCTATGATGGGTTATTATGAAAAGTAATGTCCCTCAAAAATATAATAAAAGAAAATCGAATTTGAGATCTTTGAGCTCTTCATCTCAATTTTGACGTCAAAAACCGTTGCTATGGCAAATTTAAGCATCAAGGCTTGAATATAGTAACTTTTAAAATTGATTTAACTCCTAATTAATACTACTTATGACCGTGAAAATATAAAAATGAACTGATAAGACTCTTTCATTTGATTTTATATCATTGAAAATTTCCACTTGCAATTCAAGGTCATTCCTTAACTTAGACTAAAAAAATCGACATTTATATGATTTTTCAATTTTTTGTCATAAATTTATAGCATTTTCTTTTCGAATTTTCCAATAACTCATATATATTTTGAAAATGATGGAATTAAAAAGAAATTCCCTGATTTTGTTGACTTTTTGTATTCAATTATAATAATTTTTGTTAAGGCGAAAAAACTAAGAATTTTAAACTCTTGCTCTCTATTTTTGATATCCACACCTCAATTTCAGAGGGTCAAAGAGTTGATTGAACTCTTAAAGTTATCCAAAGAAATAATTATAATACCCATTATTTTGTTCCATATAACCGTTTAATTTGTCTCAAAAGGCTTATTCTAATTTTGATCCTTTTTTCTACGAAAAATCACAAATTTGGTAAAATCTGCTCATTTACAATTCAATGACTTGAAAATACAACGTATGACCTTGAACAAGTATCAAGGTCATATCTCTACATTGATTTGTCTCCAGTAGATATATGAACGAGATTTTGTTTTCATATCATAAATGGACAGTTCAAATTAGACTCATAACATACCAATCATAGTAAAACGTTGTCCTAAATGTTGCCATGGTTACCATATTAAAAGCAGTTTCCAATAAAAAAGATACAAGATCCCAATCAACTTTTTTTACATTTTCTTGTGGTTAAGGTACAATGCATATTGAATATATAAAAGAAAAAATCCAAAAACTTTTGCTTTTATGAAATTTTACACCGTAAAATGCACAAAAACAGCAAAATAGGGGCTTTTTTGAGCCACAAAATGAAGAGTTTAAAACCTTATATAGGCACTCTTTTTGACTCCCTATACAAGAGGTATAGCGAAAAAGTGTGAAAAACATTTCAGATATTCATAACAAAGAAAATTGAAAGAAAAAAATTGTTGTTATTGCAATTCATAAATGTACCCGTTTCTATAGCAACAAAGGTCACATGATATTTCCTAATGCTTCAAACTCTAGATATGGTTACCATGACAACGACACCCTTTTTCTACATATGAAAGATAATTTTCATCTTCTTAGCACTCCATATTGAACTTCCAAACCAAAAGAAAGGAGGGGATCTCCAACAACACCTAGTTGCAGCATCAACAGCAACCTCCCAAAACACCCACTGTAAAACACAAAAATGACACGCACAGAAAGAGACGCAGTAGTACAATGAACGTCAAATCACAGAAAAACATAAAACACAAATGACTACACATAAACCAACGAGACCAATGGGCAAACGGTGCCGACTTAGGACGGCCATCTGCCACGTCAGTAGCAGACGGTGTGGTTATCCTGGATTACGTGCGCACAACCCTCCCACTATTCCGATTACCCAGAGGTCTCGAAGAACGTACAATTGTGTAGTAAAACAACCTCCTCACTGTCAGATGACCACACACAAACAAGACCGCAAGACGCAGGGGCCCAAGCAACACAGATGACTATGTAAATTAATATAAAAAGAGGGCATGCGTGATACGACCTGTGCTCTGCCGGCTGTAGCGAGCTAATGCATGTTATCACCCGAGGAGTCCGACTGACATTCAGAGAGGACAGGTGGTCGGGGCCCTGTCTTCTCTAAAGAGGTTTGGACAGGGCCCGTCATGGAGTCCCGTCGTCACAGTCAGTCAGCGTGCAAGTATTAAGGATGCGCTGGTACAAGACTGTAGATTGGTCAAGTACCAAGCCTAGTGTCCGTCTGGTGACATTAGGATCATATCCACGGTATAAGAGGCGTTTGATGATTCTGACGCATTTTCGATAGTAATTCTGTCTACCTTTGATCCTTCTAATTTTGTTGATCATGTCACCATAAAATGCAGGTTGCGAAATACCCAAAGTAATATACTCTGTTGCTTGTATGGGTCCGAATTTCAAAAGTAGTTGACAATAATTTTTGTAAAATTTCCAGAATGTCTTGACAAGTTTGTGAAAGTGAAAACCTTGACCTAAAAGTTTCTTTGTTATTTGTAAATTTCTATCATGAAAATCCAAAACATCAGTACATGCTCTAGCATACCGGATGAGCTGCGAAATGTAGATACCATAAGACGGTAATCTAGGAACATCACCGTCAAGCCAGGGAAAATTTACTATATTGAATCCAAAGTCATCTCTTTTGTCATACACCCTTGTATGAATCTCTCCATTAATAATTTTGATATTTAGGTCCAAAAATGGTGTTTCTGTGTTTGTGACGTTCGCCTTGTTTAGAGTCAGTTCCTGTGGATAAATGACATTTTTATACTTTTCAAAAACAGGATTGTCGATAGTAAGGATATCATCCAGGTACCTAGAAGTACCATTGAAACATTTCACATCATCATGTTTTCTTTGTTTTTGAAGATTTTGGATAAATTCTTTTTCATACGTGAAAAAAAATAAATCTGCAACAAGAGGCGCACAATTAGTACCCATAGGGATCCCTACAACCTGCTTGTAGAGATTCTCACCAAGTCTTACATAAATGTTGTCCAAAAGAAAGGACAAGGCAATACAAAGGTCACTACATGTCCATGATTTATATGATTTGTATTCTGTATTGGAAAAGAAACCCTTTGATTCAGATGTACAAATATAAGTTTTACCCTCTCGGTTAAAGCACCATTTAATGAGTTTGGACAATTGATCATTAATCTTATCGTGAGGAAGCGTGGTGTACATATTTGAAAAGTCGTACGAAGAAATCGAATTGGCTTGAAAATTTCTCGATTTCATTTTGTCAATCACATCCCCTGAATTTTTAATAGACCAAAATAAGTTTACATCATTCCTGTTTAGAACAGTTTCACAATATTTTGCAACGTGTTCCTTTATCACCGTGAGTGCTGACGTCAGATTTCTAGACAAAATTGTAGTTGCGCAGTTGCTAGAATTAGCAATGTATCGAAATTTGTAAGGAGACTTGTGCAATTTTGGTATGCAGTATAGTGTAGGAAGATCCAGTTTAGAAATAGGGATCTTGAATGAAGAAATTTCACTGTTGTGTTTGTTCAAAATGTTAGGAACACTTTCATTGCTTTTAATATAAGTGTTTGTAGACGAAAGTTCCGAAACCAAAGTTGATATGTAGTAACGTTTTCAAATGATTATGGTGTTGTTGGCTGCTTTGTCTGCAGGAGCGAAGACATATTTTTCGTGTAAATTGCGTAATTTGGATTTGAAATATCTTTGAGATCTAGAACTTGGATTTTCGAAAAGATGAGGATTTTTGTGGAAGTTATCTATTCGAATATCGGTAATATCCAATATGAGGTTCTTCCAGTCATTCAGAGAATGTGATTCGACCCCTTCCGATTTACACCATATTTTTGTGTAGTTATCTAAGGCTTCCTTTAGTTCTTCGCGACATTTGATAAAATCTATCTTGGATGGAATTCTGTACTTAGGTCCTTTCTTGAGAAGATTGCGGAGCTGCCTGTCCTGGATAATTGAAAAGTCACCTGTTACAATATGGCCAGCTGGTTTATAAAGGTATTCAGAAGTTGCACATTCTCAAGAAGTAGGACTTGATTCAAGAATTTTAGGATCTGATGTTACTTTATTGTAGTTAAATACGAAATAAGAGGAGGTTCAAAATTCTCAAAATATTGAGGAATAGCACTTTGGACGCGATGATCTCGAAAAATATTAGAGATGTTAAGAAGATCGAAACCTTTGTTAATAAATGGAATTTTTATGAATCGTCTTCTCACTAGAATCTATGACATGCCGTGCCAACGTGTCATTAATTTTTAACAGAGAATTGCTCTTAAGTTATCAGATGAAATAAGAAAAGTAACATATGAACGCAGAATAGACAAAATGACACTTGAGAGTTTTAAATATGAATATTAACACTTGTGAATAAATAGATTCTCACACAAAGTATTCTAGGTTCATTGGGACTACATTAACAATTTGCATTTGTGACATAGTCCCTTCCAAGAAAGGAGGGGATCTCCAACAACACCAGGTTGCAGCACCCACAGCAAAATCCCAAAACACCCATGCAAAAAAACACAGAACAGACACCCACAGAAAGAGACGCAAAAGGGACAAGGAACACCAACTCACAACATAGAAACATGAAACATAAAAGACTACACATAAACCAACGAGACCAATGGGCAACCGGTGCCGACTTAGGACGGCCATCTGCCACGTAAATAGCAGACGGTGTGGTTATCCTGGATTACGTGCGCACAACCCTCCCACTATTCCGATTTCCCAGAGGTCTCGAAGAACGCACAATTATGGTGTAAAACAACCTCCTCACTGTTAGATGACCACACACAAACAAGACCGTAAAACACAGGGGTCCAAGCAACACGGATGAATATGTAAATGGATATAAAAAGAGGACGTGCGTAATACAGTCCGTGCTCTGCCGGCTGTAGCGAGCTCATAAATGTTATCACCCGAGGAGTCCGACTGACATTCAGAGAGGACATGTGGTCGGGGCCCTGTCTTCTCTAAGGAGGCTTGGACAGGGCCCGTCATGGAGTCCCGCCGTCACAGTCAGTCAGAGTGCAAGTCTTAAGAATGCGCTCGTACAAGACTGTATATTGGTCAAGTACCAAGCTTAGTGCCCGTCTGGTGACATTAGGATCATATCCACGGTATAAAAGGCGTTTGATGACTCTGACGCATTTTCGATACATATGCTGCCTACCTTTGATCCTTCTTATTTTGGTAATTAAATTTGAATTTAAATTTAAACTTTATTTATTTTACAACGTTTAACAAACAAGTTACACAACTTATATTAATGTCTCACGTTGGCTCAGATGTTGGCGTGAGGGGGTCCAAGGAGCAGGAGGAAACCGGAGTACCCGGAGAAAAACCCCCTGCAGAGGCCTGGGTGGGGGACCACCTACCCTCCCACATAAGACCCTTTGCCGAAGATTCGATGTTAATTATGTCACCATAAAAATGCAGGTTGTGAAATACCTAAAGGAATATACTCCGTTGCTTGTATGGGTCCGAATTTCAAAAGAAGTTGATCATAATTTTTGTAAAATTTCCAGAAAGTCTTTACTAGTTTGTGAAAGCGAAAACCTTGACCTAAAAGTTTCTTTGTAATTTGTAGATTTCTATTATGAAAATCCAAAACATCAGTACCTGCTCTAGCATACCGGATGAGCTGTGAAATTTAGATACCGTATGACGGTAATCTAGGGACATCACCGTCAAGCCAGGGGAAATTTACTGTGTTGAATCCAAAATCATCTCGTTTGTCATATACACTTGTATGAATTTCTCCATTGACAATTTTGATATTTAGGTCCAAAAATGGTGTTTCAGTGTCTGTAAAGTTTGCCTTGTTTAGAGTCAATTCTTGTGGATGAATAACATCTTTATACTTTTCAAAAACAGGATTATCGATAGTCAGAATATCATCCAGGTACCTAGAAGTACCAATGAAGCATTTCACATCATTAAGTTTTCTTTGCTTTTGAAGATTTTGAATAAATTCTTTTTCATATGTGTATAAAAATAAATCTGCAACAAGAGGCGCATAATTTGTACCCATAGGAATCCCTACAACCTGCTTGTAGAGATTCTCACCAAATCTTACATAAATGTTGTCCGAGAGGAAGGACAAGGCACTACACAGGTCGCTACATGGCCATGATTTGTATGATTTGTATTCTGTAGCGGAGAAGAAACCCTTTGATTCAGATGTACAAATACAAGTTTTCCCCTCTCGATTATAGCACCATTTAATGAGTTTGGACAATTGATCATCGATCTTGTCGTGAGGAAGCGTGGTGTACATATTTGAAAAATCGTATGAAGTAATCGTATTGGCTTGAAAATTTCTAGATTTTATCTTGTCAATCACATCCCCGGATTTTTTTATAGACCAAAATAAATTTACATCATTCCTGTTAAGAACAGTTTCACAATATTTTGCAACGTGTTCCTTTACCGCCGTGAGGGCTGACGTCAGATGTCTAAACAAACTTGTAGTTGAGCAGTTGCTAGAATTAGCAATGCATCTAAATTTGTAAGGAGATGTGTGCAATTTTGGTATGCAGTATATTGTAGGAAGATCCAATTTAGAAATAGGGATGTTGAATGAAGAAATTTCACTGTTATGTTTGCTCAAAATGTTGGGGACACTTTCATTGCTTTTAATATAAGTATTAGTAGACGAAAGTTCCGAAACTAAATGTGATATATAGTAAAGTTTTCATACGATTATGGTGTTGTTGGCTGCTTTATCTGCAGCAGCGAAGACAAATTTTTCATGTAAATTACGTAATTTGGATTTAAAATATCTTTGAGATCTAGAACTTGGATTTTTAAAAAGAATGAGGTTTTTCCAGTCATTCAGAGAATGCGATTCGACTCCTTCCGATTTACACCATCGTTTGGTATAGTTATCTAAGGCTTCCTTTAGTACTTCGCAACATTTAATAAAATCTATCTTGGATGGGATTCTATACTTAGATCCTTTTTTTGAGAAGACCACGGAGCTGCTTGTCTTGGATAATTGAAAAGTCACCTGTTATAATATGACCAGCTGGTTTATATAGATATTCAGATGTTGCACATTCTCAAGAAGCAGGACATGATTCAAGTATCCAAGTGCGGTGTTCGAAGTGCGGTGTTCGAAGTACGAAACATGAAAAATGTCTACCACATATCAACAATCAACAATCAATTTTACTCTAAAGTTAGAAATGACCTTGAGATTCGGACAGATGACCTTGAAATGATTTGAAGGTCAATTGATAATGATCAATATAATTTGTATACAGGTATGCTATTTCATAATCATAGGACTCAAACATGAGGAAAAACAATGTTTTTAAATATGCGGTACATGGTAATATGGATTCCAAGTTGCTATAGCAACGGATTTTGATTGGCATTCATGACAAAATGGTGAGTTTCACCATAAATTTTATTTCTTGATTTTTTTCCAGCTATAGACATTTATTTTGGCAAGGTGATGCTAAATACCCATAACATTCACCAAATAATGGTTTTCAGTCTTCAAAATAATCAAAAACAGGCCAAAAATGACCTAAAATTAGACCTTATTTTTGCTAAATTTTCACATAATTTGACTGAATATCAACAACTACCTGATAACCTCCTTCCCCGGAAAAGGTAATCTTGTTAGAGTTGAACTTACAAAGAAAAGTTTTTGTGTTCATAAAGTAAATTTTGACCATGGTTTCCATGGCAACAGGATGCCACAATATGTCTTATCTCTCATATTTATGGGTGTGTCAAATAGATTGACCCCGTTACCATGGCAACCGTTGTTCAAATATAACAATATGGTTTGTTTTCATTATTTTACATTAAGTATAGCAATTACAGAAAGTTTCATCAAAATCCATGACATGCCGTGGCCAGCTGTTTTAGGTTTTTACAGAGAATCCATATTAATAGGTCGTTCAAACGAGATAAAGAGTCGCTCTAACAAGATAAAAAGTCGTTTTAACAAGATAAAAAATCGTTCAAACGACTTTAAAAGTCGTTCAAACAAAATAAATATTCGTTCAAACAAGATAAAAACTCATTAAAACAACTTTTGAAATTACCATGTATACAAACAAGATTAAAAATAGTTCTGATTGATGTCTAGATATACTTGCATGTTTGATCTAGATTGATGATAACGACTCAACTTTACTTTTTGACAGGTCTTTTATTGATATAAATGTACGAAATAAATTTATATAATAGTACCATTAGAGCGAAGGGAATGAATATGTAACCCCCCCCCCATAAAATCATGAAAAATAAACATTCTTTGCAATATAACTTGGTAAAGCTTTTCATTAAAAAGAATTATTTTTATCCTAAAAAGATTTAGATATTGACTAAAACTACATATCCGTGCTGTCTCCATCATTATATCACGGTCACTCTTATCGCGTTTTGAAAATTTTACAAACGATTTCCGTACATGTATAAGGAAAGGTTTTTGTCTCCAGAACCTTCATCGGTGTTTCACACAAGACATAGGTGGCGCTAAGACCCCTTACATTTTTGATATGCATACCCCCAACTTAAATCCTGAATCCCTTCACTATGAATCATAGGTACCTAGGACTGTAATAGCTTGGCACTCTTGTACATGTATATAGAGGTACATTGCTTAAAAATATATAAATTGCTTGGATCAATTGTTACATTTCTAACATTTAACTAAAGATATTTGACTGAGACAAGCAATGAAGAAATAATAAAATTTTCCTCAATAATCAAAACCGATCCTAGAGAAAGGAGGGGACCGCCATCAAGACTCGGTTGCAGCATCCATAGCAAAGAAAGGAGGGGATCTCCAACAACACTAGCATGACTAGACTGAATGACTGATATGTACTTCTTTGGATTATATTGATGCCCCTGTATGCCTATTTATTTGCGAGTACATTGCAAGCGCGGATCTAAGGGGGGGGGGGGGGGGGGGTCGGGGGGGGGGGGGGGTATTTTCGAAGCATAGCTAAAATTTTTTATTCATATTCATATTTCATAAGATTAAGTCCCAATTCCCCTTTTCTTATCATATCGTATTAGAAATCTTTCATTTTCATAAGATTTTGACGTCAGCATTTCAAAAATTTTCTCTGGTTCGCTACCGATCGCCAGAATTTATTACATACATGTACGTTATTTTCAAATGATGATGCGTTTTCCTATATACGATACATATACATTACACCTAGGCCAATAAACAAGGGCGCTAAGAAAACTGAAAAAGACATGAATAGTGGATTTTATTCCAATTCTCGGAAAAAATTTCGCAGGCTCGCTGTCGCTCGCCATTTGTTGTATTTACATATTAGAACTAACAATCAATAATCAAGTACTATGATGTGAAAATTCAAGATTTTAATCTTTTTGCTCGTCATTGCTCTTCAGCTACCTGTTTTATTAATAATTAGAAACAGAGCTGACATAAACTTTATTTTCTTGCGTTTGCTTTTTTTTGCTCTTCAAAAAAAATTCGGAAATTAGGAACCCCCCCCCCCCCCTGAAAAAAATTCCTGGATCCGCCCATGCATTGATATTGACGCTGCTTTTCGTTGTTACTTTTTATTAAATTTGTTGCAAAGGTGATGTTCAATTGATATTTACTTGTTCCTGTGTTGTTTACATGTCTGTGATGGTTTATTATCATGGATGCATGCCTTGGATGGGCTATATATATCCTGGAAAATAATTTGTGCTTTGAATCCTTTATAATTACTTCAACTCGAATGAATAAACTAAAGCTTTCCCTCGGCTGAGTTGAGTTGCTTGCTAGGGGTCCGTCGATGCTCAATTTGGTGCTCTATTGTGAGTGCTGTTGAGATTATCGTCAGGATCTTCTTTAATTCATTGGTACTTCCGAAACTATAAAATTTATTCACATGAAAAAGGGAATGGAAAGTGTATAGGCTTCATATTTCACATATGCATTCATTATCACAAGAATTATCTTTTGAAATCATGGTTTGACCTTGAGTGCAACATAGGCTACACATAAAAGATGGCTGCTGACGAGGGCAGAGTGTTTTAGAAATATGTGTTTTCACTTATAACCTTCGTTAATATCGCGAGTACCTCATACTTTGATATAAAAAACACACTAAAATATCTCCTTTAAATTGACAAAATGTCAGTATATCCATATTTTTCTTACATTTCCCTTCTATTCAAAGAATACTGATTTGAAGGAAAGAGGTAGGAACGAGGGAGGGACATATCAAATGAAATTTGTAAGAATTTCAACATCATTGTCCTGTAATAGTTCCAAGTATCTTGGTATTTTACGGGTCATTGTCGAGTTGAATTTATACACTTCATTGTACTCCATCTACGACGTTATAACCTTTCTTGTTTCCCATCCACCAATTCACTATTCATCTTATGTGCTTGAGTACATCCTGAATTCATTTTGAAAATAAGTTCTAAAATAAGTCATTTGTCATCAAATATACGAAAATCAATATATCATTGTGTTAGCTACTTTTTTTAAAAAATCAGTACAAGTATATATTTAATTTTTCAATTGAAAATAAGTCTACGATTTTGAAATAAAATAAAATAGAAATTCAACAATAAAACAGACAATGGAAAAAATTAAAAACAAATCGAAACCAATCAATTGTATTTTGATTATGTAAAAGGGACATACAAGTTTGAGTTTCTTTTCGTACTCAATGTCCTTTTGATGAGACTTACGTGGCTGTTAAGTACCCATAAATTTACAATTAAAATACCACAATACTTGTTACAAAATTTGATCCAAGAATAAAAGGTATTAAAAGGCGTGTCTTAAAAAACTGGAAGTTAATATCGGGTGATTTATTTCTTACAACAATCTTCAAATCAGCGCCAATGATAGCATACGAAAAGCACAGGGATTTTTCAGAAATACCACCTTCATCAATAGTCAATTAATCCACAATCAAACAAATTTATGGTTGGACCCCTGATGAGGCAGGACCATGATAGAAGCGACGGAAACGATGCCACATGTTGAATGAGAATTTTAAAACAAAATACCGCCGAAACACTCAATCAAATATCAAAGTTGCTATCATTTTTTTCAAAAAATAAGAAACATAATTTTAACATAAAAGAAACACAGAGTGTCGAGTCCTTTTGATGAGACTTGCGTGGCTGTTAGGAACCCACAAATGTACAATAGAATTTCCATAGGAAAAATTGCGATCCCCGGCATAGCAAAACTTTTGTATTTCGAAGTGAGACCAGGTGCCCGGGGAGCAGAGTCAACAAAAAGAAAGGGCTAAGTATAAAGAATTTCTGTTTCTATTTTTTTTATTTGACAAAAATCACCCATTGCCAGAAAATCACGTTAGAACTGAAGAAAACAAGATCACTTTGCAGTTTTTTGAAATCTAAAGACCCTTTTTAGCTTAAAACTAAGGTTTCCAAGAAAAAACAAAAATATGTAGTAGTAGTAGTAGTAGTAGTAGTAGTAGTAGTAGTAGTAGTAGTAGTAGTATACTAGAATAGATTAATAGTATATAGTAGTAGTAGTAGTACATGTAATAGCAGAGGCATACATTAACATAGAAAATATGCGAAAAATAAGTGTATGTAATTATGTATTATTCAATAAAATATGTTTAAACTAAACCTATATGACATCTTAATCGTCATATTTGAGTCATCAGCAAACGCCACGAGTCTACGTCGTTAAACTATTTCAAACATACTTTCCTTTCGTTAAAATTCAAATGACCAGGTTTTTTTAGTCTTGGCTCATACATTCTTCTTCTTATTAAATCACCGTTTAAAGTAACTAAAGAATAAAAATTTTAATTTAGGAATATTATGCTGTTTTCTCAATTCATAATGAAAAAGAATACGTAAACAGTTACAAAATGCAGTGAAAATAATTTTACAAGTACAATATAAAGAAAATGATATTAAAAAATGACATGCATTTCGATTCGCGTGTCGAAAGTGTGTAAGGACGAAAAATGGAAAGAACTTAAAGATACTTATAAGAAGAGTATTTATATATATACAGGTTCATTCAGAACTAAGTTCTAAATGGCATAGTCATACATGTAGGCATACATGTATGTAACATGTAGGCATACATGTATGTACCAGCCCCCAAATGCTTGATAATGATCTAGACTTATCTTTTTTGTATTTTTAAAAGTATTGTATATAAAAACATAGGGTAATCAAAGATCGCATAGCTCGCCTATACAGGTTTTTGTCAGAAACCAGGTTAAAATTTTGGAAAGTAGGTCAAAGTCCAAGGTCACTAGGTCAAAGGTCATGGTCTCAAGTGAAAGGTCTCGTCACAAGGTATCTACATGTGAAATATCAAAGCCCTATCCCTTATAGTTCAAGAGATATAGCCCAGGTTAAAGTTTTGTCTGCGGACGACGACGACGACGCCGAGGGTATGGCATTAATTAGCTCTCCGGACTTTTTCGTCCCGGCGAGCTAAAAATTAGAAATTTTATTGAACTCACCCTTTAAAAAAGGTATATGCCCTCTAGACCTCTCTTTTACACTTTTTAATGCGAGACCAAATCATTAATAATAATGGAAATATGAAATAAAATCTCAAAATTTATTACATCAAAATCATGACATTTAGAAATTAACCTCCTATAATGTACAACTAATTATTTTGTTGGAAGATAAGGCCAAAGCACGATGAAACGATTCCGGGAGACCGGGCGGTCCATTCTGCATAAGAATGAGACCTATCCAGAATTAACCAATCATGTACTATGAAAAGGTAAGATACACATAGCCAGTCCAAGGTGCCTCCTGCAGACTGCGGCCTGCTGCAATATTACATAATCGAACCCCGCCTGTACCCGACGGAAGTAGCCCTCCCAGTCTGCACAGACTGAAGAGTCGTCCCTCCTTGTACTAAAGAGATGACATGGCAGTGATTTTCATATGTTGCCCATACCAGGCTTTTATTTACTTGGACCTCCTACTGCACAGCAGGTAGATCTACCCTAACATGGTGGCTGGACTAGATATATGGATCTGTGGTCTCCCAGAATCGCGCCATCTGCAGTGACATATTATTTTCATTACTTGGGTACTTATACTAAAATTTTTCTCCACATTCCTTTACCATTAAAAGTTCAATGACAATTTTAAGTAGATGAAATTACATAATCATTGTTCAATTACACAAATTATAAAGAGTACTAGTTTTCTTGATTGTACATAAAATTTTAGAAACGAATCCAACATACAATGTAACATAGTATTAATATACAACATAACTGAATCACTGCGCACACGTATATTCACTTCCGGTAGTCTTTGTTAAGTTCCTGTTGAGTCTAAGTGTCTGGTGAGATACTATATACAATGTTCAGTCCACATTTCCCTTGCAATAGCCAGGATGTACTTGGTCCTTTGGCCCTGTAGAACGTTTTTCCATATGGAGCACGATACCAGGACAGCTGAAAATATATACAAAACTCGCGGCAGAATCAGGATCTAAATGGGTGGGTGGGTGGGAATAAAAATGTTTTAGCTGTTCGCGCGTTGGTAAGCGTCGAAAAAGTGAATGGACGAAGGACCCAATGACGTCACTTAACCTTAAAAACATTTGATTGGTTGGTTCCAAATAAACTAGTGAAAACGAGGCATACACGTTTTCAGGGAAATTAAATCGTTTTGTAGCAAAAGCGGAATAACTCTAAACTTGGGTAGGATTTCACACGCACTAAAATGAATTAATTTGAAGTATTAATTCTTATTTAATGCGAGACCAAATCATTAATAATAATGAAAATATGAAATAAAATTTCAAAATTTATTACATCAAAATCATGACATTTAGAAATTAACCTCCTATAATGTACAACTAATTATTTTGTTGGAAGATAAGGCCAAAGCACGATGAAACGATTCCGGGAGACCGGGCGGTCCATTCTGCATAAGAATGAGACCTATCCAGAATTAACCAATCATGTACTATGAAAAGGTAAGATACACATAGCCAGTCCAAGGTGCCTCCTGCAGACTGCGGCCTGCTGCAATATTACATAATCGAACCCCGCCTGTACCCGACGGAAGTAGCCCTCCCAGTCTGCACAGACTGAAGAGTCGTCCCTCCTTGTACTAAAGAGATGACATGGCAGTGATTTTCATATGTTGCCCATACCAGGCTTTTATTTACTTGGACCTCCTACTGCACAGCAGGTAGATCTACCCTAACATGGTGGCTGGACTAGATATATGGATCTGTGGTCTCCCAGAATCGCGCCACATGAGTACGTCTCTACGCACTCACCCCATCGTGCATTTAATTTAATGTGGTTTTTGTTTTCTGTTTTGGTTTTTTTTTTTTTTGGTTTTTTGTTTTTGTTTTTGTTTTTTGTTTTGTTTTGTTTTGTTTTGTTTTGTTTTGTTTTTTGGTTTTTTTTAATCCATTTCTGGAAATATAGTGCTTGTTGAGTTCATAAAGCATTCCAAAGCAAGCTTGATATCTTGACTATATATGTTATTGCCTTCAATTGATAAATGAGTGCCGTCATGGCGATAAAGATCTTTAAGTCTTGCAATAATTTTTGGGTGGCGAATTACTCTTCCATTTATTTCCGTCACAGTTGACTTAATTCTAGAGTTGACAATTTTCCTAGCTTTTTCAATTTTTGCTGGTTTCAGTGCTGTATGCCAATAACACCGAGGCAGCATCATAGACCAAACTAATGTAGTTCGGGGGAGTATGTTATTAAACTTATGAAAACTACACTCCATATCATGGATTAGATCGAGAGATTTCTTAGTTGTGAGGTCATTGGATCCTTATTGAATTACCAATATATCTGGGGGAGGTCTAGTGCGGAGAAGGCTATCTATTCGATCATCTAAATCGCCCCATTTCATTCCTGGATAGCCAAACCAAAGAATGCGTGCATTATTGATGCCTAATGATGGTCTGGTACGATTATGTTGATACGCCCAGCGTACAATTGATGACCCAACAATCAAAACAGACTTGCTACCTATATATATAAATAATAGATACTTTTATATTAGAATTCGGATAGAGGAATTCGTATATATGTCATATATGCCTGTGAAGACCATCTACCCCATTGTTTAATTGTATCGTCAGGGAATCCCCTTCTAGATGCTTCAGTTGCGGCTCCGATACGAAAACTATGAGATTTGAAACATTCATTGTCAAGATCACAGAAAGAAATTGCTCTCTTTAGAACTGCGTTAAACTGATAAGATGTCAGCAGTTTCCCATTAAAGTGAATGAATAATTGCTGATTCTCAACATTTGGTCGCGACTTAATATAATTCAAAACATTAGCAAGCGGACATGAAGAGCGATGTGGTGCGGCTTTGATTAGGAGCGTTACCGAATTTCCGTACTGGTCGGTTTTTGATTGACGTATACGCAGATAAAGGGACTTTGAACTTTGATCAATTTCTACATCTGAAATGTTTATTGCACGATTCGGATAATTATTTCCATTAGGTGCTGTAAACTCACTGATTCTTAGGAAAGCATAGAATGCTAGCGAGAATGAAGCTGAAAATAATAACGATTCATACTTTGAGCTTGTTACTGATGGGAGCGCACTTATTAGTTTGTCTAGTAAAGGAAGTGTAATAGGGGATCGAATATCTTTCTTCCTGCTACCACATCTCTTTATACCTTCCAATACTTTATTTACAATGAATGATTTTGTGTTGTCTTTTAACCCTCTTATTTTATGGTGATAGCTCAAGCCGCTAAGATAGGTAATAATAGTTGACGATGAAAGGTTCTTTAAGGATAGAAAGGCGAGAAATTGCACAATTTGCTCGATACTTACAGGCCACACAGTTGAAAGATTATACTGGTTTTGAAATTTTTGTAACAATGAGACCGCAGTCTGATAAGTATTTTGGGTCTTAAAAGCCATCGAGTTTTGCAGTAAAATTGATGCCCTGGTATTTATATCGTCCATATTTCCTGGGGTACCGGGGTAGGGCGAGGATCCGCTCGGGGAGCCAACCTGCGAAACTTGTCCCACTGGCAACGAGAAATAGCATCAGCTATATCGTTAAAAATTCCTGGAATATGCTCGGCACGTATTAATATATTTCTATGCAAGGTACATATAACAAGTTTTCTGATTAAACGCATAACGCAGGGGTCCTTTGAAGACTTCTTATTAATTATTTGCACAACTGATAAATTATCAATATGAAACACGACTTTCTTATTTTCAAGATATTGACCCCAGATAATTACTGCTGTAACAACAGGCAGTAACTCAAGGAAAGTAATATTTCGCATCAATCCGGAATCGACCCAAGAGCTCGGCCAAGTAGCATAAGCCCAATGTCCCTGAAAATATATGCCGAAACCTAGGTATTTCCCCCCAGCGCTATCAGTAAAGAATTCAAGTTGTTCAGTACTGATCCATAATTGATCTGGCATGACCGTGATTCCATGATAATTAGTGAAAAATTCAAGCCATGCTTTAAGGTCATCTTTCATTGACTCGGATACTCGAATTCTGTGATGTGCTTTATGAACAGATATAGTTGCATCGATGAGTCTGCGCAAAAAGGCACGCCCTGGGTTTACTACACGACATGCAAAGTTCAGCGAACCTATTAGCGACTGAAGATCATTCAATGTGGTTTTCTTTTTAAGCAACATGGACTGAATTTTTTCTGTTATCTCACGTAATTTTTCTGCGGGAAGTTTCATTGTCATGTTTATTGTGTCAAATTCAATCCCTAAGAAAGTTAATCTAGTCGTAGGGCCCTCTGTTTTATCTTCGGCTATAGGCACTCCTAACTCTTGACATATCTCGTTGAATTTTCTCATAAGCTCGTGGCACTGAGTCGTTCCGTGTTTTGCACAAAAAAGAAAATCATCCAAATAATGTATTATTTGAGACGACGGGAGTGACATTGACCTATCTACAGCCCAGTGTATGAATGTTGAAAATTTTTCAAACAAAGAACAGCTAATTGACGAACCGAATGGTAAACATTTGTCAAAATAAAATTGTTCCTTGAATAAAAAGCCAAGTAATTCAAAATCACCAGGCCAAACTGGTAGTAAGCGGAATGCGGACTTGATATCAGATTTTGCCAACAAAGCCTTTTGACCGAGTTTTCGTATAAGGTCAACTGCATCATCGATACTTGCATAATGCACTGTGCAGTACTCGTCTGGAGTAAATTCATTTACTGAACCATGCTTTGGATAAGACAGGTGATGTATAAGTCTAAAATCGCCACCCTTTTTCGGTACTAAACCTAACGGTGAAATTCTTAGATTAGAAATGGGGAGATAACCAAATGGCCCGGCAACTCTGCCTGCGTGAATTTCTTTATTGATTTTTTGCAAAACGATATCTTGTGCTTGTTCTGCACTTTTTAAGTTCTTAGAGAAATAATGAAAACGCGGTCCCGTATACTGGAGTGAAAAGCCATTTTTAAAACCATCTTCAAGAAATTCTGCCATCTTTTTGTTTGGATATATGTTAAGCATTTTTGTCAAATTGTCAATGTTAATAGGGGAATATCCTTTCATGAAAATATTGCCATAAATACCATGCTTAGTTGGTTGGAAATTTAGGTTTTGATGCGGTACATTTAAAGACTGGGTGATTTGATCCGCACGTTGAACATCTATGCTGAAAATTGCAGTTCCTGTTGAATCGGCAATTTCCTTTATTAAATCGCCAGCAAATTTGCTTTGCGGTCGAGCTAACAACTGACTTTTGGTCGGTGTCGAGGGTAGGTTGGGAATGGGGCTGAAAGTTTGAATTTGGTTTTTCGCCTCGAAAAAAGTTTTCTCCTCGAAAATTAGACATACAAACAAGCCAAAGTTCATTGTCTATTATGCCCCATGATGATTGAGGATTATTAGCGCGTTTTAATCTAAATTGTTCATCATATCTCACCCAAGCCGTTTGATTTGGGGCTCGGCTTGCAGCAAGCCTTACATCTCGCATATATTTGAGCATTTCTTGAACGCGAGAAGGGTGTTTTTCTAAATATAGACTCATGTAAACAAGAAAGGCCGATGTCCATGCATGAATATTAAATAGCGGTTTAGTGGACTTGTGTTTTTGTACCACTAATTTCCCGTCCTTGAGGATAACCTCCCCGCCGGACTCTAATTCAGACGTCATGTCGCGTGCAGATTTTAACAATAAAGATAAATCAATAAACTGGCCATTCCAAATTTTTTCTTTTAATTTGAGAGGGACATGTTCACCTACATTATCAAAAATACTAGACATTGCTGATACTGAATTATCAGACAATGACGAATGTTCATTACCTGAACTCGGAGCTGCGTCGGGGATGAAAGGCTGCGGAGCAACGCCAGGAGATGGTCCCAGTCCCTGCACAGGTTCCGTACTCAAGATAGGTTGGCCGGATGCCTGATTGTTTACTGAATGTTCAGCCCCTGGAATTTCTGGAACTCCGAAGTCAACTTGTGGTGGTGCTGTCTGTGATGTTCCCGTCACACGCCACTGACGTCTTGATGAAGGCGGGGTAGAGTTCAGCGATTGAACCGGGTACGGATGAGCCGGCTGCCTACGGACTCGGCGCCCTGGAGCACGGGCAGGGGTTCCACGTGGTGTCGCTTTAGATTTTCCCATGTTCTTATCCAAAAAAAAAATTCACTGTTTCTACTTTGACAGTTCCAAAATAGAATATATATATATATTGTTTCTCGATAAGTCCAATTACTGACGTACAAATTCACTTTTCCGGAATAAAATATCTTGAATAAATTATGTTTAGTTGAATAAAAATGTTTTAGCTGTTCGCGCGTTGGTAAGCGTCGAAAAAGTGAATGGACGAAGGACCCAATGACGTCACTTAACCTTAAAAACATTTGATTGGTTGGTTCCAAATAAACTAGTGAAAACGAGGCATACACGTTTTCAGGGAAATTAAATCGTTTTGTAGCAAAAGCAGAATAACTCTAAACTTGGGTAGGATTTCACACGCACTAAAATGAATTAATTTGAAGTATTAATTCTTATTTATTTACATTCTTTCTTTCTCTTCTTGTTCGCAATATGACTTTTAGTATTTTCCATTGGAGAGTTCCACACCAAATTGCACAATTACTAAATCCAGAGCACCCTGTTTTGGCGATTTATTCTGTCGTCTGAAGAATTTTGCTATAAATTATTGCTTCCGAGAATCGGCCTCCTTTAGTCGTAACTGGAAATTAACTTCAACTTACCCTATCAGCTGCCTTCAAAGCGCAATATGAAAAAATAAAATGTCTACGGGGAATTCCCATGTTAATTTCAAGCCGCCGCCATATTGTTTTCCGTGTCAACAATAGTAAACAGTGACGTCAAAGCCTCCGACGTCACACATTTTCAGCGATTTAACTATAGAAAATCCCCGTAGACTTTTTATTTTCCGTCCTATTTCTAACTTACTTGACGCACAGCCAAAACAATGGTATTTTCTGTTACGACTAAAGGAGTACTATAAAATTGATATCTTTTTGGAAGATGACATTATCATATTTTAGAGAAAATCGGGAAAACAGGGTGCTCTGGAATTAGTGAACAGGACAGTAGGCTATTCCATTAACTTAAATATACAACGGATATGCGTTGGTAACTACCCAATTTTATTTTTTAAATAAACAGTTTATTGCATGGTCTCTCAGTTGATGTTGCCGAAATGTATCAATGGCGTTGTGCACGTGAAAAAATAGGTGCCGAATAGGCCTAAAATTGGTCAAGTTTACGCTACATTTACTTGCCTTTGTACCTCTCAGTTCATTCCATATACTACGAAATCACTTTCTGATGTATCAAAATAGTCCCGATCGGTATAAGGGACTTGTCTTGAGATACAGTTCTATTTATTATATGAATAAAGTTCTAATCTAGGCAAGTACGTTTAAAAAATAGATAAAATCACATTTTCGATACTTTCAGTAACCGTTACCAAGGTAACGAGATTGTGTTAACACAAACTTAATCCACTTTTTCAAGTACGGCCAAAGGGTAACAAAATATAAAAGAATTATGAATATCTAATTTTTTGTACTTTCCATGTTTATAAAGCACAAAGCTCAATGGTTATTGACACGGCCTCTTAACACAACAAATTAAAGTTGGCTTGATGATTAATCTTATACCTGGAGGAAGCATACAAAGTCCTTATCTATTAACCATTTGTTGAGAAAATGAGGATGTACAAAAAGGAAATAATAAAACGTGACGTTCCTTTAACGTGCATCCTCATTTTCTCAACAAATGGTAAATAGATAATGATCATAATAAAAAGACAGAATTTGATTTCCTTTATCCATATTAATCTCATATTCTGTTCTATGTGTTTCCACGACGTAGGCGAATAACGGCTTTTCTCACTTGAATTGCAATCAATTACTTCAGAACTTTTAATATGATACATTCTTTCCGTAGGAAAAGTAAAATTTTATTCGGAATTGTTTATGCTGTGATGCAATATGAATTTATCTTTGCCAAATCAAAAACACTTTGTTGGAACAAGTGAGTATTACCAAACAAAGTATATCATAACCCTTTCTTTTATTACTGCTCAACATGCTAGAATTTATTTGTAGAAAGTTGTCGAACCTTAAAGTTTCCTAATTTTTATGCATATATATAATTATACGGCAGTGTTCCAACTCTATACTTTCTTGAAGGAAATTCTTGCACCAGACACGTGTTTTAAGGAGGTATTGAACACTTGGACGCCAAATTCAATTTTTCTGAAAATTTCTGAAATTATATAATTCATGTCTGTCCTTGACTATGCAAAGTTACATTTGATTCTATCCACAGAAAATTTTTCTACGAGACTTTGAAATATGCATAAAATGACGTTTTCTTGATGACGTCATGATATTGATAGTGTCATTCTAGTTCTCGTAAATCTATTGGAAATTAATTTTGATTTCACTTCCAAAATATCCATGAATATATTGCACTTACATATGGAAAAGATAAAATGAATTGTGTTTGAAACACAGGCAGGGTACTGGAATAAAAGATGACACTGTCGCTAAAAAAATTGCAATTTCGAACCAATTTACTGTAGTTGCTAGTTAATTATTAGGAATCATGTGGATGAATCTTTGTCAAAAACTATCAAAATTATCAAGAATGTCCTGAGATGATTTCATGATTAAATGGGGAAAATTGAATTTAGGATTAAGATATTACAAGGCTTTATATTTTCCATTTTTTTTTCTTCCAAAATCGTCCATTCTCAATGAAGTGACATCCGCTTTCCTGTAACGTAAATTTGTCAACGAATACACTGTGATGAAGATTTAATTTTCTATTTTATACATGCTAAGTTTCAATGCAATACGTTTAGTAAAAATGTTTTTATCGCATTTTGAATGCGAAGGTTTGTGACGCCATTTTTTTCCCGATAACGTCGAAATGACGTCGTGGTTTGCTCATGGATAAAACTCCCAAAGTCCTAAATTTCGAAAATCGCCATAATTTCTTCAAATGACACCGGAAATTTTTCAAACTTCATCAGGATACTCAAATGTGTGTATCAATCAGAGTATCAAATGTTTTAAGGGAGTTAAGACTGTACTTTTCCTAGGAAGCGAGAAAACAAATAATGCCGCCGCCATCTTGGTGTTCAAACCCTAGCTCCTTAAATATTAAATTCTCATTAGTGATGCTTCCAGCCAAATTGCTTTTCATAAACCAACCAAATTCATTTCACGAGCGCCCTCTGGTTTTATTTTTAGAATTTAGATTTGTATATTACTTTGCAGAGAGTGCGCGGCTCCAAGTCGATTCAGCAGAATATCCAAATAAAATCTATGTTCAAAATATCATTGGAGGGAAAGTGATAAGATGTTAATCTCCTTAGTTTCGATGATATTTTTAATGAAATGGCAAGTTTCCGAAATAGCAAAAAAAAAAAAGGATATGATGTCAAATTGTTAAAGGCCAAAACAAAGCTTCTTTCAGGCGACAGAGCTGGAAAGAAGTAATTAATACACTTACAAACATCACGTCACGGGAAACGATTTTAACTGCTGCACACTGCAACAAGAAATAAGTGTTTATATTGATAATACAGAACTGTTCCAACTCTATACCTTCCATTAAGTTATCTTCAAAATTGGTATACTAGTTATACTAAAATATTTTTTAATTCATCGGTTACCATGGTTGTAAGAGGGCTAATTGATATGTTTTGAGCCTCGGTTTTCTGGAAGCATAAGGTAATCTGCTGATAGGTTATCTCCAAACAATAAATGGCATATGCTATATTTCACTTCTGACACAGATACGGGATAATATATAAAACTTAAGGATGCTTTCTCCTGGCGAGCTGAACAGAAAACGTTCTAGACAACGGGAGATAACTCCTAATTTTGTAAAAGAAGAATGTGCGACAATTGTTTTTTCTATTCATTGAATCAAATTCAATAGCATGGTGAAATGGAGTTGGTTTAGTATATATTTGTTATTTTCATAAGTGTAAACATTTTATGTTATCTTTTTGCTTTGAAACAACCTTGTTCAAATCACATTTCGTCACTGCGAGACCCTTTGACGTCATGCAGCAAAATTACGTTCGTCCTTCCCGCCATAAGTAAAACAGCTGTAACGCAACAGGACAGGAATGTTATATTTGATTACTTATATTTGCCATTAAATTACATTAATTTAGAAAATTAAGTTAATAAATACATTATGTTGCTTAAGAAATAAATTTGTATTTTCAGTGTGAAATAGATCCAGAGACACACCAAAAGCATATAAAACACACCGAAACACGGAAAATAGAATTTTACCAGTAATTGCACCCTCTACTGTCATCGAGTTTTAGAAACATGTACTAATGGCGATTCGTCTCTGAATTTCTGTTGATTTAAAAATTAATAATAAATCGCCACGTATACTGGTTCTTTATATCTTCCGCATTATCTTTATTCTTTTTCTGATAAATTCCCTTTGCGTTATGTCTGGAAAAATTTGAAATTTTGAACTCTTTCAGACATTTATAAATTTTCCTGCTTACATGATCCTTTTGTGCGTACACAACATGAATTTATAACATATGGATCTGCTAGAGGGACTTTATATTAGGAAGGGTACATATGAAATAAAATATCGTTAGCTATCATATGAAAGTATTTCATACTTTTTTCCGACAATTGATCTTTCAAAGAAAAACTGAAATAAGCCCCTTCACATCAGCCTTCCCGCGGCCATACATTCTCTGCAACCACACTATCGTTCGTATGTTTGGTTTTTTTTTTCATTTTGCAAGTTCGTCGTGCTTGTGCCACCGACGACAAATCTCAACATGAACCTCTCAACAATACTTGCACGTCGCACGGCTGCATCATGACTCTTCGAGACAGCCGTAAGACACGAACTATTTATAAAGAGTTCGTAGAGTTTGGACATTTTTTTTTCGTGCGACTGCAGCATTGCAGACGTACGGACATCTCACGGCTGCCGTACGTCATAAGAGAGAAAGACTTCACCCAAAAAATTCCGACACGCATTTTTTCGTCCCCACAAAAGAAAAATCCGGATCATGTAACTCTATGGACGGAAACAAAAATATTAAAACTCTGGCCTGAAACCCCGGGGGGGGGGGGGGGGTTCCGCAAAAAAAAACCCCATGCTCTGAAAAATAAAGAAAATCTGTAACGGCGTTAGCATGTACTGCGTTTCCGACAAACTAGACGAGCGAGGGAGAGAGAGAGAGAGGTATATTATATCTTCATGTTTTAGCGATAACATTGAATGTGGATTTAGAAATTGTGTCGATATTCAGATATAATCATCCTTTTTCGATTGTTTTCGGTTATCGAATATATATTCTGCGATCGGAGAGTTCCCCCGTCTATATTACGTATCCTTGTTCAGACTTCTGTGACTGCATGTGTTACTGATTCTTTATTTGTTTACATTGCACAGTTATTACGAATACAAAGACGGGAAAGAACACAACAGAGAAAAAAATAATAATAACGAAATAAAGAAAGAAAAGAAAAAATAGTCAGAAGACAGCATCGATCGCTGTGTAGGTATTTGTAGGAAAATTGAAGAATTATACAATAGTGAGATATTGCCAGGTTGAAGTTTGTTAAAAGCAGGTAAATTTCCAAGGTCAAGGTCGCTGTGTCGAAAGTCAAGGTCCATAATGAAAGGTCTTTTAACGAGTAATCTACGTGTGAAATATCTGTCGTGTGTGTGGATCTTAAAACATATGTTTGAATTTATATAATAATATGCGCAAATATCGTATCGGTGAGTTCAAGACGGGGAGGCGGCTGATAACCCCCCAACTCCCATCCCCTTTTTTCCCTAGTTGTGCGAAAAAAAATATTGTCTAATGTCAGATTACTAGAATACATATAAATATTTACATGAAAGTACACGGAACAGCTATATATAAAATCTGCAAGTACTGTCGGCAATATGGTGGGTTTTTTTTCTATTTCCTGTATCATTTTGAAGAAGGGGGTAGGGTAGGCAAAATGGACCAAAACTTTTTCCCAATGCAAAACACCCCCTTCTTTTTCTTTCATAAAAACATGCTATTATGGCCCTAGATACACTGTGTGAAGTTTACAAAAAAGTTTGATTTAATTACATATTTTATCAGCATTTTAGTACCAAAAATCTGTTTCTTAGGTTACTTCGAAAAATTGCTATATGGGATAAGAATTTCTTAATTATTTCTTTCCGTTACATCTGATGTCATAAAAATTGTAGTAAAGTAATATATTCCAAAATATTTAAGTCATCTAATTCACCAATTCCGTAAGAATATTCTTATTTTAGATTTTATGTGTATTATTTCGCCAATTTTCAATTTTCCCACAATATTCTGAGATGGTTGAAGAAGGGTTTCTTTGATCGCAAATATCTTACATAAAGTCCACATCTTGGTATTCTTTTCTATTTGTTTTATTACTTATCGGGTCAAGTACTTTTGAAATATACTGATTAGAAAAAAAACTTTGATTCTTTTGAATTCGAGATCTCATGAGAAAGCATCCTTAAGCGCCGCGGTAAGCTCACTAGATAAAGTTGTGTTGTTCCCTCAGGACAATGCTCCTGTTCAAAAGTCTGTCTCCGCCATGACTGCCATTCATGATTATGGCTTTAATTTGATTGAGGATCCCCCATATACACCTGATCTTGCTCCATTAGACTTTCATCTATTCCCAAAACTGAAAGCAGCTATTTCTGGCACCCATTTTAAGTCCGATGATGACGTCATACTTGCAGTGGTTGGCTTTCTGACCATTATCGGATGGCCTAGACATACTCAAATATAAACATTTTATCGAGTCAAAATAAGGAGTACACATAATTTACGTCTTTTCACTGTCCAGTTTTTAGAATATGCTGCATTTGATCTATTCGCAAATCAAAGGAGGGGATATCCAAAGAGACTCGAATGTAGTGTCCACAGTATGACATCGGAACACCCCTTTGACTGAGTAGACAAGCACATGAATGGCTGTATGTAGTCGAATTTGGATCTTGTTATTATTTTAGCTATAAACGTACTTTTAATCCTCCTTTGGACTGAAATATTTTAACATTTGAACTACTTGGTGAGTGTCAATTCTGGTAGACCAGGAGTCCCCGAGGGCACATGTAGCCAAGTTCGATCAACTTCGGTTGATCGTCTGTCTTTTCAACGCATTCGAAAATTTCTGTTACCAAAATCCTTGGAATTTCTAAAACGTGGGTCCTGTAGAATCATATCCCATCCATCCTGCTACGTCTTTCGGTACATTTTTGGACATAATTTTCACGGTCTTTGGCCATATTACATTGTTTAGATTGAGGATCACTGACGAGGGTTAAGTATCCGAAACGTGCATGTCTGGTCCATGCTGAAAATTCATCTGTTCTTAAAATGATGCTATTGAATTGAAGACGTTTAACATATATCCATTTTCCAGTTCCATATCAGATAAATTATTCTCCGACTTTGAATCTCCAGGGCAACGATGGGAAAAGATATCCTTGGCTTATCCCTATGGGAGAAGATACGTTTCACGTGCCTTTTCACTTTAATGTCAACTATGACGTGACTCCATACATGATTGGTGCATTAGACGATCAAAAAAATGAAAAAAGAATACATAACAAAATAACAACATAATTATTGTGCGCTTTTAACATTTGAACTACATGGTGAGTGTCACTGCTGTTGGACCAAGAGTCTCCGAGGGCACATGTAGCCAAGTTCGATCAACTTCGGTTGATCGTCTGTCTCTTCAACGCATTTGAAATTTTCTGTTACAAAATTTCTTGAAATTTCTAAAACGTGGGTCCTGTGGCATCATATCCCACCCATTCTGCTACGTCTTTAGACACATTTTTGGACATAATAATTTTCATACTTTTTGGCCATATTACATTGTTTAGATTGAGGATCACTGACGAGGGTTTAGTACCCGAAACGTGCATGTCTGGTCCATGCTGTAAATTTATAAGGTTTTAAATGATGCTATTGAATTTAAAGATGTTTAACATTTAGACAGTGGGAAATAATAATCAATCACCGGATGTGATCATGGACACGGAAATCCAACCATCGTGTCTAGGATTTGCTTTTGTCCATGACTCGGAAAACCTCGTCGTGGTACGATCAAATCCTGGACACTCGGGTTGGATTTTCTTGGCCCTGATCACATCTGGGGATAGATTATCATTCTCTCAACACTGTTTCTTTCTCATCTGTCTCTTTGGCTTACAGTATGTCACTTTTCTCTAGCTAACCCTCTTTTTGATAAGATTTCATTAGTTATACTTGAAGTCTTTTTCAGTTCACAATGTTCTACAGGAACAGTTTGCTTTAAGAATTTATGCAGAGGTATGTATCTTGAGTTATTTCAAAACCGTGCTATAAATAAATATTAAAGAAGAAGCTATCATTTATTCAGTCTTAAAGTCGAGAGGACAAGGCGAAATCATTAGAATAACCATAGGAACGGTTGCGAACCTCTGAATGAATAACATTCCGAAGTGAGACAAGATGCCCGGAGATAGTCGACGTCTTCTGATTGCAATCAACAACCGTCGCAACAGCTCCATGGTAACTTGTCAAATTCGGTAATTGTCTCTATGTACATATTGATGAACACATCAGGTTAGTATTTCTTGTTTGATGACATTTTAAGTGATAATTAGCGAATTCTTGTCATATGACGTATATGTAATGTCTGCTGTCTAGACAAATTAACCTGAAACGTGAACTATCGTGAGTGGATTAAACTTTTGTGTAGGATCTATTTAAATTAAATGCGTGGTTCCAAACAGTTTGAGTGGTGGATGTGCAAATGAGTTAAAGAAGATCCTGCCGATAATCTCAACAGCACTCACAATAGAGCACCAAATTGAGCATCGACGGACCCCTAGCAAGCTAGAGGTGGGACCAGGTGCCCGGGAGGAGTAAGCATCCCCTAATTGGCTAGCCGCACCCGCCTTCGATGTTGACGCACGAAAATGAAAACAATATCTAAAATATATGCACTGTCTGAGGTTATGTCTATATAGAAAGTGCTATGGCGACCGTCTCAGGGGTTTATATTTAAGTCACTTACTGTCAAACCCCTCGCATGGAACTTTTTTACGAGCTCCACACGGCAAAGGGATAAAGTGTGATACTAATGAGTTAAAGAAGATCCTGACGATAATCTCAACAGCACTCACAATAGAGCACCAAATTGAGCATCGACGGACCCCTAGCAAGCTAGAGGTGGGACCAGGTGCCCGGGAGGAGTAAGTATCCCCTGTTTGGCTAACCGCACCCAAAACAATATCTAAAATATATGCACTGTCTGAGGTTAAGTCTATATAGAAAGTGCTATGGCGACCATGTCAGGGAAACTATTCAAAACAATTACTGTCAAACCCCTCGCAGGAAACTTTTTACGAGCTCCACACGGTAAAGGGCATAATACATATGAAAGTATGTATGCCTCCTTCAAGTATATGATCAATAATTAGAAAGAAACAATATATCTTCACGATATAACGTTAATTTGATTGGTGTTTAAATAACCTCTCCGACATTAATGTTGGAAAGCAAGATTTAAAAAAAAAACTCAATTGCTGGAACTCAAACACAACATTATACTTTGTTTTTAACTTGTTATTTAAATAGATTTCAACTTGAACTCCTCATATATCAGAGTGACGCAGTCTACAGACATGGTTTCGAATGTTCTACAGTTTTATCTTGGAAATGGGTGGTACAGCGCAGTAGAGATGGCTGGCATAATACCCCCTTCTCGGTATTGCAGAATAATTGGTGTTAGATCGTAAGTGTAGAAAGTATTTAGCTGGGGGAAATCGTATCTTTAGAAACATGTGTGATCTATATTGTGTTTTGTATTTTATTTAGGTTTTTATATGACTATCATTTGTAGATTTTGATTTTGGCTTCGTGTTTGACTTTCACTTATTTCACTTCCTATGCTCGTCCAATGTGCTCCAAAAAATATGTCCCGTTTGTTGCTTCCTAAAAATAAAGCATGGATTGACGGAAAGCGTGTCTGTGATTGCAAAGTATTTAAAGTATTGTTCTGTTTTATGATAAATGACTCATTTCTAAAATAGCCTTTTTAACAGAAGTATGAAAGCTAAACTTTGATTACATATACCCATTTAATTGTATAGAATTTACACTGTGAGTTTAGTAGTATAACCAATGTGATTTGATTTTATCTATGATGCCATAGTAACTTGGCTTGATTTGAACTTAGACAGTACGTAGCAACAGAGCCTTGGCAGCGGAGTTTAAATGTATCTAAACGCCATTCTAGGCGTGAAAATGGAATGTAGAAATTGTATAGATAATCCTCATCATGGAATATTTGATGATTTTCTGGTACGATTTTCAAGATTTGACGATTTTCTAGATTTTTTTAGGAAGCTCATTGAATTTGAAAACGTTTGACATTAGAACCACCTGGTGAGTGTCACTGCTGGTGGACCAGGAGTCCCCGAGGGCACATGTAGCCAAGTTCGACCAACGTCGGTTGAATCATCTGTATCTTCAACGCATTCGAAAATTTCTAAAACGTGCATGGGTCCTGTAGCATCATATCCCATCCATCCTGCTAAGTTTTTCGGTACATTTTTGGACATGATTATTTTCACACTCTTTGGCAATATTACATTGTTTAGACTGAGGATCTCCCACGAGGGTCAAGTACCTGAAATGTGCATGTCTGGACCATGTTGTAAATTTATCTGTTCTAAATGATGCTATTGAATTTGACAACGTTTGACAATGGAAGAAAGTATTATATAAACATTCAAGAAATATCTATTCTTTATGAACTACATTCATTAAATATTCATGGAAAAATTGTTTTTTATAAAAGTGTTGATAATACGGAAATGTTCCAACTCAAAACCTTTCTTTGAAAGAAAATATCAAACCGATTTATCAGATATGTGTTTCGGATATCTTAAAAATCCTCATCAAACATCTATGTTACAGGGAAATAGTTTAACTGCTCGACACTGCAACAAGAAATAGTTATGTAACTGGTTGTCTTCGCCAAGGTGAAAAAAGGCGGACTTCGGTTACACTTAGGCTTATTTTACAGCTTCCATGGCATTCCTAAAGCATACTTCTAATAAAATGAGAACGCAGACTGCATGGAAATTATTTAATATCGTCAACCGATGCCCAGGGGATCCCGTTGGACATGTAGGAAGTCGATGTTTTGCACAACTTTCGTTGTTGAGTTAACGTTGGTAAAGGCATATTATATATATTTGTTTTCGCATTTCCATTAAGTGGGCATCCATTTTTTTTCAACTGCTAAATTAAAAAAAACCGTTCCCGGTTGTGTGTTGTATTTTTTTTAAAGATTTCATGTCATAGTCACATTGTTAGAGTGAACATAGTGGAATGCAGTCCTTACCTGAGCTATAACATTAATGATATAAATCTTCTTGTTATCAATTAAGTACTACACAATGTAACAAGGAGGGGATAAGGCTTGAATATAAACCCGTAATTTTCATGTTAAGGACAACGTGACAAAAATGACTATTTGTATGAACACATGATAGGATAGAATGACAAAAATACCAATGTGGCGAAATTTGTCAAAGTTAGGTAATTTTACTTTATTGCTCCGGTACGAATCAACCAAAGATCTAAAACGAGTTTTACCCCGTTTTAACTAAACAAAACTGGAGCTGGGATTGAATGAACGTGCGTCTACATTTGGCTAATATTTATATGAGAGAAAGTTTCGCCTCTTAATATCATTGATTTCTAATCAATTACCACATGAACAGAAATTATATGGGTTTTCTTGCGAGGTGTACATGTACTAATTACATGTATTATCTTTTGACATTTTGATTCATTCTAAATTTGGAGGATGAAAAGCAACAATAAATTCCCATTTTTCATTTTTTCCAGTGCTCAGTGTTTTGGCTCTATTTATAAAAGTTCTTTGTGCTGTGCTTACAGTGCAATAAGTTATATTATATTATTAGTTTTCTTTGAGCAATTTCATCATCGCATCTTTTTTCTCACTTTTTTTTCAATCTTAACTTTAATTCAATCTCATTTACAATTCTTTGAAATAGATACAATGTTTATTAAGTATAGTAAATATTGAAAGAATGTTTAAATGTTTTAAAATATGTTAGAATAGTATCGTTTGGCAAGAAGTATGGAATTTGTTTTCTTCAACTTCAAGTAAAATTTTAATTATCTTTCTGTCTTTTGATACATGACTTATTCTTTATTTCGCCTTTCTTTAGAGAAATATGGAAGCCCAACTAGGAAATAATGGATTTGAATTATGTACTTCGTATCTATAAATTCCCATGATTCAGTTAAATGTAGCAAATGACCTTTGTCCTATGTTTTACATATCCATGAACGTATTCATTAGGGGTGTAATAATATATCGATATATTGCGATTATCGTATCGGGATACGAAATGCGTATCGCAATATATCGCGCATTTATAGATTATATGAATAAATCAATGCATCACTTTGATTCTTAATCAGCTTCTTTGAAGAAAGGCCACCCTTGGTTCACATCGTTTACAATCGAAATGATTTATAACGACACAGTCAAAATGATTCAATGATGTATGTGTGCTTCTTGTAAGCAAATGATATTTACGATGTGAAATTCTATCAGAAAATATATGGAAATATAAACAGTATGAACAAATATACCGAGAGGAACTTGATTTTGCATCAAAAATGATTAAAATGAAAAGAAACAATATATCGCAATACAGCCAATTAAATATCGCAACATATCGCGATTCATGTTTGGCTTATCTTTTCACTCCTAGTATTCAATTTGAAGACGTTTAACATTTATACGACTTGGCGAGTGTCACTTCTGGTGGAACAAGTGTCCCCGAGGGCACATGTAACCAAGTTCGATCAATTATGGTTGATCGTTTCTTCAAAGGAATTTATCCAAAATCTTCAAAAACAAAGAAAAAATGATGATCATCATGTGAAATGTTTCATTGGTACTTCTAGGTACCTGGATGATATTCTTACTATCGACAATCCTGTTTTTGAGAAATATAAAAATATTTTAAATCCACAAGAATTGATTCTAAACAAGGCAAACGTTTCAAACACAGAAACACCATTTTTGGACCTAAATATCAAAATTGTTAATGGAGAGATCCATACAAGTGTGTATGACAAAAGAGATGATTTTGGATTTAACATAGTAAATTTCCCCTGGCTTGACGGTGATGTTCCTAGATTACCGTCCTATGGTATCTATATTTCACAGCTCATCCGGTATGCTAGAGCATGTACTGATGTTTTGGATTTTCATAGTAGAAATTTACAAATTACCAAGAAACTTTTAAGACAAGGTTTTCGCTTTCACAAACTAGTAAAGACTTTCTGGAAATTTTACAAAAATTATTGTCAACTTCTTCTGAAATTCGGACCAATACAGGCAACAGAGTATATAACTTTGGGTATTTCACAACCTGCATTTTATGGTGACATTATTAACAAGATAAGAAGGATCAAAGATAGACAACATCACTATCGAAAATGCGTCAGAATCATCAAACGCCTTTAATACCGTAGGTATGATCCTAATGTCACCAGACGGACACTAGGCTTGGTACTTGACCAATCTACAGTCTTGTACAAGCGCATTCTTAAAACTTGCACTCTGACTGACTGTGACGACGGGACTCCATGACGGGCCCTTCCCAAACCTCTTTAGAGAGGACAGGGTCCCGACTACCTATCCTCTCTGAATGTCAGTCGGACTCCTCGGGTGATAACATATGTGAGCTCGCGGCGGCAGAGCACGGATTGTATTACGTACGCTCTCTTTTTATATCCATTTACATATTCATCTGTGTTGCTTGGGCCCCTGCGTTTTGCGGTCTTGTTTGTGTGTGGTCATCTGACAGTGAGGAGGCTTTTTTACACCACAATTGTACGTTCTTCGAGACCTCTGGATAATCGGAAAAGTGGGAGGGTTGTGCGCATGTAATCCAGGATAACCATACCTTCTGCTATTTCCGTGGCAGATGGCCGTCCTAAGTCGGCTCCGGTTGCCCATTGGTCTCGTTGGTTTATGTGTAGTCCTTTGTGTTTGATGTTTCTGTGTTGTGCGTTGACGTTCCTTGTCCCTTACGCGTCTCTTTCTGTGCTTGTCTGCTTTGTGTTTTTGCATTAGGTGTTTGGGGTTTTGCTGTGGTTGCAACAACCTGGTGTTGTTGGAGATCCCCTCCTTTGTTTCAACGCATTCTAAAATTTTAGTTATCAAAATTTCTTGAAATTTCTTAAACGTGAGTCCTGTAGCATCATATCCCACCCATCCTGCTTCGTCTTTTAGTACGCTTTTTCGACATAGAAACTTTCATACTTTTCGGCATTTTAAAATGTTAAGATTTGAGGATCACTGACGAGGGTTAAGTACCCGAAACATGCATGTCTGGTCCATGCTGCCAATTTATCTGTTTTTAAATGATGCTATTCAATTTAAAGACATTTAACATTCATTTGTGCATTATTTTGGCCCCAACGTTTAGCTGTCTTGTTTGCGTGGTGATCTTACAGTGGGGAGGCTAAAAAACACAACAACCATGCGCTCCTAGAGACCACTGGATAGCCGGACAAGTTAGAAAGCACCTCGCATCTCAGTTCAATTTTACCTTCAGATGCATAGATGACGTGTTGTCCATCAATAATCCGAAATTTAAGGACCATCTACGTGAAATATATCCTCATGAACTAGAGATCAAGGAAACAACAGAGAGCGAGAGATCCGCTCCGTACTTGGATATACTTCTATCTTTCGACGCAAACGGCCATTTGAACACCGCACTGTATGAAAATCGTGAAGATTTAAGTTTCAACATAACAAACTTCCCTTTCACGAGTAGCAACATTCCATCTTCTCCTGCTTATGGCGTTTTTGTTTCTCAGCTGATACGGTATACGCCATGGCATGTTCAAAATATGAAGATTTCATCATTAGAGCCAGACGGCTTTCAAGTAAGTTACTTGTTCAGGGTTATATCACCCAACGGCTTTGGGTGTTGCAACTGAGTCATGACGACATCTTGTCCTTTCTTCCCGGACACTTATCTAACGAAACATTCTCAGTGCAAGTGCGGAAGACATTGAACATGTAGGTGGCGCTGTTAAAAAGAATTGTACTACATGTTGTACTTATATTCATATACCACATGAATCATGTTACATATATTATGCAAGCATAGTATCCAAGTAAGTAGGACCAGAAAGGAGGCCCAGATTCCATCCTCTGTCTTAGTACTACTATTGTTACCCACAATTTCGCTTATTGATCATGACTAAAATAAAAGCAAATGTAAGTTGCGCCGCCCTTTTACAAATTCGATGTACACTAAAATTGATCAATGCAAATCCATTAATCCTAAAGCCTGCCAAATATGATAATTTCTTGTGGAATCTGTCATTACAAGATAGGATCACAGCATCACTTAATAAAACAATAATCAACTTTAACATTCTATCAAACTATCTACATGTATACAAAATTTCAGTCTTACAGAGACTAACAGAGAAAAATCTAAAGCAATTAACACGTGTGCGGCGCTGCACAAATCGATTTCTACAGCGCCATCCACAATAAATATCGATTCTACAAAAACTTCCATTGAGATTGAAATAATAATATCAAGATTCTGCAAAGCAGCAAAAGTTAATCCCCTTAGATCGGGTGCCCGGGGAAAATGAGCATCTCCCGTTTGTTAGCAACACCCGTCACTTAGTCCGTGCAGGAAAAAGGTCTTATCCGGTAAATGGTTAAATTCGTTGTTTTAGATGTTTGTAACCTGAAAAATTTTCCAACATGTTACATATATTTTCATTGTATCGGATTAAAACACTTCAGAACAAAATCGAATTATTTCCAAATAAGTTTGTTTACACAAATCTATGCATTTTGATTGGTTAATTGATCGTCAGAAAATGGCGAAATACACCTTTATACCCCAACGAACACGATAAAATACCGGAAGAGCCGGAACTACTTCCATCAAAATCATTTATTATGTTGCTAAGATCGGCTTTCGAATGATAATAATGCAAAGAAAAAATAGTTTTGCTAACAGTAGCCCTTAGATATAAATACGATATCAGAATTAATGAAAATTTTATGACAATTTCGATAATGTACCGGTATACGTGCTTTTAAAAGCGTTGTTCGGTTGCTATGCTCCTGTTTTTGAAGTTCCTTAGACCATTTCCTATCCTTAAATTTTGATGAAAGACAGATCATGCAGTAAATGACGAGAAAAACAGAAACTCCCAGCTATTTTCTTCAAAATTACATTCCTGTCAAAACAGTAGCATGTACCTGCGTTTGAAATTTTCCAATGACTGACGAATGTCAACGACAACGTGCAAAAGTTTTGATTGAAAACTTCAAAAGGACCGAAGATCATTGTTTCAAATGATTTATATACGAATTTGTTCTGAGAGCTAGGCGTCTTTCAGATAAGCATCTCAGTCAGGGATATGTTTGTGACCGACTAACATCGTCACTGAAGAAGTTCTACGGTCGATATGAGGAGCTCGCCATACACTATGATTTTCACAATTAACTTGTCACTTATGAAATAACTAAATCCTAGGAAGGTATTCTGATACCAATAGATCATTTTAATCTTTTAAACCAATTTTTAATTTTTTTTTTTAATTTTTAAACCAATGATCTATTGGTATCAGAATACCTTCCTAGGATTTAGTCATTTCATAAGTAACAAGTTAATTGTGAAAATTCATGGCGATACTGTATCCTGATCGAGGCAGAGGTAGGTCGCCGTTTTTTGATCTCTCATTTTCTTTTCGCTGTTAATATTTTCTTCTAAATTCTTCATCTCGCCGAAAATGTATTATTAGAAAAGTTACTTATGAAATAACTAAATCCTAGGAAGGTATTCTGATACCAATAGATCATAACCATGCCGTTTTCTTCAAGTATTAGATCTATAACTACAGAGAATTTGTCTGTATAAACTCCCAGCTCCTGCGTTTACAATCCAAACACATAAATGCCATGTCGGCGACCTTGAACTTGAACTGCAGAACGCGTCATCAAAATGCTACGTCATATCATCGGATGATGTAATGAGTTGGTAAAATGGGGCTCCATATGGGGAACGATTATTTTTGACACATTTGCTGCCTTTAACTAGCAATGTATACATTATTTCTAGTTCGTTTGGGAACTAGTTTGCCTACGGGCTCTACAGAGTGGATATTTTCATACGCAATGTATCAAATTACTAATTTCTTGAGTATATTTGTGAAATTTGGAATAAATTTGGGTTTGGAAATTATAAAAATTGACTGTTCAATTTTGACAGTTTATTGGAGTATGAACTTTGGTTTGTCGCATTACATCGGTTTTACACAATTGGTGATGCGACAAACCAAAGTTCATACTCCAATAAACTGTCAAAATTGAACAGTCAATTCTTATTTAATCTAACGTCTTATTAACGTCTTAACATGTGCAGTGCCAGACAAGACGGACATTTGTCAGCACGTAGACTGGATAACTCTAGTAGTATCTACTAGCGACGTAGATGACACACATGTAGTCGGCATCGGTTGCCGACTTGTCTTGGTTATGAATAGTCTTTTGTGTTAATAAGTGTTTTGATGTCGTATTTGATGTTTAGTGTTCACTCTATATTGTCTCTTTGAGGTCTCTTGTTGAGCTTGTCCACTCTATATGTTTTTGCATTTAGGTGTTCGGTGTATTGTATAGAGCTACTGACAAGTGTTAGTTTGAATGATCCGTATAAATGTTAAACGTCTTCAAATTCAATAGTATAATTAAAGAACAGATAAATTTGCAGCATGGACCAGACATGCACGTTTCGGGTACTTAATCCTCGTCAGTGATCCTCAATCTAAGTAATGTAATATGGCAAAAGAGTATGAAAGTTAATTGTTATGTCGAAAAAAGTACCGAAAGACGTAACAGGATGGGTGGGATATGATATGCTACAGGACCCACGCTTTAGAAATTTCAAGAAATGTTGATAACAGAAATTATCGAATGCGTTGATGAAACGATTTACCGAAGTTGGGGACTCCTGGTCCACCAGCAGTGACACTCACCAAGTAGTGCAAATGTTAAATGTCTTAAAAACTTAATAGCATCATTTAAGAACAGATAAATACTTTAAAAATGTATCATTTAATTTGAAAGGTATTATGTAGTATCGTTTTGAATGTATAATCATTCTGTCATCTTTCCTTAAGGTATGAGTCTTTCTACCTCCAGAGGAAATCTTCGGTTCAGGAGGATGGCTGTGTAATGGTCAGAGGTGTAAGAGAAATAGAGGAATTAAATAGATGCTCTGACAAATATAGACTCTCCCTTATATGCGATTCAGGTATTCTCATTTTCATCGATTGTGACCATTCCATATTGTTCGAACTGATAAAATCCATTCATTCTGTTAATTTTATTCTATGTTGTTCGTGTTTATCATAATTCTGAACAAAATATATTTATACGAAATACTGCATAGTGAGATGTGTAATCTAATCTTGCCCTAACATCACGTTTTAATAAATTTATAAGATAATGCCGAACAAATCATTCGTAAGATACTGGACACTTTGAGGCTCACTGAACCAAGATAATCGTCGAATATCTGTCATTAAACAATGAATTGTTTGAGACGTATTTCGTTTTCATATATCGATTTCAATCAAGATAAAGGTGGTTTCCTACCCGACCGTTTTAGGTTTTTCATTTTCCAGTTGTTTTTATGATTGAATCCAAGTATTTTTTCAATAAACAATCACTAGTGACCAATAAGTGTTGTTTAACATGAAAATTTTGTCTATTGAAGAATATTTTGAAAATTCGACAATTTATTTCACGAAAAGGTACATATATCTTCTTCGGAGTTTTAGGAGTGCCCTAATTTGATAGCTTGATAGAAGATTTAACACGCATTTTTTGTTTTTTTCTATAGGAACCACTTTAATCTAGTGAAAGAATGTCAAAAGCATGACTTTTAAACTTTTATTATTGTCCTTGTAGTTATAGAAATAGTATGTCGAAATTACTGAGAAGTTTTTTCTGTATCCTTATCTTCAATAACTTTGCCCCTAACAAAACTCCATACCTGTATGTATGTTTTCCCTTATCTATAAACATTATTTGATTAAATAATGCAAAATGAAGACATTTAATCTGTGATTTTGTGAGTTTCGTTGAATATAGTCTATTTCAGTGGTCGAAAATGCAATGAAATTATAAGGGGGTAGGTACCCTTGTGTTTAGCAATATATAATACTTACAAACATCTTCAAATATCCTTTTATGTTATATAATTCTTCTATTTCACTTATGCAAATACAAATGTAAACTAAATACAAAACAATTAGATATTAGTTTATTATTAATAAAATAAGACGGTTTGAAAGTATATACTGAATATTTGATATCCCTAAATTTAAAGGTACCTTTCTATAATGTACTGTATCTTTAATTAAAACAAAATTACCTATTTATGTCTGTGTTAATTATGTTATTTCGACTATTATGTATAGAAAATAACCTTGAAAAACAAAAATCATCTGTTAAATCCACAACCCACCTTAAATTATCACCGCGTGGCATCAGAACGCAAGTATTGTGATTCCCGAAAGTATGATGTTGTGATTTTTACGGGAATTTAACATTGACAATGATACCAGGTATGCTCTATTATTGTTTTTTGTTTATCTCTTATTGGAAGTTTCATTAAACTGATATGCCGTTGCAGTAGGACAATGATTTTTAAGTATATAACAGTAATTTTGATACACCTTTCCATCAATGTAAAAAGTATGCAGTCTTTTCAATAGCGTCAAGAGTTCTTCGGGGACAGAGAGGCGTTTTAGAGGGAAAAAATCTTCAAATCCTTTTTTTTAAAGAAATGAACCGATGAATGTCAAAATAAAATTTGGAATGAAAATCTACTCATCAAATATTCAAATACCATCAATCATTTTGAACAGATTAAATACTGGTAATGCATCTGTTCAGCAACCTATGGACAATGTTTCCTTTTTCGAAAAGTAGAATTATATTTTCGGAAATCTTTATTTCAATTAACCTGAATCAAACTTTTGGACATTGTATTGATAATGAATAGGTAACAGAAACAGAATATATGTTGCAATCTGTTTTTCTGTTTAAAAGAAAAAGCTATTATAATAGTGTTATGCTACGGACACAGCACAATACCAGCTTATCAAACCAACAATACATGGCTTGAGCTGTTTTATAAGAATTCTGATTTGTTATAACACAGTGAATGATATTCAAAAAGATAATTATGTCTTATTTCATCTGATAATTTTCTCTCTCTTTGACGAACAAGCTGACACATTTTTACCTCTCCTCCATTCTCTGACAGAATTTTATGAAACGTTACTAAGATCCTCTTCAAATTGTTGATTTCCAAGGACTGCAGGTAAGCGATGGTTCATTGATCCTTATATTTACGTTAATTCATCTCTTTTCAGACATCGATACTATTAGTGCAGTCAGCTTATATAGAAATAGTAAAAAGTTGGACCCAAGTGGTTACGTAGAAGCTCTCCACGACAATAGATGGTTTCGGGTTTGCAGCACATTGGGAAATGGTGGCAAATTAATACAGCGCATTATTCAACAAACTTGTACCAGGAATAAGTATGAAAAGTAAGTTAAAGTACTAACTTTTGATCATCCATTGAACTAATGCAGTATATACACTCTTTCAGGACTCGGTATACTTAAGTACCCAAAACGTGCATGTCCGGTCAATGCTGAAATTTTATCTGTTCTGAAATGATCCTATTGAATTTGAAGACGTTTAACATTGAGTTCATATGATAAAATACTACGCTTAGATATGCATTTGTTGTACTTTTTCTTTGACATTTTACCCCTTTGCAAAATAAAGTTATGCCGCTGTTCGTGTATAAGTAAAAGTGTAAGAGCGTTGGTATGTTAGTGTCTTTGTTTTTACTTCTTTGTTTATAGCTTAAAGGGCACGTTTTTCATCAGACTTTGTCATTTGTCATAGAACTATTAGCCATTTTTAAATAGACCTTCTTCATACTGCATTCTAGACACCCCAAGACCCGACATTACTACTTGTTACGTTATTTCTAATTGTGGCGTCATAATTCAGATACGACATCACAGTTAAAAGTTATGTCAAATATTGTCATGTCGGGTCTTAGGATGTGTAAAATACAAGTCAACTGGGGTAATGTGAAAATCGTCCATTATGAAGAGTTAAAGAAAATCCTGACGATAATCCCAACAGCACTCACAATAGAGCACCAAATTTAGCATCGACGGACCCCTAACGAGCTAGAGGTGGGACCAGGTGCCCAGGAAGAGTAAGCATCCCCTGTTGGCTAGCCGCAACAGCCGTCGATGTTCATGCACGAAAATGAAAACAATATTATTAAATGCATGCATTATTTAATTATTATTAAATACATTAATTATTATTAAATACATTCCCCTTTATCTTAAATAGTCAAAGACTGGAATATTTGTAAACTTTCTTGTATACACTTTGGATGTGAATTTTTCAATAACTATCACACACACGTTGTAACTGGTTTGCTATGACAGAAGACATATCATTATTGTTTATCAAGATCATATGACAAGGGTAAGTGGCAGAGATCTCAATTGTTTAAAATCAATGTGTATATGTACATTCTAGGAGGCATTTTACGAGAGTTAATTGATATGTTGTGAGCCTCGGTTTTCTGGGTTACAGAAGGTATTCTGCTCATAGATTATCTCCCAAAAAGGACAAACAATCCATGACACATACTATGCTTCACTTTTGACACGCTTACGGGAAAATATTCAACCTTAGCGCCGCGGAAAGCTCACTAGGTGTGTTGTTCCATCACAAGTTTGCCATTGCCATGGCTGCCATTCATGATTGTTTTTATTAGATTGAGCACCCGCCTTATTCACCTGATCTTGCTCCATCAGACTTTCGTCTATTCCAAAACCTGAAGCAGTTATTTCTGGCACCGACTTTCAGTCCGACGATGACGGCATATTTGCAGTGACTGGCTTTCTGAACAGTCAAGATAACGAATTCTTCTCCAGTTTTACTCGTTCCATGTGAGACAGCCTATGTGAGACACATGCCTTCTCGACTTTCAAACTGAATAACGGTTAGGTACTTCTATGATGTTTATTGACACGTAAGTCGTCTCAAAGGCTACAATTGACAAATGATTTTAGAGAATCTTATTGTGATGTCACAGTAACGTCGTCAAAATATGGCGTTAAAATGGTATGAAACGTTGTTTGAATTTAGCTTTTTTCTAACATTTCATGGCAGAAGAAATAGATTCTCTCACTTCCTACCGAGTGAGACAAACAAATTTACACTGGTGAAGAAAATGTTTCATCTTTTCAGTCACCCGTGTAAATTTTTATTTCTCACTTACTAGATCGTAATAGAACCTAATATTCTTCAAAAGTGGTATTGAGGCCCCTAAATACCAATGGCAAAAGTGTTAAGATACTGAAGGGGATTATGTAGAAAAATAATGCAAAATGTCGGATCAAATTCAAATCCTTAAATACGAGGCTCAGAGTTTACCTGTATCAATCAGCCCTTGTACGATAGATCATTCTCATACTTTTTATAATTATTAATTATGCCGAAAGGAAGAATCCGATTTATCTTTAAGGTCTATGGTCGCAGATTGGAAATGGTTTAAAAGTTTTGTGTGTGTGCACTCTAAAGGTGGTTTAATCTAATTAAATTCAGCTCTCTTTATTTCGTAAACTATATAGAGATCTAACACCGACCGATTGGAAGTTGTGTTCTATGAACTATCTCATTTGCATAGATACGTAAATATATCATTCAATGATATTTGTTGTCTTTTAGCCACCTACGTCATGACCCAGTTTTGTTCAAAATTATTAAAAATTACTATGAGTGTTTCAGGTATTCTTTGAAATTTTTATACTACCCTCCTCATCCGTATTTTTAGGTATAAAAGATTCGAACCCGAACACGACACAAATGAACAATTCACGTAGGAAGGAGGCCGCCATTGCTGTAAAAGAGCTTCATTCGGATCGCATTTTTCTTAAAGTTTTCGAATGCCTCAAAACTTATTCACTCAGCGAGTGGAGCATTTGTCGGCTCACACTGCTGCAATTTGATTGGTTAAATATTCATAAATCTGACAAGCCCCCCAATCGGTCAATGTTAGATCTCTATGTAGTTTACGAAATAAAGAGAAATAAATTTTAATTAGATTGCATGTTTTCAATTTTTGCACATTTTTTTTCGACATACGGAAGAACTCAATTTTTAATGTAACTGGTCTAGTGTCAAAATAACATATTGGAAATGGTCAAAACCCTTAAATACAATAAATAAGTGTTAATATTAAGAATACGGAAGTGTCTCCTTATAGATTTCGATGAATTACTAACTCTAGCAATTTAACTGCTCAACTGCAATTTTGTGTAGAAATCTGACGTTTGCACTCATGGTGATAAGGGAACACGTGACAAAACATTGTGAAACAGTTCTGAACAGAAATTTATGATGCAAACTTCTTTAGTCTATTAAAAATTCACAAAATAAAATCTAGAAATTTCCAAGCCAATACGATTTCTTCATACGACATTTCTAATATGTACACCGCGTTCCTCACGACCAAATTGACGATTGATTGTCAAAACTCATAAAAAAGTGTTTCGATCGAAAGGGTAAATCTTACATTTGTACATCCGACTCAAAGGGTACAGAATATAAATCATACAAATCATGGACATGTAGTGGTCTGTATATTGCCTTGTCTTCCTCTAGGACAACATTTATGTAAGATTTGATGAGAATCTCTACAAGCACGTAATAGTGATCCCTATGGGTACAAAATATGCGCCTCTTGCTGCAGATTTATTCTTATACACGTATTAAAAGAACTTATCTATAATCTTCAAAAGCAAAGAAAACATGATGATTTGAAATGTTCCATTAGTACTTCTAGGTACATGGATGATATTCTTACTTTCTATACTTCTGTGCGCTCTATTGTGAGTGCTGTTGAGATTATCGTCAGGATCTTCTTTAACTCATTTGTGTCACACGTATGCCCTTTGCCATGTGGTGCTCGTAAAAAAGTTCCCCGCGAGGGGTTTGATAGTATTACGCCTAAATAAATTCTGTGCTATTTCTTCGTCGACAGCGTTTTAAATACCTGTCGTTACAGACAGATTATTGTGTATGTAGCGATTTGTGAATGCTGTTCACCTAATGGTCGTTAGACTCGTTACAGGTAGATTATTCTGTGCAATTTCTTCGTAGGTGGCGTTTGTAGTATATTGATTGCAGCGGTGTTAAATTTCGAATCGCCTCAGTACATGAACCATTACTTTGCAGAATATCGTATGTTACACATGACATGTATTGTGGATAGCGACTAAAGAAAGAAAGAATAAAAGAAAAAAACTTGTATAAAATGACCAAAAAGAAAAATCCCAATTCATGAATCCATGTACACACGCACATTTTATAATATACATTTAATGTTCTATTTAATTTAGGATGTCTAGATATGTCTTTACAAAGTATTTATTTTTTGGGGGGGGGGGGGGGGGGGGCGCTCTTATATTTTAGGCTAAGTAAATAAATTGTCAGCTTTCTTTGTAAGATATTACTTGGTCCCAAATGATTTACTTCAACGTTGTGTTGAAACTGCTGTCTGTCAAAGATGGTCTTTCACAATAAATAATTAGCTTTCATCAATTATCTTATGTAATTAATAGAAAAGAAACTTTAATATTTACGAGCTCCTTGATTTTTGGCACGGGTTCCTTGAATTCCAGAACTAGGAGCCCGTATGGCTCCTTTGGAATTCTCTATGAATTTCAAGCCCTGACTGTCCTCGCATTTTCATTAGAACAAAGACTGCCACACATACGTACATCATCACATGATCGCACCTTATAATTTCGTTTGTTGTAAGATTTCGAAACCCTTAGATGACAATTCCCGTTTTTGTTTTCAGTAACATTTAGACAATAAAGGTCCACCAATGAATTTACTTTTGCACATAGTTCATTATATTTCATTTCCTCTTTTTTAATGTCAAGTTCTAAAGTACTTGGATTTGATTTCGAAAACTTTAATGTTTTTTTCGCGCCACTTTGAGACTGTCGTCAGGATCTTCTTTATTTCGTTTCACCACTATGTTCAAAGAATAACTATTTGGCAATGAATGGAGACATCCCAAGGACTTTCACATGCGTGGATTTGGTCCAAATTTTGAATCATATCTTGCAGCCGATAAAATTTTTGAGAAGGACTATTCATTTGCATCTACCCAGTCGCCTTGATCGTCATAATTCATTGTCTTGGGGGACATGTTATTTGATGCAGATATTTCACTTCTTAATTTTTCACAAAATCCATGGTAACCATAATTTCGTAAATCACATATGTTGCATTCCACAGAAACGCGAGTTTCACGTCCAGGAGAAGTACAATGGACTAACGACGTCCGACATGTTGGACATAATGGTTAAAAGTGACTGTTTAATATGTATCTGGGTATAAATGTTCTACAAAATCGATAAGAACCAATATAAACATTGTCATCGTGGATGGGGTCTGTCACAAGCTATAATTATAGGATTAGGAGTACAATGGCGAGGTACACGATACTGATCCTTATTACTGTAAACATGGTCAATATCATAAAATCTGTAAAGATGTTAGTAGACCTTACATGATATGAATCAGGAGTGGATCTAGAAAATTGTACACCTTTAACGAGGAAAGAATGAGAAACGATAGGGAATTAGTTTGGTTTAAACAATATTTATTGATATTCATTTTTCAAAGAACTTTTTCCAGGTTGAAATTATTTTTTCAATATGAGTTTTTCATAGTTGAACTTATTTAAACTAAAACAAGCAGTGATATCAATACCCAAAACTGCATCCGCCCCTGGTAATTTGCACTGGTCTCATTAACAACTATTGATAGAGCCATCAAAAGTTCATTGTCATCGGGACCATTTACATTCAAGAAACTTTCAAAACCATCTGCAGAAAGATTTACTGATGCAAATATGCAATACACTCAAGCATTTATGAACTACATGCATCAAAAATAGGCACATAAAATGATTTGTTTACGAAGCTGTCTTTAATTCAAGAGAAATGTATTTAAGACATCTAGATCACCAAATATTACACTTAATCTGTCAAATGGATTGATGCATTGTTACGTTATAGAAGGTGCCACTGATTTAATTTCATTTCGATTTGATAAACAAAATAAAAAGGATCAAAGGTAGGCAGCATAACCATCGAAAATGCGTCAGAATCATCAAACGCCTTTTATACCGTGGATATGATCCTAATGTCACCAAACGGACACTAGGCTTGGTACTTGACCAATCTACAGTCTTGTACAAGCGCATCCTTGAGACTTGCACTCTGACTGACTGTGACGACGGGACTCCATGACGGGACCTGTCCAAACCTCTTTAGAGAAGACAGGGCCCCGACCACCTGTCCTCTCTGAATGTCAGTCGGACTCCTCGGGTGATTACATACATGAGCTCGCTACAGCCGGCAGAGCACGGACTATATTACGCATGCCCTCTTTTTATATCCATTTACATATTCATCTGTGTCTCTGGGGCCTCTGCGTTTTGCGGTCTTGTTTGTGTGATGTCATCTTACAGTGAGGAGGTTGTTTTACACCACAATTGTACGTTCTTCGAGACCTCTGGGTAATTGGAGAAGTGAGAGGGTTGTGCGCACGTAATCCAGGATAACCACACCATTTGTTACTTGCGTGACAGATGGCCGTCCAAAGTCGGCACCGGTTACCCATTGGTCTCGTCGGTTTATGTGTAGTCTTTTGTGTTTGATGTTTACATGTCGTGTGTCTCTTTTCCGTCTCGTGCTGTACTCGTCTTTTGTGTTTTTGCATCGGGTGTTTTGGTGTTTTACTGTTGATGCTGCAACGGGGTCTTGTTGGAGATCTCCTTCCTTTCTTTTTATGGATGCTTACACTGAACATGGCGAGCATGCAATATGTCCAGGCGACATTGTTGTAGCAGACAACACACCTGCTGAGAGAAATCAAAGGGGGGGGGGGCTGGCTCTATCAATTTTCTTGGATAATTTTGGTGTAGAGTACAGCTGTACATCCACTTAATCCTGTCGAACTGGCATTTAGCGAAGTTCGATCAATTCTAAATAGATCAAACTTTATCTGTTTAATACTCTCTGTCATGATAATTTGATGTATGCATTTTACTAGTATCTGGTTGTTTCATTCATAACGTCTGAAAATTGCAAAGGCTACTTTCAACTATCTAGTACGATAGTTACTTTTTATGAACGTACCTTTATACTATACATTATCATTATTGACACGATAAAATCTCAATTTACTTTTGTTTAAAATAAACTAAAAACATAGCATTTTGTATAACTTATTTTTTAATTTTGGCGAGAGAGAGACAGAGCATATTATATTATAAGAATAATTTTCTGTCAAATGATCTTGGAACTGCTTGTGCCTCAGTTTGAAGCATTTAAACATTCTAAATACATTTACTTATATACGTTATTTCTAAAATTGCCTTTTACTTTCTTTCTTCTGTTTAATTATGAATTTTTATATATCTCTATAAATGAGGATAGGACCGTTATGATTTGCTTCACCGCACACACTGTCCAGGTAAATGGAGTCCCTGCCATCTACGAAGAAACTGCACAGAATTTATTTTAAAAAATCTACCTGTAACGAGTCTAACGACACGTTAGATGAACAACATTTACAAACCGCTACAGACACAATAATCTATCTCTAACGACAGGTATTTAAAACGCCGTCGACGATGAAATTGCACAGAATTTATTTAGGCGTAATAAGTGTTTTGAATATTTTCCCTGACATGGTCGCCATAGCACTTTCTATGTAGACATCACCTCAGGCAGTGCATATATTTAAGATATTGATTTCATTTTCGTGCTTGAACATAGACGGCGGGTGCGGCTAGCCAAACAGGGGATGCTTACTCCTCTCGGGCACCTGCTCCCACCTCTAGCTTGCTAGGGGTCCGTCGATGCTCACTTGTGTGCTCTGTTATGAGTGCTGTTGAGATTATCGTCAGGATCTTCTTTAACTATTTATCTAGCCAGTTCTACTCTGCATCGGCAACTTAGAGATAATTTTAAGTGTATTGATGATATACAATGCCCTCTAAGACAAGCTTTTTTTCTCCTCATTTGTGATCTATTTAGTTAATTATCTCCGTTTTTAATTTGTAATCGGTCCGGATCTCAACGGGTACCATTCGGGTCTTACATTATATTCCAAAATACCCGTGCCTGTACGTGTCACTGACTAGTAATATGCTTATTATCCACAAGAATTGACACTAAAAAGGGCAAACGTTACAAACACAGAAACACCTTTTCGGACCTAAATATCAAAATTGTTAATGGAGAGATTCATATAAGTGTATGACAAAAGAGATGATTTTGGATTCAACATTCCCCTGGCTTGACAGTGATGTTCCTATATAACGTCATATGATATCTCTATTTCACAATTCATTCGGTATGCTAGAGCATGTACTGATAATTTTGATTTTCATAGTAGAAATCTACCTTTCACCAAGAAACTTTTAAGTCAAGGTATTTGATTTCACAAACTAGTAAAGACTTTCTGGAAACGTTACAAAAAATATTGTCATCTTCATTTGAAATCCGAACGGAGCATATCAATTTAGATATTTCACAAGTTGCATTTTAATAACATAAGAGAAAGGAGGGGATCTTCAACAACACCTAGTTGCAGCGCCAACAGCAAACGCCCAAAACATCTACTGTAAAAACACAAAGAAGACACGCACAGAAAGAGACGTAATGGTACACGGAACGTCAAATCACAGAGAAACACCAAACACAAAAGACGTAGCGGGATGGGTGGGATATGAAGCTACAGGACCCACGTTTTAGACATTTCAAGAAATTTTGATAGCAGAAATTTTCGAATGCGTTGAAGAAACGATCAACCGAAGTTGATCGAACTTGGCTACATATTCCCTCGGAGACTCCTGGTCCACAAGCAGTGACACTCACCAAGTGGTAGAAATGTGAAACGTCTTCAAATTCAATAGCATCAATTATCTGTTCTTAAATGATGCTATTGAATTTGAAGACGTTTAACATTAAAAAATAGATTAATTTGCAGCATATTATTATTACAGTATTATTGATTTAAGATTTTAAAGATGCTAAGTATTTAAATAATTTCAAATTCGGTTTTGATACATATCTGTCTAAGATGAATTTCGATCATGTTGAAGTTACTAGCAATTTTCCATTTAAGGCAGATTTCTATATAATTAGAAATTTTGAATCCATCATCATGATTCTTGAGTCTAAAGATTAAGAAAGTAGAGGTGATTGTTTTCAAAAATGTCGACATCTGTTCTGCCATCAGCATTTTCGATGAAAATAAGAAGGACGAAAGAATCAATCTCGAAACTTTTCTTTTACACGATTTTGTTTTCTAATGGGCCTTTACGATACAGAAGTTTGTTGACTAATAATTCTTTATATCAATAGGGCAACACATTGAACATGCATAATTGCATGCTTTCAAGATTTATTGTACATTTTGCTTTTGACCATTGGTCCCTTTCTGTAGTAACTTTTCGGTTTGTAAAAAAGCTCTATATACACGAAGAGCTGGTCGAGTTGCAAACTATAAATACTCAGAGTCAACGTTACTTCTTTTTCTCATACAAGTATGAATAATTTGCTGCATCTTTCGATAATTAAAAAAATGTCTCCTTCAAGCATAATGCAATGGCAAAATAATTTCTGAAATTTAAAAAATTATCGTTTCCGTACTTATGATAACTTGTGTTCACTTACATAAACATTGTATTTCTTTGTAGTTATTTTTTAGAGAAATTTGGCTTTGAAATTATGCAAGGACTTTGGGCTACTTTATATGAAAAAAGTGTAAATTCCAATTTTATTTTTTTTTTCTTTTCATTAAAAAAACCCCCCGCAACCTTTCTATTTCTCGCCTCTTACAGGCTTCCGTGTATGCTATTTTAATTTGAAAGTTCGTCCGGTAGAAAAATCCAGGGTCAGGCACCATTAACTATGAATTAACTCAAGTCTAAATTTCAATTTTCTTTTGTCTCATTATAACATTAGTGATGACTTGTAATTATTCAAACTTTTTTTCTATTCTCAGAGTATTTCAGAATGGATGAACTCAATATCTAAAATGTTCACTAATTTGTTATATATCGTTTTTTGAGAATTTGACTTGTCAAAGGTAAAGAAGTAAAGGTAAGGTTTATAGTCTCGTTCGCCTGAGCCTAACGCGACTTCAACAATCACCACCCTGGCGGGATTCTTATTCTTGTCAATTCTTATTTTATGGTGCCAAGCCCGGATTTTTGTGGGGGATTATACTAGGACGGTTCTTTCCACCATGGGGGAAATTCTAACAGCCGTTCAAAGGGGAAAGAATACGCTGGGACGCTTCCCCATTAGGGGGAAAGATGGACCCGGTCCTGTTTTTCTGGGGGGATCTATGCGGGAGAAAATTCTATGCTACAACACCGGTAGAGAACAGACTGTATTTCGAATTCCTCATGGGTTTTTTATATCCATTTACATATCCATTTTGAAGTTTCTTGTTTGAATGTCCATCTTACAGTAAGGAGGTTTGTTTACACCACAATTGTGCGTTCTTCGAAACCATTGGGTAATCGGAAAAGTGGGAGGGTTATGCGCATAATCCGGATAACCACTCCGTCTGCTACTTGCGACATCCTAAGTCGGCACCAGTTGTCCAATGGTCTCGTTGGTTTATGTGTGGTCTTTTTGTGTTTCGTGTTTCTATGGTGTGAGTCCGTGTTCCTTGTTCTTTTTATGTCTTTTTCTATGAGTGTCTGCTCTGTTTTTTTTAATTGGGTGTTTGGGGCTTTGCTGCTGGTGCTGCAGTAAAGCGTTGTTGGAGAATCCCTCCTTTCTTTCAAGCGAGTTATGCTCAAACATAATGAATCATTTCTTAAGACAATTACATGTGATCTCCCTTATTATCTATCTAGGTTATATTTAAGAAATAAAAAATTACAAGCCGGGCTCTATTGTCTCATAATGCCCGAGCGTCCTCAGCCCATCACATTTATTACCGAGCCGCGTCAGCGGCGAGGTGATAAATGTGATTGGCTGAGGACCCGAGGGCATTATGAGACAATAGAGCCCGGCTTGTCATTTTTTTATTTCTATTCTAATGATGACCAAACTTAAACCTTTCGATTCTTGGTTAAAACCAGTTCCTGCCGGTTTATCTGCTTTCAGAAAATGGATAGGCGTGGCTTATCGCTATAGGGCCTATATTGGAGAATAGAGCCCGGCTCGCGTCTGTTGTCTTAATAGGGAAAAAGAATCAAGTCATATTAGAATGGTTTTTATAACAGTTACTAGTCTCCCATTGGCTCATCGGAGGGGAATTATAGTTTCCACCCCGTTTGTCTGTCCGTCCGTCCGTCTGTCCCTCATACTTTAGTTTTCCAGACTTTTTTTTTGCAGTCGTTGCATATATTGAGCTCATTTTTGGTATGTGAGTATATCTAAATTGGATACAGATCGAGTTCCAGTTTGGTTCCGATTGACCCATTTTTAGCTCACCAGAGCCAAAGGCTCAAGTGAGCTATTGTCATAGCGATCCGTCCGGCGTCTGTCGTGTGTCGTGTGTCGTAAACTTTTCACATTTTCGACTTCTTCTCAAAAACGGCTGAAGGGATTTTGATTAAACTTGGTAGGTATGAAGTATTAATAGTCCCCTACAAGTGTTGTTGTTTTTCGTCTGGAACCATCAACAGGTGGCGCCACCACAAGCAAAAGCAGGTCACGGTAGGTACCCTCCTTTGACAAACTTCTTCTTCAGAACGGAAGCACGTATCGACAAACCGAAAGCATCAGAATGATCTAGAGAGATGTCTTAAGAAGTGCTGTAATTTTTGGTTCCACTCCGACGTCAAGTTTGACGTCTTATCGGACTTACACATTTTTCACTATATCTCTAAATAACTCAATAAGTGTATGATTTTACACACTCATTTACTGCATAATTATCATATCTAAGTTACTTAATGCTTTGATATGTAGTTTTGTAGTTTATTCTAAAACTTCAATTTAAAAAAGATTCTTATGTAAAAAGGAAGAGGGGGGGGGGGGGGGTGATCTTCATACATTTTCTGCTTCTTTCTATAACCACTCTTCAGATTGTCATGAAACTTGGTAGGTATGAGGGTATGAGGTACTCGTGGTTCCCTTAAAGTGAAAGAATTTTGTCAAGATATTCACTTTTGAATCTTTCGGGAAAAACATTCAATGTATGATTTCCATGTTCAATGGACCCAAGGGGAGTGGGTTCAACCCCCCCCCCCCCATTTTTTTCCTTTTTCGGGGTTTTTGTTTTCTTATTTTCTTTTTATATTTATCGTTAGAAACGTAACTGTGAAAGAATTTCGTCAAAATATCAACTTTTATATTTTTGATGATTTTTATAGAGACAAGCTACTTTCACTTTGTGTACTTATTTTTGTACGTCGAAATAACTTGGCCACATACGCAATCAAATATACATTTTTGTACTCTGCATTTATTTTTTAAAAGATGTTGACTTTTTCCAAACATGATTATTTCATAACAATTTCTCTATTTAATAAGTATTTTCTCTGTTTTATTTCTGTATCTATGGTAAACAAAGTCACCATATATCTTATGTTACAGGTTTGAATGATTCAATACCTCCGCACCACTTTAGTAACTACGATACATTTAAGGAGATTAATAGAATCTATCGTGCAAACGAAATACATTGTAGTATATTTGAATAGATTTTTATTCAATGTGCATGTACTTGGAACAATTGCATACTTGTTATCATTTATAAACTTAGCTCGAATTTCCTCTGTCTTAGACTCTGATAGATGAAGTATAGGAAGGACTGATTTCTTGAAGAAACGTGTTATCAGACTAATGAGTAATCTCTTCCTGTGGATTTTCAAAATGCATAGCAAATTTGATATATCTGAAATTCTTGAAAACAAATAATTTAGCTCGGAGTTCTTGAAATCTTCCAATGGAATGTTGGGCCACATGCAGGAAGCTGTTTTTTATAGAGAAAATAAATAATTATTCTTAACCTTAAGCCACTGTGACATCTTGCATGTATAATATTTCTAAGATGAACACAGAGGCTTAAGGTTTTGAATAATAAAACATTTTCTGTCATAAAACGACAGGTTCCTGTGGTCAGACATTTGGGAATTTTTATCTGTCCAAATTAATAGATACAATATGAGTTTTTATCGGACCAAATAATTTTATCGGCAAATCTGATACAACCGATACTTTTCATGAACTCTGTCGGCTAACAACTTGTCCGTGTAACAGACCTACGACGAGTTGAAACAATTAGTTAAAACAGTAAATAACGACGCCGTAGGTCTGCTAGTTGGACAAGCTTAACAATGTCATGGGCCTATTAATTTGTTTCCCGAAAAGCAGCATACACCAGAGCATGGTGTATCAAACTGCGAGACCTAGCGAAACCACTTGATTGAGTTTTTATGGTGAACAGTGTATACGAAGCTAACCTTCTCGACTGTTGAAATATGCATAGGCGAGAAGCACCGCATTTCAGCATATTTACCGAAAATAAATTGTCCAAGTGGCTTCACTGGGTTTGATACACCGTACACTGCTGTTGGAAAACAAATTGGCCCAATTTCTGCACAACTCACTTGAATTTATATTGGATTAACACGGCTTTGACACTTACATGTATTAAGATGAAATCAATACTATTCAAAAGCTCTCGCTCATAGATTTCAGTATAATTTAATGTGAATAAAGGCAAAACCGAAAAATCTTTGTTTTTCTTTTTGTTTTTTTTTTTTTAATTTTCTGGCATGCCAGCTATCAATAATGAAAGGTTTGGTGTTCAATTTTAAATAAACTTAATCTATGAAGTATATTTCATTGTTTTATTCTTTTCTTCTGTTTCTTCATCACCTGCTGCATATTAATGTGGAATTTTACAAAATGATTTAATTTTTGATGTTGAATAATTGAACTAAATACAAGCTGGGCATATGACTTTGGATCACATTATCCGTCTTTTCAAATTAAAAAAGAAAAATTTTTGAAATACGACTATTTCTTCTTGTTTGTACTTTAAAAGGTTATCTGAAAAAAACCAAACTTGTCTGCATCCAGCAACAATCTTTTAAGAAAGGTTGCTTGCTCAAATTCTGGCACTGGCACTATCATTATTCAATGTCAGTATGTCAATTAGCGCGTGAATTGGTATCAGGTGAGCGTTGTGGCCCCAGGGGCTCTTGTTACAAGAGATATGGTCCTTGGACTTAGCAAATTTCATGAAAATTTCAGTTTTCGGACTTTTCTTCTATGGTATTGCAGATATTGAAATTAATTTTAATATGTGAATATATCTCAGTGTGATACAGATCAAGTTCGAGCTTGGTTTCGATTGACCCATTTTTACAGGAGTTATGGCCATTGGGCTTGTAATTCACAGTTTCCAGACTTTTCTTGGTTGTTGTTGTAGATATTGAGCTGATTTTTGGTATGTAGGTACTTTATAGTATGCTACAGATAAAGTTGAAGTTGGTTTTTGATTAACCTGTACAAAAGGTATGGCCTCTTAGCAAATTTCATGAAATTTTCTGTTTCCCAGACCTTTTCTAAAGCACATATTGGACTTATTTTGATATGGAATTCATCTTTTCGTGTAAGTACAGGTCAAGGTAGAGTTGCAGGACATGGATTATTGCCGGTAGGGAACTTATATCGCTTGCGATTCATAAATTTATTTTGGTTTCTGTTTCATCTTTAAAATTTGGTCAAGATTTTGATGTAATTGATTTTCTGTCTTTGTCTTAATTTACAATTCAATATCAGATTTCAGGTACAAGAAGTTTGTAATGACCAATTGCAGTCCGTCGCAATATATCTGTACTACGAGTCTGTGTACTCTATACACATAACGCAATGTCCAGTTGTGTTGCATGCCAGGTGTACAAACAACACCAAAGGTAAATAAGATTATGTCGTGCATCATTATATAAATAGACAATATTCCTTTCTCTGGTTGTTGTTGCTATGATTAGATTAGTTTATACCGCAGTCAGGTTAAACATCATCCAAGGTAAAATTATGTTCTAAATATAGTTCATAGAGGGTTTTCTGTTGTCGTATCAATAAAATTTTAATATGATTTTTATCAATGATTTTTTAAACTTTGATATCATACAATTATGGACTTTTTACAAGGTGAATATGTATTCAGCAAATATCACACCATAGTCACGGAGTGAAAAGTCCACGAATGGCGAAATAAGCATAATCAGTCGCTGAATTATATACTAAACGTAATATAGTAATCATTCAATTAGTCAAATGAATATGATTTCAGAGTTGAAATTCTTAGATTAGTTCAAAATTCAAGGATTCCATAGCTCAGCTTTAGTGTCCTTGATGCTGTTTACGATGTTTTCGAAATGACGTTACTAACGTCACAGATATAAATTTCGTGTGATTTCGATATTTCATACTGAACCGGCGGCAAGAGTTTTCGCGGTAGTGTTATTCAATGAAATCATTTCTCACAGGTCAATATGATGAGACAATGACTCGTCACTTGACAGTTCTCAGCCAATGAGAATGAGAATAGAAATAGACTATATAATAACTTGATAACAGTTTTACTCTTAATTTGACAAATACAATAGTACATTTAGCTCGATCTCCGAGAAATGGTATAAAATTATTTACCATAAACGATGTAAATACAATAGTTTAGCTCTCCGAGAAGACAATATTCACCAAGCCCGAATACTGTAAACGACTTTTTATTTGCGTGACATTATTTTCGACGACAGATTAATTCGCGTGACTTTAATTTCGCGAGCTCGTCATCTGAATTTTTCTAATATGTTTCTTTTTCTGTATACATATAAATCTAATTTCCTTATCACCCTCTATTGCTGAAATGCTCACTTCAAATAAGCTGAAATTAGACGTTTCGTATCGTCATATTTTTGCGTTCTAGTTAATCTTATCAACATGTCATTTGTTGACTTTCTCGTCTCTTATTGAATTTTTATGATTAGAAATATAAAGAAATGCGCCATGTTTATTTCCTAAAACATTTTACAGTTATTTAGTATATTGTTTGTCTGTGTAATTAAGGCTAATTGGTTAATTGCTATGTTTGTAATTCAAACATACCTAACATTCACGCGTATGATTGTCCGTTGTCTAATGAGGGTAATTAATTTTAATGGAAAGGGAAAAAACCTTTTGAATGTCAAATTTGATCTACTTTTTATCTTTTGGACGGACTTTTTATGAGCGAGGACTTTATTTTCGCGTTTGATCAAGGACGCGAAATTACGCCAAAATAAAGTCCTCGCGAATAAAAAGTCGTTTACAGTACTAAATCATTGTACTGCGGTAAAAATCAAATACATATTTTATTACACGAAGTTTCAAATTGATTCATTTACACTCGTATTATCATCAATCCTCTCTAGACTAGTTTTGGAGTATGAACAGATAAAACTTAGCTTTTAGGGTGATAAACATGCTAAGGTGGGCATTCTTGTGTCACAAAAATAATCTTTAATATCTTTTAATTTAAATAATCGACAAAATAATCAAACCATTGATTTCATACTATAAAAAAACATCGATGACCTATTTCTAGCACACGGAGAGCTGTTGGAATGTTATATCTACCTCGGATGACGTCATAGGTAGATATAACGTTTTATATTTTCATGGAGGCGCTGTTTTAGCCAATCAAAACGCAGGAAATTAACCATTCATGTAATAATACTAATTTGTTCAACTTTTGCGTCTTGAAAAACCAAAACCTTTGTAAAAGTAATATTGATAATTCGACATTGCTTCCTGCAAGATTTGTATAAAGTTCAAGTATACCATTGAGGGAGTTAGCACGATTCCGGTTCCCCGAGACCAGACCTATTTCCCGAGGCGCAGTGCTAACTCCCTCAATGGTATACTTTAACTGTTTTATTATACCGAAACAAACATTATACTGAAACAAACATATATCTTAGGCTCACATGGTTCCAATGGAAATTCTAAGGATTTTGCCTTGCCTTCTCGACTGAATGACTGAGTAACGGAAAATATTAATTTTTGATGATATTTATTAAGATAAACAGAAACATCATTTATTATACTCATACATGTTTGATTTTTGATTTTTTATTCTATTACGGATTAATTTATGTACTAAGCGGATAGGAGGCGGATTACTCTGCTCGCGTATTAATTGCGTCATCCGATCAACCTTCAACGGCGCTGATTGGCTGATACCGCCACACCTCCAAAGAAGCTCCGCCCAATTTTGAAACTACATGTAACTCCCTAGGGAAATAGTCTTCTCAACTAACGCACCCCTTTGCAAGTCTTATCAAGCGATTTTCAGGGATTTAGTTAAATTTAATGAGTCTCTTTTTATATAGGAAAAAATCACTTAGAGGAATAATAATAGAAATTATGTGCATCAGTTAATAAGAAATCGAAAAGTCGTCAGAAAATAAGATCCCTCGGCTACGTACCATCTTTATTGGCGGAACGGCACGAATTTTTTTTTTTTTTTTTTTTTTTTTTTTTTTTTTTTTTTTTTGTGCTCTGATATGTTGGCTCTTGAGTTATATAGTAAATATACAGTTTACAAAAATTTAAAATAATCGTTATACATATGATAGGGTGCAGTGAGGGTTATTTTGCATATATGTGTTATGGAGTTAATACGTTAGTGTACACTTGATATATATAACTTTAAATACGAAAATTTTTTTTAAAGAGGACCTTGAGTACTTTGAATGCAGCGGACAAAAAAATCTTTATTAGTATGTCTCTATTCACATCCGTGGGTTAAAACCTGTGAAACATTTTGATAATACTGATCTATATGATTAAGTTTATTTGTAATTCTGAATTTCAAAAAGATGGCCGCCAGGGCTTATTTTGATTCTCTTTTCAATGTTTTTTTTGTCTTTTTCAGGAATAATAAAGACAAAAGAGGATTGTATCAACCGAAGGTTTCCTGTAACAACTACTTCATTTTCATCTAAGCATTTCACTCAGTCGGAAAACAGTAACTCCTCAGAAGGAAGAGAAAGTGTCAATAAAAATGTCAAAAAAACTTTTATGATACCGCTCATATATATACATATAGCATGTGGCTCTTCTATTTTGATACTTGCATTTATAATTCTTCTTATAATTATTCAGAGGAAGAATTCAGAATCAAAGAGTCTCGCAAACATGTCCGTTGAAACTACAAATGTTTTAGAAACCATAATGAGTACCGGAAGCAATAACGAAAACGTTTCTCATGACATCCACGGAATAGACTTTCAAAACAATATTGGAGAAATGACGACTATTGAATCATATACCCAGAATGTTTATTCATACGCTAATAGAAACGATATGTCAACGAACAATACAAGGGATACTGGAGTAGAGGTTATCCTATCCCGCTACCAGAACCCCAACTACCAGGATGTGCATGGAATTGAAAACAAGGAAAATGTGTATGACGGTATAGACTAAACAATATGAAGTAATTGCTCAAAACAGAATTTAAAATTTCTTGAGCACGGATGTGAGAGGATGGTAATCATGGTTATATTCCCAAAATTATCATCCGAAGTTTCGGAACTTCCATTATTAAGTTGCTTTCGCGCACTGACACCAGATGATACCACCCACAGGATTATAATATACAGGGAGAATCAGACAAAAAAAAAACCCAAATGACAAGGACAACATTACATAACAACATCCACGTATGAAGGTCCATCGAACAATTATAGTTGTAGACACTCTTATCGTCAAAAATTGGATAAAATTTAACTTTTAGAATACAAACTGTATTTTTCTAGCAATGTCAAAGTTATTTACTTTCCGTTAATTCCAAAATTTAGCATCAAAGCCCTCCAAGATAATCAAAATACAAAGATAATGTACATGTGTTGTAAATATTTCTGGCTCACAATATTTTCAACGAAAATGAGAAACCCCGAAGTTACGCATGCGCATTACCATGATTACAAATTTGAAATAATAACGACATATATCATTCAACTTACATTTTTGTAATATAGGGTAATAACTACTAATAATGGTTGATTTTCACAGAGTTAACGAACTTTCAAATCTTTCTAGATTGATGACTAAAAAGCCTCCTGAGATAAAGCTCACCTGTACTAATGTAAACGTACCAATGTAAACTGAGATAAAGCTCACCTGTACTAATGTAAACGTACTAATGTAAACTGAGATAAAGCTCACCTGTACTAATGTAAACGTACTAATGTAAACTGAGATAAAGCTCACCTGTACTAATGTAAACGTACTAATGTAAACTGAGATAAAGCTCACCTGTACTAATGTAAACGTACTAATGTAAACTGAGATAAAGCTCACCTGTACTAATGTAAACTGAGATAAAGCTCACCTGTACTAATGTAAAATGAGATAAAGCTCACCTGTACTAATGTAAACGTACTAATGTAAACTGAGATAAAGCTCACCTGTACTAATGTAAACGTACTAATGTAAACTGAGATAAAGCTCACCTGTACTAATGTAAACTGAGATAGCTCACCTGTACTAATGTAAAATGAGATAAAGCTCACCTGTACTAATGTAAACGTACTAATGTAAACTGAGATAAAGCTCACCTGTACTAATGTAAACGTACTAATGTAAACTGAGATAAAGCTCACCTGTACTAATGTAAACTGAGATAAAGCTCACCTGTACTAATGTAAAATGAGATAAAGCTCACCTGTACTAATGTAAACGTACTAATGTAAACTGAGATAAAGCTCACCTGTACTAATGTAAACGTACTAATGTAAACTGAGATAAAGCTCACCTGTACTAATGTAAACTGAGATAGCTCACCTGTACTAATGTAAACTGAGATAGCTCACCTGTACTAATGTAAACTGAGATAGCTCACCTGTACTAATGATTTATGCCAATGTGATATTCAGACACAGCCAAATGATTTTTCGTACGGTGACATCACATAAAAGACAGTGAAGTGTAGGGTTCTAGTTAACGACCGTGAAGTGTAGGGTTCTAGTTAACGACAGTGAAGTGTAGGGTTCTAGTTAACGACAGTGAAGTGTAGGGTTCTAGTTATCGACAGTGAAGTGTAGGGTTCTAGTTATCGACAGTGAAGTGTAGGGTTCTAGTTATCGAAAACTCTGTGTAAATGGTATGAAAAGCAGAGGGCATACAAAAAACAGTAGTGCTATGTGTCATGAAGCATCATCAGAGAAATTCGACCAAGTTTCAAGTAGAATAAGAGAACAGGGATGAGATTTTCACAGCAATCGCAATGGAGTTTCGTTGTCACAGTTTATCAGCGTGTAATGTTGGAGAAGATATTGGTACAAAACTATCGATGAGTCCAGTACCATACTCAATGTTCTCTGTGATAACTTCAGGATTATATTAAAACTATCTGATTTTGTTTATCAAGACACCGTAAAAAGTGGGCAAAGTAAATACTATATAATGCTGGAATTGTCCCTAATTTCGAAATGAATGCACAATGATTGATCCTGTGATAATTCTAGAGAAATTAAACAATATCGAAATCCCTGGCCCAAAAGTAAACTTTCTTGCAATAACACTTAAGGGGGTATGAGTGTGAACCGCATTTTCAGGGAATAATAGAAATTGAAAATGATTGTCTACATATAAAAGAATATCCCTTCCTCCATCGATTGCAATATTTCATGAAAAAAAGAGTGTAGCCGTTTGTCCCCTATATACCGACAAAAAAGGGAGGTAACTCTGCATATTTTTTTTCTAAAACAATGTCCCAACTTTGGACTTTATTTTAAAAATCAACATAATGCAATACGAAGTAAATTTTTATCCATTCATGTAGCAAATGAAGTAAATTTATCATTTTCGAAAAAAATATTTTTGTTGCCATGGTAACCATGCTGGAGAAGGACATTTATTTCATCCCCTTTTTGACAGTAAAAATTGTATGAAAAGTTTAAAAACATTCATTTTCGAAGTAGTTGGCATAATAGAATTTTGATGAAATGTTTCTTTTATCATCTAGTGATACATGCTAAAGATGAAAAAATAATTTATAGAAAAAAGAGTGTAGCCGTTTTAAAGATATTTAGCTTAGAATTCCTCTGACCAAGCCTCTGGATATGATAAATCCGTTGTTTATGATTGAAAATGGGAAGTTGTTATATATCTATACATCTATAATCTGGACTTCAGACTAAAAATTGAAGTCATATTCTTATCCATTTCTCATTCATTTTCCCAACACTTAGCGCTTTTAAGCACCGACAGCGTAACCTGACGTAGTGCTCGGCGATATTGTGTACTGTTAATCTCAGTGAATGAGAAAAAATGGATGTTTTAGATTCTTATCTGTATGCTTCTTCTGTATATCATTTCTTTCAAAATTGATTTTGCGGCATCTACACGTATCTATTTATTGATGTACATGTACATGTAGTTTTGACATTCGTACATATTGTACCAGATTAAAAAAAATTAAGCAACTTTAGTAGAACAACGATACGAAGGATTTCTTAATCTCTTGATAAGTTTGCTTTGAAATAATTTATCTAAAGTTAGCTGAGGCACATTTCTAGTTTCATTTTAATAAGTGCTGGGATTAGAAGGGGGGGGGGTGTTGATATGATAGGAAAGGTAGCAAACGCACACCCTGTCTTCCGCATTGATTTTATGCACATGTTCTCTTCAATGAATGTCGTTATATCATGCTTTAGTAAAATTGAAACAGAATAATTCCCTTTTCAACAGGGCGTACAATGGGAAATGTGTTTACGGAGTCCTTCGGATTTATTTATTTACAACGTTCATGTACGTGATCTTTGGTCCTTTTGATGATTTGACAGTCGGTCCTCATGCTCACTTATTACAACTACTTATCAATAGGTCTCGTGATATTAAAATCATTATAACACATAACTTTTGTAAATGAAAGAAAAGTACTTTCAAGATATATGAGTTTTACATGTTTTCAATATTTGAGGTAAATTGCGTGGTCAGTAACGCCGCTTCGTCAACTTGAACTATAAAATATAATCATTCTTTTGAATTTCTTTGTGTCTTTTTTATGTAAGAATAAATTTGAAGTACAAAAAAATGTATTAACTTACTCAATTCATTCGCAATCAAATTATTCCGCTCCGTAAATATGTCATGGCGTGAAATAATATAAGACAAACTGAATTACCGGACTTCTAAAGAAAAGGCACAAAGCGCTTTCATAATAGTTCGCGGAAAAATATTACAACGTCATAATTCAGTATGACGTCAAATAAACTCCCGTTGATGACGTAAACTATATGCCAAGGGTAAAACAATGTCGTGATAGAAGCGTATTTTAGATGTAAGCAAGGATATATATTGCTCGCCATTCTAAATGCATTGCTCTTTAATCTAGAGGTATATGCAACCTTTAGTTCAGTAAGTTTTCAGATTTTGTTTTCTTTACGACATCGATACGGTTTACGTTTGATTTGTTCACGCTCATACCCTCTTAAATTTAATTACGCTTTCATGGGTGGATCTAGATCTAATGAGATAAAGATGACCCTGACGACAATCTCAACAGCACTCACAATAGAGCATAAAATTGAGCACCGGCAGCAAGCTGGAGGTCAGACCATGTGCCCGGGAGGAGTAAGCATTCCCTGTTTTGTTCGAAACTCAAAAACAATATCTACAAAACATGCACTTTCTGAGGTTATGTCTATATAGAAAGTTCTATGACGACCATGTCAGGGAAAGATATTTAAAACACTTACTGTCAAACCCCTCCCAGCGATTTTTTTTTTTAATGAGCTTCAAATTGCAAAGGG